>VZTU01017018.1:180158-182388 GCA_013400835.1 Zapornia atra | reverse complement strand
TTTTTTTCTCCTATATGTGATTCCCAGAGGCGTTATGACTAGCTCTGATAGGCTTGGTCTCAAATTTGGCCTTGAATGTACCAACCTTTTCAAAATATGGGGCTTGCAGAAAGCTGTAACTGCAGCTTACAAGAGCCACTGAAGCAGCAGTTACACCAAACTGCAACAGTAGTTCTGTGTTGAGATATTGCTTGTGACATACATCACCCATCTGAGGTTGAGCAGCTGCCCGCATATTCTGCCATCAGATAAAGACGGGGTATTAGTGGAGGTTTGGTGCTTCTGTCGTGACATTTTGCTGGAAGACCTTTGCTGGGCAGAGGTTTTTCCAAGCTGGCCTGAGCATTAGAGCACTCTACAAAGTGTTTTGTGTTTATACAGAATCACAGAATTACAAGGTTGGAAAAGACCTTTAAGATCATCAGGTCCAACTGTTCCCATCCTATGCTAAACCATATGCATACCCCTCTAAAGGGGAAAAAAATAATCCAAAAGCAAAAAAAAACAACAGACAAAAACCCCAATGTCAGCTCACCTTGAGATCAGGTGGCCTGGCAATTGAGAAATAGATGAATATAGGTACCTGTCACTCTGGGTTTGGGTAATCTGACCCCAAATATTTTTCTCAGGAAAATCTGTATATTAGATGTCCAATTGGGATGGTCACCATAAAAAAATATGGCAATTTCAATATTTACTGAGGGGAAGGCAGGCAGAAGAGTTGGTTGGATTTAGTCACAAAGAAACTCTGAGTCCAGTTTGGCAAAAAACAAGGCTGCTACTAGACAATCTTAATTTCACAAGCACTATGTGAAAGAACTTAAGGTGTTAGGAGCAATAAGCAAAGAGTCAGCATAGATTCAAAAATTAAAAATAGGGTAGAAACCACTTCAACAAATTAGCCAGCTGAAAATCAGGAGATTAAGTAGTAAGCCAGTTCCCCTGGATCACTACAACATTTAACTGCAGTACTGGGTCTTAACCATATAAGAGTAATGATGGAAAGCACACAGCAGAAAGAGTCACTCAATGGCCTATTTCTGAACAGCAGTCTGACGATGGCAACAATAATATTGTCCATCATGGGAAATACAATGGTGTGAGACACAGAGGGGCGTAACAAACAGAGCAGATAAGGCCTCATGCTCTGCCTCAGTTTCCCCACAAGCAAAGCATTCAGGAGCCCTGCACTTTGAGTCAAAAGAGTAGTCCCCACCAATTGGGTTTGAAAATTGAAGGAGCCTCCGGAAAAAAAAAAAAAACCTGGAAATACTTAATTAGTTTCTTGAAAACAAGAATCAGTTCACAAACTCTCCTTTTCAGATGTTCTGTTGTTGGACAAAAGAGAATGGAAAAGATGGAAAAGTCAATATATCACAACACAGCTGTGAATTAAGCTGTTTGGGGGCAGATACAGACAAGTTGCAATGTCATGGACCTCTGCACTGGCTATCTAATCTCCAAGTGAGGTGTGCTCTGCAGAGCAGCCTCCTGTTCAAACCTAGCCAAATTCCTAGAACAGGTTCGAAGGCTGTCTTGAACAAGCAGGTGACTGTTCAAACTGCTTCTTCATATCCTTTAGCATGGAGGTGAGTACGAAGGCACATAAAAAGTAGGTGGAGGTTTTTCTAGAGAACATTTCCCTCCAGCAATTGCTGACAGAGGAGCAGGCTGTGATGCTATTGCAAGATGGAGGAAATGATAGCAACCCCTGTAGCTATTATTTGCTGCCATTAACGACACAGGCGATAGGTGGAAAGATAATAGCAAGGCAATGCCATCTCCATGCCCTGCCTTCAAGTGCATAGCCTGAAAAGCCTGATGTTTATATAGTGTTTTGAACCTGTAATCTGCTAAATGCAGCGATTAATAATAGTGCTTAAGGTTATAACTGGTTTTAAATTGTATAGTTTAGCACCTAGCATTAGAATTGACAAACGTCATTCGCCATTGAATAAGTAACTGAACCTAAGCCAGCGGGCTGAGCTGGAAAGCACCCCATGGTTGTGGAGGGGAGGAAACCCCAAAAGGAGGAGTATCTTCTTGGCATCTGGGGAGAACGGTGAAAAGGAGATGTGGAGGGGCCTAAAACATTCATTCTACACAGGCTGTGCTGTTGTGCTTGGTACACATTTCCCTTTGAGTAAGGAAGCCTGGCACAAAGTGGTGAAAGAACTGGCATTTTACTGCCATAGCAGAGTTTGGGACAAGAAGCCAAGCTAGTGTGAAT
>VZTU01017018.1:37658-170158 GCA_013400835.1 Zapornia atra | reverse complement strand
ACATTCAGATTATTTTGCAGGGCCTGAAAACAAAACAAGACTTTGAACAATTAAAAATATCCCTTCAGAGTCCCTCGGAAGCTTTAATTGAATTTCTGGGTCAGAAGATGCCCCTTACAAAGTACATGTTTGGCCCCAGTTGAGGAAACTCTTCCTGAGGGCACCAGGAGAAGTGCTTGATTCTCAGTGTGCGCTTAAGCTGCACTGAAATCAACACAATGGACAGTGGACGGGGCCACAAATTCTCCGTGGAAAAAGGCTGCATTGTCCCTTTGGTTGCTCAGTAATGAATGAAGGACTGAGTTTTTGCCCAGGTCTTGCTGACGCTGAGAGTCTGATGACCTTTGCCATTGCTCTTCGATTTCAGTGCCCTCCTTGGGGTGCCAAGGCCATTGGAGCAATGCTGGAGGCTACGATTTCGGCAATTCCCGCTCTTCCTGCAGCCAGCCCTGCCCAAACAGCCCCTGGGCTGTAGCTCACAGCTGTCACAGAAACTGTACCCAAACTCCTCTTCTCCATATATTGAACATGATATTGAAAATAAAGTCACACCAAGATCACACATGTAGGCTAGGGTCACTTGTCTAGTCATCGTATCTCTCTGAGAGCAACCTTGAATTCCCAATTCCAGAGTCTGGGAATGGTTTCCAAGACAAGGTAGTATCTGAGGCACTTTTCCAGCTGCTTCAATCACACAGTCACTGAACACAGCAAGTAAGTAGTATTGAGTCCAATGGCATGGCACATTCCTTGCTATAACTCGAAAACAGGAGCAGCAAAAAAACAAGAACCTTAATGAACTGAAGACAACCGATGTTTGAAATGGCTCCCCTCCTTTTCAAGGCAGAAATACTAGAAAGAACGAACTGATAAAGATGTAAATTCAGTATTTCCCTCCATGGTCAACATCCACTCACTGAAGAGGAGCCAAAGACACAGTAATAAGGACTTTCAGAGCCACAGTAGTCCCAGGAATGCACACATCAATGGGAAGACTTAGAGTCTCATCTTAAAGAATGTGATTACCCAAATTAGAAAAGCAAAAGCTATAAACAGTGAGTTCAGAGGAGACATTAACAGCACTAGTGACTTGACAGTGATTCTCTTAGAGTTCAGGAACTTCCCTTTGTTTGGGAATTTTTTTGTTTGTTTGGGTGGGGGACAACTTTGGTGTTTTTTTAAAAGAAGGTGCTAGACATTGCTTTTCCTTTTTTCTTTTTAATACCAATCAGGCAACACATTCAACACTGCACTAACTGGTGTTGACTGTGGCCTTACTTAACCTCAACAGTCTATTTTCTTTAGCTGGGTAACAGCTGAATCATTAGCATTAAACTGGCTTGCAGTCCTGAAAGGGTACAGCAAAAACAAAGAACATGATTTTTCCATCAATCAAATAAACAACACATAACTTATTTCAGATCCCACCAGATATTTTATGTTGTACCCAGCTGATACAATGTTTTGTATGACTGGGTACAGGGAACTTGAGTTATTAAATACATTTATAGTCAAACGAGAAATTAAAACAACCATGTTAAGCTATTTCCCCTTTCTCTCCCTGCTCCCCCTGCCATTTTTCCCCCAATTGTGCTTTTTTTTTTTCTAACAGAGGAACAACTAGGGAAACTACATCAACATATCTGGGTAGCTTACTGTAACGAATATGGTCTGCTTTTATTAAAAAAGATGGGAGTTAAATGCAGAGGTAGGCAACAAAAACAATTCTTCTAGCACCGCAATTGTATTGATGGGTTCTTGTCACCAGTAAGAGACCTGAGAGAGATCAAAACAACAGACCTTCCCACTAGAGCAGGCTGAGGTTCCTTCTTCTCGTGCTAGTTGATACTTTACACTGTATCAGCTACTGGAAACTACTTGGGTTGCACGAAGAGCCTCTACACAATAAGGGTCTTGCAAACATAGACACAAAAATGTACCTTTTCTCGCTGCGCTGGCTTGCAGAAGAAAACCCATGCTGTTTGTAGCTGTGTACCAAGCACCTCTGTAAAGCCCTCCCAAACGCACAGTCACGCTATCACAGGCCAAGGAAAGCAGTGCTGGGCACAGCTAAGGCGCTGGTGATTGCTGGCAGAGAAATAGCCGGTTCATAGCAGGAGCAGCAAAGCAATGGCTTGTCATCACAGTGGCTGTCTTCGCTCCTTCCTCACCTTCACCTGGTATGCAATTCATCACATGCTAAGAAGAAGTGCTGTGGGATCTCTGTACTACAATATCGGCAGAAACCACTGAGTAAACGATAACCCTAACAACCTACTTGTAATTCCCTTTGGACTCTCTCATAACTACCAGCTAGGCAGCACTGGTCTGAAAGAAGTATTTCTTCAGGGGAAAATTGCACCTCTGGTGAAGAGAATCCATCAGTCTTTTAAATTCAGCAGGACTAACCTTTGGAGCCACAAGCACTGTGATTATCCTTCTTTAATCACCAATTTTTGGAGCAGGTCCTCCAAAGTCATCTCAGATTCTTTCTAGCCTCCCTTTTTTTTCTTTCCTCCTTTTTTTTAATTTAAAGAGTAAGGAATTTACTGCAAATATACTTTTATAAAGCTCATTAGCACACTTAAAGTTAGGCTCACATTCAATTACTTTGCTTGATAGGTTGCAGTATTCCTAGACTTTTTCCAATGTGCTTGAAAAAGTAGCTAAATTATTTTTCTATTGATAAGCCTCAATAGGCAGCTAAGCATCACTCACAGTCACTCACTGAATGGGGAATAGGGGAGAGAATCGGAAAGGGAAAAGTGCAAAAACCCATGGATTGAGATAAAGACAGTGTAATTTTTATTATTGTTATTAAAAGAGCAGAAAAAACTAAAAAAAAAGAAAAAAGAAAAAATCCAGACAAACAAGTGACACAAGAGAAATCAATTGCTCCCCACCAAGTGACTGAGGCACAGTCAGTCCCCATGCAACAGCAGCCCTGATCAACCTTCACCCACACCCCTCACATGACATCATATGGTATGGAATATCCCTTTGGTCAGTTGAGATCAGCTGTCCCAGCTGTGTCCTCTCCCTGCTCCTTGTGCAAACCCAGCCCACCCGCTGGTGGGGTGGGGTAAGAAAGAGAAAGGGCCTTGGCAATGCGCGAGCACTGCTCAGCAGTAACGAAGACATGCCTGTGTTATCAACACTTCTATCATAAATCCAAAATATAAGCCCACACAAGCTACTGTGAAGAAATTTAACTCTACCTTGCCCAAAACCAGTACGCTACATCAATGCCTGTGGAAGTGGCAAATACCAAATTTTCATTTCTGTGGCATCATTCCAACACTCCCATTTCCCAACAAATGGAAAGTGCCATACACAAACACTCATCATGCTGCTTCAGAGCCTGGCTTATGGACAATCATCTCCCGATCAAGTCCCAGGGCTCATATTTGAGAGTGGTGAAATTTTTATCCGTCATCACTTGATAGTCAGTATCGGGGAAAGAGCAAAGCCAGCTCCAGCCTTGACAAAAAAGCTTTCTAGAACGGGATGATGAGTTCCCAGTTTTGCTTGTCAGCCTTTTCTTTGGCACAGTTGCCCACCACAAGGCTTTGAAACAGCTCATATCAAGATGGTAACAGGCAGCAGAATCAGGGAGCTGAGCACAGTAAGGAAATCATATTCCTTATGGTTGTGGTCAAGCCTAAAGAGCTTTTTCCTCCAGTTTTCCACTTGTAAGACAGGCACAATAATATTTTGCATTACCCTCATGATTCTACCAGCCATAGTGGATTTCTGCTGACCACTTTCTGGATGCAACATCATGGTACCATGAACCTTAGCACTGTCACTGCTCTTACTCATCTCTTCCCATCCACATCTCAGTCCTTCTCCAGCAAGAAAAGGGTTTTTTTTCATTACTAAGGGGTTTTGTGACTTGTAACTCTTAAATAACAGGGCCACCAAATTACAGTAGTATGTCAGTTAAAAGTACTGAGCTGTTTATTAAATCCTAAAAATTACATATGCTTTAGAGACAGAGTGAATGATTTTGCTTGTGCAAAAACAATACTGTAAAAATCTAAGGGTTGCAAAGGCAAATAAAAATCTAGACAGGTAGAAAACATCAGTAAACCTAATCTGGACTTCTGTAAAGCTATTGACAGAATTCCCCACAACATCCTTCTCTCTAAACTGTAGAGATATGGATTTGATGAGTGGACTGTCTGGTAGATAAGGAATTGGTTGGATGGTCACATCCAGAGAGTAGTCATCAATGGCTCAATGTCCAGGTGGAGATCTGTGGCAAGTGGTGTCCCTCACGGGTCCATACTGACACAGGTACTATTTAATATTTTCATCAATTACACTGATGGTGAGGTTGAGTGTGCCCTCAGCAAGTCTGCAGATGACACCAAGCTGAGTGGTGCAGTTGACACACCAGAAGGATGGGATTTCATTCAGACAGACCTGGAGAAGCAAGCCCATGTGAACATCATCAAGTTCAACAAGTCCAAGTGCAAGGTCCTGTACCTGGATCAGGGCAATCCTCATCACCAACACAGGCTGGGAGATGATATGATAGAGAGCAGCCCTGCAGAGAAGGACTTGGGCGTGCTGGTGGTCAAGAAGCTCAACATGAGCCAATAATGCATGCTCACAGCCCAGAAGGCCAACCATATTCTGGGCTGCATCAAAACCAGCATGACTAGCAGGTCAAGGGATGTGATTCTGCCCCTCAGACTCTGCTCTCTTAAGACTCTACCTGGAGTACTGTGTCCAGTTCTGGAGTCTGCAACATAAGGAGCACATGATACTGTTGAAACAGGCCCAGAGAAGGGTCATGAAGATGATTAGATGGCTGGAGCACCTCTCCTATGAAGAAAGGCTGAGAGAGTAGTGCATGTCCAGCGTGGAGAAGAGAAGGCTCCAGGAGATCTTATAGCAGGCTTCCAGTACCTGAAGAGGATCTACATGAAAGCTGTGGAGGGACTTTTTAGAAGAGCATGTAGCGATAGGACAAGGCAGAATGGTTTTAAATTCAAAGGGGGTAGATTTAGATTGGATATTAGGAAAAAATTCTTCACTATGAGGGCAGTGAGGCCCTGGCACAGGCTGCCCTGGGAGGAGGTGGATGTCCCCTCCCTGCCAGTGTTCAAGGCCAGGTTGGATGGGACCTTGAGCAACCTGGTCTAGTGAGAAGTGTCCCTATCCATGGCAGGGGGGTTGGAACTTAATGATCTTTGAGGTCCCTTTCAGCTCTAACTATTCTGTGATTCTATGTTAGCAAAGGTATTTTGACCACACACAATTTTAGTGATAACAGCCTCAACTTATTTTGAAAAGTATCTCAGAGTTTTCTGTGATTTCAGGGAGTAAGTAGTTTATTTTGTGAGTATATCTATTAGCCATGCTTTTTAGCACTTGCTCAGGAACATATACTATTCATTCTCTGGTTTCCACTACTACTACAAATTGAAACCAAGCAATCAGAAATTACATTTATATGCTCTGCATTTGAGGAAATAAGCCTGTAATTATTGGAGCACCACTTTCACGGAAAGTTTCCCTACAAATAGCACACAGCATCTGCACCAGGAAAAAGTTAGTTTTGCTGTTTTATCAGTTACAGATTAAAATTTCATGTCTATAGAAATGTAATGTTAAAGAATTTTTTGATCTACATCATCTTCTCTCTGAATTAAGCAAGAACATGAGCAAGACTACACCGGATTACAAGAAAATGCATCTTGTAAGAATAACACCCTTCATATCTATACCATTTTAAATATCAATACTGTTTGCTAATAGTTCAGTAGAGTTTTATTTCAGTCAAAGAGACAGAAATCATGCCGTATGAGCAATCCCAGAAGGAATACCTCTAGTGGTTCAAAACATATTTCACTTGCCTCTGGCATGAGTTCCTGGATTAGTGTCATATATGTGTCAACAGGAAACAACATAAGCTATTTGTTTATACATTCGCATTACTCCTCCTTATGCTGTTCTGCATGCCAGCTGACACTGACTATACATATATATCAATATATTCAAACCAGTGAGTGGGTTCCTTTGTCAGGTACTTGTTAGCAAGACATAACTACCAAGTACAAATAAAGGGAAACTGAGGTAATGATGTCTAACTGAAAAAGTGACACAAAACAGACAGGGACTTGATGGTGCTGTTTGCATACTAATTAGAAAAGGCATTGTATAAAGATATATTTTGACTAATAAGCAAACAGAGCTGCGGCTTGGTTTTTAAGATTTAGTTAGCTGACAAAACCCAGACACACACAATCTGAAGCCTGTAGTGAATTCCATTAGTTTTCAACCTATAATAGCAGGAAAATTATACCTCACGTGTTTTAACCTGGGTGTCCTTGGCCAGAATGGCTCCAGCCAGAAAATCAGCAACTGGAATTCTGACTCTGAGATTTGAATTCCTGAACCAAATCTCCCTTTAAAATAAATGTTAGCAATGTCTCATTTATTATATGTAAAAATCAGCCACCTTGAGACATTAAGTAGACAAAAAAGTCAAACATGACCTCAGCCAAATGCAGTTTGGGATAAGCAACATGTGTAACAGACCCCAAAGCTGGTTTCTAACCAATAGAGTAGCCATAAAAATCAGATACCATCCCAGAGTCAGCAAGAATCGCATGACGCATTCTCCTTGGTGATGAAGCAAGTCAAGTTTCTGCTCTCTGTCCCCTTCTTCTCTCCAGCCATTCATTCCTGTCCCTGGGCTGCATCTCACCACAGTCTCCTTAGGCTGATATTACTGGAGAACTAAGCCAAGTTTAAAATACCGGTCCCCAAAAAATTTTTTATTATTTATGCTGAACCATTTCAGTGGTCCTAAAAATGGCTGTTCCATCACAGCTGGGGCCCAAGGAATTCCAGCAAGGACAAACTAGTTTTCCCATCAAAGAAAACATATCCTGAAACTAGATCCTATCATAACTGCTATCATTTACCACTAGCCTGGTAAACCAAGGATCTGAAAATGTTTATGTTCCCCCACAATCAGAACAAAGCAGAAAACTACACAGACTGACAAGTTGAGAACCAAACAGAATGTCCACTAATGCTTCCCTATTGCAGTACATATTGCTAATTTAAAATATGCATATATTTATATATCCACGCTTCACCAAGGTAGTATGCATCAATGTCTGGAGAATATAGAACCAGGGAGAAGACACACTAACAGGATACCTACTCACAGCACATCCTATTCTCACTTGTCTGCTGCCTGAGGAAGAGCCTCTCACCTATTTGGGTACCACTTGCTGCCCCACAGCTGGTTATATAGTCCAGGATCAGTGTAGACTGAAAGTTCAAAGGCAGGAAATTTGCCTTCCTAGTAAGCAAAAGGCTTAGAGATCAGTGAAGGTTTCTGAGGCTTTAATGTCATACTGGCATTTTGATACGCTCTCTCAAAAGAGCCCGTTTCACTTCAGGAGCAGGTAAACTGAGCCAGAAGATGATGTTTTCCCAGCACCACTTTTGTTGGAGAGTATGGTGTTCAGGCCCAGCCAGCAGCTGAGTACCACACGCCACTCACTCACTCCTGGAGGAGAAACAGACAGAGCCTCCTTAGGTTGGGATAAGGACAACTTGCTGACAAAATCACTGTGAACATAGAACAATAATGGCCAATTACACTCACCCGATGATAACACAAAGACTGATTTGTACTCAGACTGCTTCTGGAGGCACCCATCCCATGACCCTCCTCAACCAGCCCCTTTTATGGGCAAGTGATGTCAGGTGGTGTGGAAAACAGCCCAGGCTAACTCAGCTCACCAGGGCTGGCTGCTTGGGGAGGTTGACTCTGGCCTGGCCAGAACAAGGACAGAGAGTGAGTTTTTGCTTTCTTGGCCTTTACTAGCTTGGGTCATACCTTTAGTTCAACCTAAAAATAGCTTTTAATGCTACATTTTTTTCACTACTACAGAAGAGAGGTTTGAAGAACAGCTCTACAAAGCATGTCATTACACATTTGAGACACCACAGTCTAAAAGCTCACTGTCCATTTAGGATTAGTTTTGGATTATCATCACAACTGAAAAACATTACATACTAAGTAGCAAAGAATAACTGAAGTCTGGTCTACTTTGTAATTTGCAGGTTGTAGTAGTGAAATATTACAGTCCTGAAAAACCATTTTTGCACATGCTCCTCTATATTAGCATGAATTATCCCACTGAATACCGTAGACTAACATAAATCCACTTGCAGCTGAAAACATTTGTGGCAAGGGAACCTGAACATTTCTACAGAACTAAGACATGATTGCACTTCATTTCTCCCGATTCTTCATCCTTCTTTCTTCACTCTCCTCAAATATCAAATTAAGGACCGAAGGAACTTATTCTGACATCTTTCTCAGCCACTTCAGATTGGTATAATTTCACTAGTTTGAGAGAATTATCAGTACTTAGTACTTCTCAGTCATACTCTAAAAGCATCAAAGTGAACATGAGAGCTCAAATACTGAGCTGTTTTCCACCTAAAATCTCAACATGATTCTTTCCTATCCTAAAAAGCAGAGGGTTTCCTCGTGCAACCATTAATAGCAGACTTAATACAGAGTTAAATAGGGTGCGCTGCTATCACACAAGACCATATACACTTGTTACCACATAACTCAGTTGTATTTATTGACAAGGGGGTTAGTTATTTAACTGAATCCAAAAATTACAAATGACATTAAAAAGTCTTACCAGTTGTTGCTTGCTACTGCTCTTACCAAGCAAAGCCTACGACGTCTGCTCAACTACATACCCACACAACAGGAGTCACAGATTGATCTGTGTTAGTTACAACTATTCATCAGAGCAATAGTAACTTTGGATGAGCAGCACCTTTTCAGATCAGACTGATTTTGCCACTGCAGGCAAAAAACCCCAAACTACAAGCCATACATGCTGCTGTGCAGAAGTAAGGCATGGGTCCCAGTGGAATCAATGAGAAGGCTACCACTGATTTTGAAAATTTTTAGAGCATGCCATCAATGTTACACAAGTCCTATTCAAAATGTAGGGACATCTAGAAACTTCAGAAGTGGCATTAAGTGACCTATGTAAAGTACTAACATAGGAGTGTGTCACAGGACAGACAACTGACAACCATCATTTCACCGCATGTTTATTTTAGGTGAAGATTTCTTGTGGGTTATTCTCTCAGTAGCTGAAAAGATTAAAACAGATTCATCTCTGATTTACTTCCTTCTATGTAAAGTCAATTTATCCCCTAAACTGCTAACCCCAAAACTAAACAAGGATTTGCATAACAGTCATGTTAAACTCTTGTAGATTCACTCTCTCCCTCAGACTTCAGAAACTTGTTGAAAGGGTAAATACAGCCCTAATCCACATGCCAGTGGGTGAGTCTGCACAGTGCCACAATGCCTCACCACATCAGGACTTGGAAGAAGCCTTCTATTTCATCAGGCCCACCCTCATCTTTTTCCTCTGTACCTCAACCCTCACACACAGGTGATAGCAGTAAAATGCAAAACATTGTTTACGGTGCCCTTTCCAGGCCTTGGCTCCCTGATGTGTTCTTCTTAGCTAAGAGGTAAAGTGTTGCAAGTGGAAACTGTATTCCAAGTGTCTGTCTCAGAATGGGTGGGTTAATTCCCCTTCATTTTTCACATTGCTCTCCATAAAAGCACAAAGGAATGACATTTGGGCTTGAAGTTGCAGATATGAACACAGGTTAATTTTAACCCTTTGGTTCTTTACTTTTAACACTTCACACTTTCCTGAAGGCAATCTTTAAGGTGAAAAATCTACCCTGTTCTTAAGATTCATAAAGGATGCCTAAAAACCATTCCTTTTGTTGTTTTTCTTTTTAATATCTGAACTATAATTTTCAAACCTTTTCTTTCAAGAGTTTTTGAAGATTCTTCCACAGAACTAGAGAACTGCATTAGGAAATATCTTCATCTCCTGAATGAGTGAAGCTGATGGGTCTTTCACATGATTTCTTGCAAATAATTGTCAAGCATTTGAGTTAATGAGGATGAAAAAAAGGAAAACAAAACATGACTCTTCACAGGAATTTATGCTGCAGCGAACTGTGTGTAGGCAAGCCACTTCTCAAGCAAAACCTAGCAGGATGCCATGGGGTCCTCAGCAGTGGCATGACTGCAGGAAGATGGGCTGAAACTAACATGGAGACTGTCCTCTCAACTTCCTGGTCACACACATTTCCTTCAGCCACTTGCCTGCATCATAATAAAAGATTTTAGATGTCCAGCTTATGTGAATAAGAAGGAAGACTGGGCATTATAAAGTTTGCCTTTGACACTGAAGATTTTTTCCTTTCCCTTGTATTAAACGATGCCAATGTACTCAAGATGGCTATCATATGAGTACTGACCTTCAGTAGCATGCTATAAACTTCCTAGTACTCTATGCCTGCCCGAGATACATTGCTTAATGCCAATAAACCAGACCTATCTGCAGTATTAGTCTTGGTATTCTGAAGTCCATACTTTTGGATAGAAGGAAAACATACCAAGTCTTTAAAGTGGTGGTTTTATGATGCTGACAATGACGCTTCACTGTATTGACTCCTTTTTTCCATCAGTCCTTTGCAACAACAATACAGAAAAACAACAGGACAGATCAGAACCAGGAGTCTTCTTGATCATCCCATCTGCAAAAACAACAGGCGTAATATTTTTCAAGAGTGGTTTTGTCCTCTTAGAGACTTACAACTTCTTTGTAGTCTTTAATATTGAGTTCAAAGATAGGTTCATGTTAAAAAGATGGATCCAGATTCACTACACCACATTTCCCACAACAAAGCATATGTAGACAGTCAGTGTGTTAAAAGCACTGACTTTTTCTTTGGGGGGGGGGGGGGTGGTGGAAATAACAGGAAGGAAGTAGGTTTCAGACCCAAGATATTCTACTTAAACCCAAAAATGCTTAGATGCTGTTCTTGCCTTCGCTTCAGGTTTATTGTGTAATCTTGGTCAAGTGTCCAAGCTAAGCCACAAAGATTGGTGGACAGCATGGGCATATGAGTTGGGAAATCCTTGGTTGAGCTGGTCAGACCAGGGGCCTGTTTTGAATATTTAGAGTTCAAGCTCCCTCAACCAGAGACTGGATTTTGGAGTAACCACCAGGAAAGCATCCTTGCACCAAAGCCATTCCCTAGAGGAGAAACTGCAGAAAAAGCCATTTTTGGAAATTAAATTTGGGGTGACAAAGGGAATAGCCTAAAGAGTTTCAGCAAGACACAACCCTTGCTTCAGATTCAACCAAGAACAAGCCCATATGGGATTCTTCAGAAAGAAACCCAAATCTATATGCTGACATCTGGGCACAAGGTGATCAGAAACACACAATTCCCCTTCCTCCTGAAAGCATGCAAGGTAATTGCATGAGTCTCAAAGTGACATTTGCACTTCATACCCTATTCATCAACTAAGAAACAGCTTGCTTTGGCACACAGACAACAGGAATAGGCTGGTTTCATATCAGAGCATCAAAGAACTTGCTTCAGCTTGGACCATGAATGTTCAGCCTTGATGCTGACAAGATGCCTCAAGAGCAGGTTTCTTCACACCATCTGCAAATGGTGCTACCGAGTATGCTGAATACTCTCCAGCACTCAGCCCAGGGGCACAGTTTGTATCTTAACCTGCCCAAGTGAGTAAAATCTACTGCAGTGTCCTAAACCAATAGTACTACAGGTGCAGAAAGTTACTAAGCATTAGCAGCTGCTTTATATAGCATAACTATACTTGAAAGGGGCACTGGAGGAAATTGAGAACTCGGGTGTGGGTGTTAAACAGGTTGCCATGATCATGGATACAAAAGGAGGCCACCATGTGAAACCCAGTCAGATAGGGCTTTGTATCAGCAGTAAATTTGCCTGCTCTTACCTGAAGTAGCTGTAGGTGACAGGAGAAAAAACAGTAGATGTCAACAGGGATCCTGTGCCAGGTCTTCAGTCTTCATAAGCTGCTACCCACACCTTTTAGTAGAGCTGTACCCACAGGGAAAAAACTTCTGATTTGTGGGGAAAACCTTTTGATTGTTATTTTTTTAAAATGCAATTTCTCCTAGCAGTNTAAACCCCAAACATCACAAACTGCTGGTAGCAACAGTCCCAGGTTTGAACCCACTAGCCAACTCTGCACACCATGTCGAGCCAAACCTGCATTTGAAGAAGCTGCAAAATTAAATGCTTCACCCCTACTTGCTTCTGTTCCCACATAACAGTATCTTAACTCAGATACTGACAACACAGCATGATGCATGCTTACAGAGTTATATTTAAATATTTTTATGTATAAAAGTTAAATAAAACCAAAGTAAAAATGACTGATAAAGATCATCTTCTTTTCCTTTGTATTGCTGACATTAATACTCTTAAGTTGCTTCTTAAATATTTGCCAAAGAATTCAGACATATTTGGGAACTGGTCAGACTTGTGCTCCTGGCTTTCCAGTAAAAATTGTCACAAGTTGCAAGACTCAAATCTTCTTGGCTCCTCCTGCCACCTTTTGTCCATCATTATCCCAGATTAATGCCTGTGCCTCCTTTGTTCTGCACCAGCCTTTGCTGACAGTTCTGCAGGGAAATGTTTTGCTGTTGAGAAACACACACCAGCAACCATCCTTCTCATTTAAATTACTGTACAGGAGTCACATCATGCCGTTTTCTCTGGATCATTTGTGCAATGTCAGGTAAGGCAGGATGTGAGTCAGTCATGACTCTGTTCCGAATTAGGACTCTCTGAAAACTGGTTTCAGTTCACATCAGGAATTCTCAGGACTGGCAGTCAAAGAAAACTGAACCAAGAGAAATTTTGTGTAAGCTCATCTAAAACCTTGGTCTGCTACCATACCTCCCATCTATCCCCTCCTTCATGAGACATTAAACCCCCAGCTCTCTGAAAGATGGCTTGAGGCGTTACACTTTCAAAGAAGACCTAAGAAACCACAGAGAACCTTGCTTAGAGTCCCTAATCTAAGACATGCACATGCATAGACACAAGTCCTGACCAAGGCTCTTGGAAGGCTACATCGCTAATACAGCCGAAAGCTTAATATAAAACTATAAGGTACCTGTGTTGACATACCTTTAGATTAGAAAGTAGCTTTTTCCTAGTAGTTAAATGAATGCACAGCCTCTTTGACACATGGTGAAAGTGAATTTCATGGAGCTAAATTTCACAGAATTAAACTGATTCTAGCATGGCTTGCATACGGATGGGATGCAAGATGTGGCCATGTTTTAATTCCCTGCTATTCAAGGAAACGAAAGGCATATGCCTTTATCAATGTCACTAATCCTAACTAATCTTGGAATAGAATACTTGACATTAAGAGACAATACTTTCATCCAAAATAAATAAGCAAGGTGATCCATTTCTATTCCATACATTGTTTTAACTCAGTGGATCCCTCCCACTAGTTTTCCTTAGACTGACTCACAAATGGTTCTGCAAATACAGTTCTGCCATACTGACCTACATGCACAGGCAGACCCCTTAGAAGATTATGCAGATCCAAAGAGGGGACAACATAATCAGAGAGGAAAGAAATACTTGAAAAGTTGGAAAACAATAACCTTTTAGGACAGTTCCCACAACTTCGGCATGTAAACATGTCCGATATGAGTGCTTCACTCATGCACAGGTAGATGACACATTTGTGTGTGGGCAGAGGATGAAATTGGGTGTGGACTGCGTGCCTCTGCAGTGGGTACAGTGATAGGTCTAACTCAGCACCAGCAGCACTGAGTCATGTCTTCAGAGCCCAGAGTTCCTCATCATTCCCTTTATGACATGGAAAAATCCTGGCCAGATTGCCTACAAAGTTACCCTGAGTGGCACCTAATCTGAGAGAAAAGGCCAACAGCACAGCGAGGTTTCCGCTCTCTCAGAAATCCTCCCCAAAATCCACAGGTTCATTCAAAAAGTGATTCTATGTCCTACCCTTCATTACAACACTGGGCACTCAGAACAGTTTTCAATCATTCATCCTGTTATAGAATTAACATAGGTGAAAACAAACAGGGTCTGTAAGTACCTGAAGGGTCACTTAAAAGATGAAAAACTGAACCCAGAGACAACTGGGAAAACCTAAGTACCTGAAAGGGACCTACAGGAAGGCTAGGAGAGGACTTTTTAGAAGGGCATGTAATGATAGGACAAGGGGGAAGGGTTTTTAATTGGAAAGGGCTAGATTTAGAGTGGATATTAAGAAAAAATTCTTCACTACAAGGTTGACTAGGCCCTGGAACAGGCTGCCCAGGGAGGTGGTGGATGCCCCCTCCCCAGCAGTGTTCAATGCCAGGTTGGATGGGGCCTTGAGCAGCCTCATCTAGTGAGAGGTGTCCCTGCCTGTGGCAAGGGGGTTGTAACTTGATGATCTTTAAGGTCCCTTCCAGTCTTAACCATTCTATGATTCTATGATCACCTAGTGTATTGAAGTGTGTAGAAAGACAGCAGTATTTAACATTGGGCAATGATCACTACTGTCAAAGATGATGTTTACAGTGAATAAACAGTTCTATAATCTGAAATCGTGCCCAGCATCAGTTTCACGTTGTCTTATGCCTACCTTTTCAACACAAATTTGTAAATTATCTACATGCCACTAAACATGATGGCATGATTTCCCTTATTCTCAAAACAAAAACAAAACTGTGGCCAATCTTAACAGCCTGAGCCAAAGTAAACCTCGGGAAACCTTATAAAGAAGTGACAGTATTGCAGAGTAACACTGTAAGGAAGATAGCTGAAGTTGCTTTACTACTTCTAGCACCTGGTAGACTATAGCCTAAACCTGCTGCAAATCAGTATTACAGCTGTAGTGAGGAAGAAAAAGTAAAGATTGTTACTGTATAATTTCCAGATGCAGGTCTTGACCACTTCACACAGGCATTCGACTGTGAAGCATTATAGGAGAGGAATTTATATGTAGCAGAGGAATCGTATTATCCCCACTACTAATAAACAATAGCGGTAAATAAAAGCGGTACTTGTTAGAATAGGTGTTGTTTCCCATCCTCCCCCCAGGCAGATAAAGCACGCCATTCTGTGGCAAGAGCAGATCGTAAGAGGCTGAGCAACCAGAGCAGTGGCTAAGGAGCCTGTCTAGTACAGGAGCAGCTGATTGAATGTGCCAAGAGTGGGGCTCTGGGCTGGACATCAACCGCAGCTTTCTGTCCACTCCTGCTTCTGTTGTCAGTAAAACCTTCTCAGAAGTGGCTTCTGCATCAGTAAAACCTTTCTGATCTGATCCCCTAGATAATGTTAGTATCCCACTCTTGTCATGTCATCTGGGTTTGTAATAATCTGTTGGTAATCAAGTTCTCAGAGAATGTTTTCTCTGCTCAAGCAAAAATGCAAAATGCTGTATAACCCAGAGCTACATCACATCAATGAGACCTGTGTTTGCTTGTCTTGTACTTCAAGAGGCAGATAGCACTCAACAAAGCGAATGTGAACAAGTCAAAAGTTAAGAGGAATTACTTAAAGGGAGAAGAGAAATTTTAAAAGAAAAAACCCACCAGTTTCTAAACCATGTCACGAAAACAAAAAATTTAACAGGATTCCAAAAGGAAGAGGATAATTGCAGGGATAGGAATGTTCTCATGTGTTACATTAATTAAAATATTTTTTTAAGTTTACTGCAGAAATACCAAAACAAAGTTTCTATTAGAGCCTGGAGCAAATGATAGATTATCCCCTTCCTGCCTAAAGCAGGATTTCTTTTTCTTTTCTCTGAAACAGCTGGGGACCACCGCCACAGGAGACAGGGTGCTGAACTGGATGAAGTCCAAATCTAACGTAATCACAATTTGTATTCTCCCTAAAGAGCGTGATCAAATGATTAACGAAGAGAGTGCGCCATGACTGAGACGTAGGCTGATCCCAGAAAGTGAGTCAAACCTGAAAGATCACCAGCACAGATTTTCCTATCGATACCAAGGATCAATTTGGTCAGAAGGTTCCTGAAACAGAAGTCAAGGCAAATGACTAAAATCTGGGTAGACAAGATCCTGCAGCAGTCATCAGATAAAATCAGTCAAAAATGCAGTTTGTTACAGAAGTCAGCCAGCTAGCTGCATGCCCCAACAACGGTACCCCAAAAAACACAAACCCCAGCTGCATGTAAATAGGGAAATTGGTTCCTCACATACACTCTGGTTGCCTCTTATTAGCATCAAGCATACACATATTATCATGGTTTGTAGAGGTCTGACAACAACAGCCCAAGCAATGTTATCTCAGGGTTTCCTTGTGCCCCCCAGGCGCTCTGTGTCCTCTGCTGTCTTTGCACAGCAGTTGGACCATAAGCTTATTGCAAAGGGAGCTGCCTTTTGTTCTGTGTTTGCAGAAAACGTGTGAGTGACGACAGCAGGAGGAATAATAAATACAAATGATATTGCGTACACATGCAAACATCTCCATGGAAAACTCAGCCATAAAGCAAACACCAAAATTTTACTTGTCACTTAGTTATTTATAAAATCAAAGAGACCTAGAAATAGCAAAAACACATGTATCCTTGCCAAAGTCCCCCTCTCGGAACGGACGGCCCCAGGAGCTGAGATCTGAGCTCTGCTCCAAACAGCAGTGGTACCTTCCCGGCGGGAAATTCCCAAAACAGGAAAGATACCCCAGAGCTGACACAAAGCCAACAGATTTGGATCCCATGCCAGACTTCCTACAGCTGTCAAGGCAAGAAGTGTGTCATGGTTAAAAAGCCTGCTGTGCTCTGGCTACTCCCCACTGGAGTTACAGTGGACTGGACAGAGACAAGAGGAGCTGGAGGGCTCTGCTGAGCATCCCTGGCTCAAGATCAGAAATATGCATCCAGCCCTGTCCACTCCAGTGGCATCCAGCACTGCACAGCATCACAGGCAAGGTCTTTTATCAGTTTCTATAAGCTCTCCACCAGCATTCTGCATTAATGCATATATGGCATTACTCATTAATAGTTCAACTGTTGCTTCGCCAGATGGATTCTTCCTTGCCAACAGTCCGCCCCCCTCAGAGCCATAGCCATGAAGTTATCATTTGCTTTCAAGGTATGAGACACATCTTTTGGGGGTGAGCACCTTGCTGGGGATTGTAAGCGTGCAAACTGAAGCTTTAAACAAGCCCATGCATCACTGAAGGCTGTATCTGCAAGTGATGGGATAAGCCATCAGGAGGGGTGGTTAAATTAGCTGATATAAGAGCCGGCAGAGAGAGACTATTTGCAAGCTGTTACAGACCAGTACAAAGCCAGGCTTTGGCTTTTAACGTCCCATGTGGTTAAACAATGACTCATGGCTGATTCCTATCCTGCCTGTCAACACTCACCATTTCTTTATATCCATATCATTGCTAAGGCACAGCAGAAGATCATGAAAAGGGGCAGAAGTGAACAATGTTAATTTACAACACAACGCAGCTCACTCTGCTTCTGTTCAAAAACAGATAAAATCTTGAGGTAGCAAATATTTTATGACTTCTTAAAATAAAATTCAAACAGAGCTCAAGTCTTGTTTTATGCCATCTGTAAATGAAAAATTAATTGGAGGAGGGCAAGCAGAACACTAGTAAGGTCTTTTTAAAAACTCCATTGGGTTTTTTTTGCATCCAGGTCTATTCAAAACAGTCCATGTAAATATGCATGTATGGAGGCATGTTTATATGCACATATCTACGCATGTCTATAAACATACAGTAGAGAATCCTTCTACTGTATCATTCTTTCAAATATAGCATCATTTTAAAATCCTTCATGAGAGTTGAGAGACAGACCCAGCCTTACCTTCGTAATTCCCAGCTTCTCTTCACCTTTTGAAACCAAATCCTTGTTGCTTGTCTCTATGGTGACAGTGACGTCCAGGTCCCCCCCATAAGACAGCTCCTGGCACGCGTGTCAGGTGCCAGAGCAAATCCATCAGCACCTGAAACCTCTCCAGTCACCAGCTCCTCTGTGGGACACAATGCTCTTCTCCAAAACTGGGTCTGACAAGCAACCCAGTAAAGAAAACTGTGTTAAACCACCATCCCATGCCTAACAGAGGGGGAAACTGGGTCCACATATGGTGTCTGAAAGCTTTTTTATGTTTTCTCTTCAATAATAATTACTGCTACTTGAGAAATAAATGCAGTAGCACTGCTATCGAAGAGTGTATCTTGATAACCTCCACAGAATGAACTAATTACAGGTAATTTCTCCCAGAGGGTTTGACAGAGAGAAGATTATTTGCGTCATGAAGTAGAAGTAGCTGGTACGCAGCATGATGAAAACCTCCTGCAATGTCCATCCACCTGACATACAGAACCAACAGTGACAGAATGATATTTTCTTGGCTCCTGGTCAGTGGAGAGAGGAGCACAAGGGGAGATTTTTATCAAATGCTAAGCAAGGAGCAGCAGGTGGGACCTATAAAGGTGTGCCTTTCACGCAGCCACGGGAGGTGGCTCCAGGGACTTTCTCTCCTTAGGAAAGACACAGTGAGTCACTGGGGTTACACAATGCCAGTTACTACACATAGCCCCAGTTATATTTTACGATACATATACCTAGTTGTTGTCTAATACCAAAACATACCTCCACTGTAACGTGCCTTCTTGTAGCAGCTAGTGGGCATAGTGAAGGATATTCAGTTCCCCCTAACACTTTCCCTCATGGGGGGAGATGTGCCAGGAAAATAGCTTTGCTTTTCTGCCACAGACCACTGCCAGCACTTGCTGATACCCCGTGTCCCATAGATGCTCTAGATTGCCTTTATATTTCACAGACCTTTATTGACTTCACAGCTGAAGGTGCCTGGAACAGGTCTGTGATGCTGCAACCTTGCTCCCCACTGCAGGGGAAGAAACGAAGTCCAGCAGTGTTTGTGACAGCAGGTCTTGTCCAGAGGATTTTACTGTGTGCACTATGCTGCCACAATCTGCTCACTGGAAATTCCTCTCTGCTGAAGTAATTCACTCAAAATTTAAGGGTCTTACTTGATCTATATATAAATATTTGGGAAATTAAATAAAGACACAGATTAGACCTGTACTTCTCTAAGTTTTCCCATCTTTTTTTCAACAGTCAGCCAAAAATATATAGCCTATTGTCTTAAAGACAGAAATTTTAATAGCCCGGTAGACATTAAGTACAACCCAGAAGAGACATAATAGCAATAGTAGATTGCTAAAACTTGCATTGTGGTAATGCATATCAAAAAATCTAGTCCCAAACTGATGTGCCATATCTACTGGCACTGGAATTGTTCTTCCTCATCTTCTTTTCTTGATCCTTATTCATGTATCACGTCTTTTCTAATGCTCAGAGTGGAAATGCCCTGTGTACTGCCCATCTCATTCTGGGTTGCTGGCCCCTACCTGAGGCTTTAGAAGCTACAATAACAAAAAAACAAAGTAACGTGAGAGGAAACAAGTCCAAAATGACACAGTAGTAGAGGACTTAGTCACGTATATAACTCCTTAGAAGTGAGGATCGCACCCACGCTGATGCTTCAGTCTACATAGTTGATAAGCACAGAGACCATAGTTTTATACAAAATGACGGAGTTTTCTCCATATTTTCCTCCTTGCAGGAGCACCAGCTATAGGCTCATTGCATAAGCCAGTAGACATTTGGCCTTAACCTCAACAGAAGTGCAGATAGAGAGCTGTCTCTCCTAATGCATACAGAATTAATTTCTGTTTCACAGCAAAGAGATATAAAAAGCATATCTCAGTCAAAACACAGGATGCAGAGGACTGAACCAGGGCCTGTATGTCCTGATATCAGCAGAGTTGCACAGGTACCTGAAAACCCCTTTTTATTCAGGACCAATAGCCAGGCCCAGCATTGCAATATGGAGTGAAGGTCATGTTGGCGAGCCCATCAGTCAAGGAGCATTGGAACACCCAAGACACCAAAGTATAAAGTATTCCTTCTCCTCCAGTGTCCACACATGTCTAATAGCAAAGGTGACCACAGTTAGAGTGGGTTACACCAAAGGTCAGACTACCACAGAGCATTGCGGAGCAGAGATCAGTCTGCAAGTTGTAACCCGGAACTCACACAAGAGTTTAACAGAAGCACCACCAGAAGTGGAGCAGGCTTTAAAGTAACTAGCGTGAAAGACAAATACATTTCCTCTAAGCATGCAGAACAAAACCTTGGATTACAATAATTTTGTATCTGAAAACAAATTATACCTGTGCATATATAGCATAAAGAGAAAAGGAAATTTCCAGGGGTCTTATATCTCGGCTTGTTGAAGCTACAAAGTGATCTTTCAAAGGGACTTTTTTCCCCTTCTTCCCCTCCTCATACAAAACACAATTATCTCTATAACAGCAGCATATACCTCCTTCTCAATCTATATCCATCTGTTATATTTCACAGATACTTATCATTATTCTGGCTAGACTTCATGCATAGACTACATTTCTTAAACATACATCCCATAATACAAGTAATGCACAAGGCTAGGCACTACATAGTTTGTACTACAACTAATTACAGCTGAGTTACATTTTTTGGGGGGTGTGTGGCCATAACATGACAATGATTGTGATTTTTAGGATTTCCAAATCTAGGGAAAAAAGGGGTGGGGGGGAGGGCGGTGTAGGAAGTGCTGATTTTCTGTTACTCTGTTGATTAGGCCAAATCAGGATGAGTCTTTACAGACTAAATTCTCTGTCATTTTGCTATTTTCATGCTTTTAAACTTCTAATGGCAACTCTTTAACATACTTCTAATTGGAAACGCACAATAATAATTAAAATAGGGGGTTTTAATATAAAAAGGCTATAATTATGTGTTTTGCTTTGTTTGACAAAACTATGATTTCTACCAAAACACATGACCAGCCCTCGGGTGGTCTATTCACAGCAAACAATGTATTGTCCTGGGCACGCAAGAAGACAGACAAGATGTGGTTTAATAGAGCCTCAGACTTCATTTACTTAACTTTTATGGAAACTACCAGTAATAACTCATAGAGGGTACACCATTATTTTTTCTTTCATCAACTCTACATGATTGAATGCTGCCATTATCAGCTGCTTCTTTCTCACGCACTCGGTTACATCCACTGCTGGGACATTACAGTCCTCTTTGTATAAGGGTTAAAGAGCTGGAGGGAGGAAGTTGTTTCCTAACTACATCAGACATACAGAAATGCCCAAAACCCATTAACAAATATTTCTAAGAGTTTTCTTGAAGTCTACTTTTAGTTCTTAAGCCACAAATTGCTTTGCTCCTTAAATGCTGAAACCAGATGAGCCATCGAGAAGATGGGCAAGCCCTTTCCTAAAATCGGGTAAAAAAAAAGCCATCTCTACAATCAGAAAACAGTACTTTTTCATTTCTGTGTAGCTTTGATATCACACATATTATGATGAAGCTAATGAATGATTTTCCCCATTCCCAGAAAGTCATAAATCTTTGGAAGTGTGCTTCCACAGCTGCCCAGCTGTCTAGCACAAAATCACTTAAAAGCAAATAATTCTGAAAACAGCATTTCTGTAAAAGGAGTGTCCAAGGACATCTGCTTTTGAGGTCACATGATTGAAGAACTTCTGTCTGTATATGCTGGATTGGTTATATCTACTTCATTTCCATGGGGTTTAAGAGTCAAGCAAGGTAGGGTGAGTGGTGAGAAGGTGCCAAGGGGAACAGGTCTTCAAGCAGGCCATCATAATCTGCTTGCTTCTCTAGAGAGTCCACCAGCTCCTGAGATCAATAAAACTATTCCCGTGCCCTCCAGATGGTCCCCATCCTTAAACTTAGAAACCTCATTTTGTCATTGCTTCATCTACCTGGTCAGAACAGCTGTATTTCAAGTCACACTTGAGCAGAAAAGTTGGCTGGCATGGGCACAGCCAACAGCCGTGCTGTCCTCAGTTTGAGTCTGCAAAGCCAGGATACCCAAGACAGCCCACGCTCATCCTACTTGCAGTCACACAGGTCTATTTTGAAGCAGTCTCAAACAACACCTGGAAAATAGTTTTGCTCACTCTATACAGAAGTCAGCTTGAAAACCAGCTTATAACCAAGACAGGTGTTCAGAGACTTTGTGACTCAAGCCTTAGCTCAAACTCTGAGTCAATGTAACAGCATGGATGGTCCACAGCTTCCAGGATCATGATCACTGTAGTTGTTCACCAATGACTTGATACCTGCCAAGTATGCCTGTATTTTACAAAAACTCAGCACAAGCACATGTAGCCACACAATTATGCCTGCCCGCAAGGACTCAGATGTAAATGGGAAAACATGTTACATTTTCCCATTCCACTAACATTATTGAAGAAACATTTCATTTTCAGCTGTGTTTTCAGAAGACTAACAAGGGGCTCATGAATACATCAAAGCAAAGACATATTATTCATTTACACAAATGTTTCTGATTACTTTTCCTCCAACCACTCAGACAACATTTTATTAAAAAGCTGGAAGAAAAATTGAGTGTTTCTTAGGACCACCTCTCATAACCATAGTTCCTGATCTACCCCCACATTTGCAGAACCCTCCACAGGACATGAAATGAAGCACAGGTATCAGCTCTTTGCAAACCTGAGGTCAACCAGAAAACCTCCTTCCAGCTGAGAGGGAGCCATCTCCAGCAAATACAATCAGCGATGAAAGCAGTGGGAAGTACACTGTTCTACATGCATTGAAAATATGTTCCCTTAAGGGTCTCGCACAAACTACACCTTTGGTTGACTTCTGAATGGAGTCCCCAGGTGGTTAAAGTGCTGATATTGCATTATTTATGGTGATTGAAATGCATCTATGTAGTGCTTAGCAATAGAATTTACACAAAGTCACTTGATGGAAAAAATACAGGGTGGGGGGGAAGGAGGTTGTTTACAAAACAAGTTACAGTAATAAAGCTGCTAGGCTGAGCCAAGAGACCTCTTAGTAAATCATTTATTCCACAGTTTGACAATATTTACAAAGGTTTTTACATGAATTATTTACTCAAGCTTTTATAACTTGTAACGTACTGTACACAAAACAGCAAAAACACATTAGAGCTACAAACCTGGGAACATACAGTTATGCAATGACAGATGGTGGAAAGGGCTCTGACAAAGGAAAGTTTACAACTAATACAAGCAACAGCCTTTTCTATCTGTCATCAATAAAGCAATGAGGACTAGCAGGAAAATGTGATTCAAGGAAACAAGACAATTTTTCAAAAGCTACATTCTTTGTGATGGTTGGATTTGGTTATTTAAAACCGAGTCCTTTGTTTTGAATGTCTAGTTCCAAGAATTGCCATTTTAGTGAGTTACCACCCACCAAAGAAAGGCTGAATGGCACAAAAGCTAGTGTTTACATGAAAGAAACTCAAAAAAATTCTGCTGCTCACACTATTAATTTTAGGTTGATGCCATAAACTAAACAGCATTAGGTTTTAGAAGACACCGAGTGTGTTAGTGCCAATACCAAGAAGTTTTATGCACAACACTCTTCAAGAGAGACTCGTTGCTCAAAATATTTTTAACTGAAATAAAAGCAGTTAGGGAGGATAGTTTCCTGACCTATATTATAGATGGGGAACAGAAACATGCACAATACCTGAAGCACAGCAAAGACCTTTGAAGCACAGGTTCATGGAGCTCTGTACATTAAATTGGCTCTTACTGTCCAGCATTGGTGAACAAAACAATGGCTGTTGACATCAGTCATTTTGCACACTGTGAAAAGGTATCCTATGTGACTTCAGCCTGGTCTCCTCCTCTCAAAAAAAAAAAAGGGAACCTCATGCTGAGGCATGGGATTCATTGGTGCCATCACAGCATGTTCAGTCTTTCTTTCACAACCTTCAACCCCACACGACACACCACCACCTTCACACTACTCCCTGATCGAAGACAAAAGATCTCCCCAACATTTGTGTTACAACAGAGGTGGATGCGGACCTGTAATGGACAACTGTCCCAAGAGAAGCCTTTGAAGACTGTAAGAACAGAGCACCATGACACATCCTCTTCCTATCCAGCATTTTGGTTGGGATGAGGCATACAGAGGATCATCTTTTTATTGACTTGAGAGCTAGCGTGTGTTTAAAATGGCAGACACACCATGAGGATGAGCTCTCTGTGGCTGGGATTGCTGAAACCCTGGCATGAAACCTGAAAGCTGGGATTTGAACAAGACCCAAAGAAAGCCTTTGCCCATGCAGACAGTATAGCTAAATCCACAACTATTAACAGAAAAAGGCCGGGGAGTTGTCCGCATGAAGAACTCTGGAACCACCTAGAAAAGTCATTCAGAAGGAGGAAGTAATAGTGCCACTCATCGAGCATCCTGACGTCCCATACAGGAGTCAGCACAGTCCTCCTGCCTGCTTCTGCACAGGGTAAGGTCATGGATCCACCATCACAGGGGACTGAGCCCATTGCTTACTGTGTACAAGCTCTACCTTTTCTATTTTTAAACAGGAAAAATAATACAGTCATCTACATTCAACTGTTGAGGAAACCTCACTGAAGATCTTTCTTAACACTACTTGATTTTTCTTCTCAGAGCAACTTTTAAGATCTTTTTTTCTCCCTTTAGAGAAAGAAAAGGACCAAAAAAAGTATGTTAGCTTACTTTTCAAAAAGTCTTCTCCCAGAAGGATGGCAGCTTAGGACCTCATATTTTTTTTAACTCTTTTAACCAAATTACCAGCCTCAAAACATTGGTCTCAACTAATGAGCTAAGGTTTAAAAAAATAGAGCATAAAAATAACCAAGACCATCCAAACTCAAGGAAAATCAACAGATCCCGGTGAAAATTTGATTATCAAATGTCAAACTGCAGTAGTAGAAGTGCAGACTGTCTAGATGAATTACAAAACCAGGCTGGACACAGCATAAGTGAGTTACTGTGCCATAGATTATACAACAGAGGTTGTGATTAGGCAGTGTAATAAGCTATTGCCAAAGACTACAGAGCCAATACCCACCATCTCATTCTGCAGTGCCAAATCAACTTTCGATGCACAGCTATAGGAGCAAACATGAGCACAGACACAGGTACAATAAAACTAGAAGAAGGTACATAAGAATGCAAGAGTATAGAATGCAGAATTATTTCTGTTCAAGAAACAATTAGTCTGGAATTCTTTGTGTGCAAATTAGATCTGAGAGGGCACCTGACAGATCTGTAAAACAGCAAGTGGCATGGAGGAAACTGCATTATTCTACTGTTTCTTCTAATGCAAGAACTACCATTCATCCACTGAAATTAATTGGTAGCAAGTTTGAAATAAAGATGAGTTTCCTACAGAAAAGTGGTAGAAGGACTGTTCATCAGGGAGTACAGTGACAGGACAAGGAGCAATGGCTTTAAGCTGATGGAGAGTAGGTTTAGGTTAGACGTTAGGAAGAAATTCTTTACTATGAGGGTAGTGAGGCCCTGGCACAGGCTGCCCAGAGAGGCTGTGGAAGCCCCATCCCTGGAAGATGTTTAAGGCCAGGTTGGATGGGGCTCTGGGCAACCTGGTCTAGTGAGGTTGGGGTCAGGTGATCTTTGAGGTCCCTTCCAACCCAAAGCATTCTATGATTCTATGAGAACTCTGCAACATGCAGGAAATAAAGTACTCTGTCACAAGATGTTGTGTATTATACAGGTTTACATGGGCTAAAAGAGAGACAGAATGCTTTCTGGAAGGGAAGCCCAGCAAAGTCTTTGAACGCACAGATCTCACCACTTGCTCTGAGAGTCCCTAAGATTGGGAAAACACACAAGAAGCAAAATTTTTTGGAGGTGCCAGTCACTCAACACTTTTACATGAAGAGAAACCAAAGAGTAGTACTGAGCATAGTGCTAATTTGATGATAATGAATGTTCTCTTCAACGTGTTTCAGAGTTAAGACGTAATGAGTAGGAGCAGCTGGCTGGTCCATACAAGCCCAGCTCAAAAGGGACAGAGCACACTTCTGAGTTGGCTACCTAAATCAGGAAAATTAAGAGATGATTTCTAGAAATGTGGCTGGATCTAGAGAAAGACTATAAAGCCATCCAAATACACTGTAACTAAAGCAGGTGAGAAACAAAATGAGGAATTGCACACAAACACATCTACTGGTTCCCCATTTTTGTTACAAGATGAGCTTCATTGAGAGACTGTCAGGTAAATGACGGAAAGCTGCAGTCACTTGCTAAAGTTCACAAGCTTTACTTCATTTTCCTTCAGGTCTTAGCATGCTGTAGGTCTAATAGCAATAGATTTTTTAATTTTTTTTTTTCTCCTTCCTTTTTTGACACTTCCAATTAGGTTTTCCTCCTTCTGGTTTCTGAGGATCATTCCCTGGAGGCAGACGTGTATCCTTGCACTTATTAACTGCTTTTGAAATATTGCTGCTATTGTCAGGAACTATGCTATTGACTGAACTGCTCAGGAGTCAGTTCATGGTATCTGGTGGACATGTGGCCCTCAGAGAAGTTACTGGGTACTGCCCATCTATGTGATGGAGAGAGATTACTGTGATTATTAGCTAGTCAAAGTGTGGAAAGCATCCATATTATGAGAAAGAAGAGTGACCACGTGGAGTACTGCATCCAGCTCTGGGGTCCCCAACATAAGGACAACATGGACCTGTTGGAGCAAGTCCAGAGGAGGGACAGTGCACCTCTATGAGGACAGGCTGAGAGAGTTAGTGTTGTTCAGCCTGGAGAAGAAAGGGCTCAAGGGAGACCTTATTGCAGCCTTCCAGTACCTAAAGGTGCCTACAGGAAAGTGGAGGAGGGGCTGTTTACAAGGACATGGAGTGATAGGGCAAGGGGTAATGGGATTAAACTGAAAAAGAGTAGATTTATGTTAGATATGAGAACAAAATTCTTCCCTGTGCAGGTCGTGAAGCCCTGGCACAGGCTGCCCAGAGAAGCTATGGCTGCCCCCTCCCTATCAGTGTCCTCAACCAGGTTCGATGGGGCTTTGGGCAACCTGGTCTAGTGGAGGGCGTCCTTGCCCATGGCAGGGGGTTGGAACTAGATGATCTTTGAGGTCCTTTCCAATACAAAGCATTCCATGATTCTATGACATACTTCATGGTGGGGACTAGCTTTCACTATTATAATAAAGTGCAGAGGCCAATGTCCCTCTTTTGGCAGGAGTACACAAATACTTCTACATTCCAATAATTAGTTATTACAAGGAGAAGCCCTAAGACAATGAAGAATCAAATCAAATAACAGTTTGCAGTAGCAGGCTATCCTAAATTGACCTAGGGTAGGAGTTGCTAAACTACATTTATGATTGCTGACATTTTAAAGATAATTCCTTTAAAGAAACCAGATTTAAGTGTTACAACTCATATAAAGCCCTTTTTCATCCCAAGTTGGGCTGCAAGCCTGTGTTAATCTCAGTGCAGTTGGAAGGAAAGGAATTTGCCAAGAGATTTTAATCCTGTAAATAATGGTTTCATTAAGAACCATGCACGACTCCACAGGGAACTCTAAATATTAAGATTGGTAATAAAATCATTAGTTGTTCCAAGTTATTCAGCATATCATGGAGCCCTAAAAAGTTAATGACAGTTAAGAGCTAGCTACAGATGGACCAAACGTTAGTTGGTTCATTTACAATTGGGTTGGAAATAGTACTTCACACTGTGGGGGAACAATGCTCAACAACAGGGCGGTGAGCTCAAATGCTTAAAAGAGCCTTTTTGATCACTGATTTCTAATCACAGTCATAATATTTCTTTTTTACGAGGTCTCACAGTTAAGGTTGTTTGAATGCACAACAATGACTCATAAAAGCCTTACAAGAGCACTGTAATTACTAAAAATGAAACAAATGGCTTGGCCTTCAGATTTCAAAAACCTCCAAGTTTCCTAGAACATGGTCCAGATAACTGGAATGTTTAAAGCAATCACTTTTTTCATCCTGACAAGTTTGAGATTTTATGCATGTATTTTGTATATGTATATATATACGCATGCATACATATATGTAGATATAAATCAATCATCTGCACTACAGATAACATTTTGGACTAAGCACTTTTGAGCTAAGGTATCCCAGCACTTGTTTCAATGCACACAAGTGTCTAAATTGCCCAAGCTCAGCCCTTAGCAACAAAACCATCACAGTTCCAGTGCCCAGCCACAGAGGTACATGTCCATGCACACTGCAGCTCTGCCATCAGGTACAGGGAGGGGAACCAGCCTCTTCCCAGCCCAACTCCAAACCCTGATCCAGGGGGACCCAGTGCTGTGCCAGCAGGCTGGGGTCACAGCAGCCGCTCCCTGCCAAGCCTCACGTGTCTCAGGGATGGATGGGTGGGCAGCCAGCCAGCACAGCTGCAACCAGCCATCTCAACGCCCCTGGGCACCGCGGGTCTCCCTCACACCTGCTGCCCACCGCCACCACATGCCTCCCTGCTGCAGGGGATAGGTGCCTGCCAGCAAGGGAGCCGGCAGGCAGGTCACCCTAGGTTGTCACATCCCCATGGGGCTTGTGGATGACAGTGAGAAGAGCTGAAGGTATCCAGCAAACAACAGAGCAACTAGAGCCAGCTGTAACGCTGCTGCTTTGTTTCATCAGGGCAGGTTCACACCAAAGAAGCGAGAAACAGTGTGGCTGGGGGATGAGAAAGGGGGAGAAGGCTACCTGGCAAGCTTTACCTCACTTGGTTGGAACAGTTCTTCAGTTAAACAAAACAAAAAAAACCACCAGTAGAAAAAAATTAAACCGCTGTTCCCAGGCAGTAGGACTGCAGCTCACAGACAAGAGCATCCCCTTCCACAGAACTGTGTGAAGGGCTTTTTCCCATTGCTGTGCAGAACAAAACCACATCCAGACCCTGATGACTGACTCCCCTGCCCCTGTAAGAAACACTTCGCTGAAATATTAAGACAGCCAATACAAGCTACTGCTGCAGTGACACGGTTACGGCATTCTTTCAAACACCATAAGAAGCCAGCAAGGTAGTATTACTCATCTACCAAAACCACACTGTCAGTGTTTTTCTCCTACTGGAGTTTTCTGTAACTTTTAATACTTTAAGAGTTTAAGATGACAAGTATATATAGCACACATTTTGTCCGCAGGTATTTTTCACATATTTATGAAGAACAGTTTACATAGGAGCAGACAGGGGTCTCAACGCATAGGAGGGAAAGCAAGAGTCCTTTATTTCTACACCTGCTTTCTACATTAAAAAAATATTTATCTGGTCTTCAAAAGACAAAACATAGATAGCACTTCTAGTTAATGCAAAAATCCCACTGGCAGACAAAATTTTATTTCGGACAGTCAGACACTTGTCTTAGACTGATATTTTGTGATATTTAACAAAAAATGCCCTTTAAAATTGCAGTCCCAACATTGCACAAAAGGTTTGCATCATTTCTGCAAAAATGTGTTCATCCAAGAACCCCAAACAAACAGATAACATTGCCCTTTCTAATTATGTATGTATCCATGTGTTAATGCGTCCATTCTAGCAATTAGTTTATAAAAACAAAAACAAACTTCCACACTATTGTGCTAACAAGCTTCATAAGGGCAGTGACAGAGCTGGTAAATTAAGTATACTTTGGGCTAATTTTATGTTTTTATCACAATACTGGAGAAGTATTAGGAAGCTATTATTTTGTCAGCTTTCTCATTTAGCAAAGCAGCTTCAATTTATTAACAGTGTGGAGTGTGAATGAATCAATATGTTTCATTGGGCTATGTGTCATTTGTTAATCGGATATTGATGAGATTATTGACGCACAGCTAATTAATCTCAAACCCTGTGGTAGCCTTCATATGTTTCCTTAATTATGTTCTTCATCTTAGTCTTCCAACTTTGGCATGCAGACGCAGGCTTGTAGACAGTGAGTGAAGTAAGCTGTCAGAGGGTCTTTTCACACATTTACAATCCCTTGGCAGCAAAATTATTTTCCTACTTGTAAATAGGTATCAAACAAATATTTAATAATATTTGCCAGAAGATTGATATTGATTTGGCAGGGAGTCACTCCAAATTAGCTTAGCAAGAGATCTCGCATCAGAAGCATACTTAAATAGATATATCTAACGAGCATTAAATAATTACAGAACTATAAACCTGTAATCACTGGGAAGCACTAAAATTGCTTCTCTACAGTTGTTATCTTTGGACTCCTGGTTAGAGAGACCTACTGTAAAACAGGATTTAGTTCTTCCCTCCTGCTGCAAAAAGACAAATGTTATTTTTTTGCACTATTATTTTCTTATACCGGCCGACCAAGTTTAAAAAAAGGAAAACATCCTTTTTAATGAGATATAAGAGGTAGGAATAGTTTTACAGGGTGTGAGATGGGTCACAGCCCCTAAATTCGTAGGGTGCCAGAGGTCTGTCTGAGGAGAGGGCAGGGTGGGTTCGTTCATTTCTGAGCATCCCCTTCTGGCTGAGGGCACAGCCCTGCGGTGGGACGCGAAGACCTGCCAAGAGCTGTTCTGCCCATTTCAGCTGGAGTCAGCTGAGGACACCGGCATCCCGGGCGCCACAGACAAAGGGAGCTGCAACAACACAGCTCAATGGGGTGGCACCCGGCTGGAAACCCTTTGTGCTACCTACTCTGGCGTAATAGCTTTAGTGGATATACAATTTGCATTGGGCTTATTGTTATTGTATTTTTTTTTAACCCACAGAAACACATCCAAAGGAACTAAGTAGTAAAATAAATCCTGGTAAGACCTCTAAGTAAAAGACAAGTCTGTTCTACCCAGGCAAGGGTCTTCTCTGAAGAGTGGGAATATAGATGCCAGATATATTTTGATTTATGAAATTATTAGAAGTGCCTACTTCACCTCTACAATACCTAACATAAGCTCCGTAACCTTTTGATGTTTTGGGTTTTTTTAAGGTTAGGAATCTAGAGCGCTCTAGAGTAAAACTAATTATCAGCTGAAAAAAAAAAAGAGAGAGGGCAAAACCAGTTTTTATTCCCCCTTCCTCTCTCTCATACCTATCTTAATTTCCAGGAATGAAACAGAATAGATATTTCACAGCTGTAAACAAGGTGGGCTAGTGTTATTAGTGCTATTAAAAACTGCCAGGGTGAACTACCTGCCATGTCCTGCTCACACAGGACTAACCCGATCAGAGCTTAGAGTCAGGCAAGAAATTCCCTCAAGTCCATGTAAGGATGACTGGAAGGATATTTTTTGTCCTTGGCCACAACTACCAGGATGACCAGCCTTAGAAAATCCCCTGCTATGGCAGGCACCTAGAACATGCATAGAATAAGAAGCACCCCATAATAGTGCATCTTACCACTTTCAAGATAGATATGGCACAGCATCTCAGTCCTCTATGCTCACAGGCACTTTGAAAAGACATTTCTCTCTAGATGAGTCATGTGCTGTCCGTGATTATCAAGGTCTCCTTTGAGAACTCAGGGGACACTTTCCAGTTGCCTTCAAGGCAACCGTGAGCTTTAGGCTTCCTACTGGCTATTTATATGGCAGCCATGAGGTGGCTGAGAGGGCAACACATCCAACACCCTGGGCTGTGAGCTCCCCCAAATACATGGATTAGCATTTTGGGGTAGTAGAAAGAGGAGGTCAGGCTAACAGACAGCTGGGAGAGGCTGGGTTATTTTCAAAGCCTGTTCAGAATTTGGCCTTCCAGACAGGAAAGGTAAGTAGAAATAAGTTGTGAGGTGAAAATACTCTGTTAATGAACTATGGAGGCATTTTGTTCTGCCTCCAAAAATTCATGTAACAGAACTATAAATGGTCCTTAGTTTTTGAGAACAAATCATTCCAGCAGCAAGCCATGTTCCTGTGCACGCACTGTGAGAACAAGACTACCATGTCTCAGCTAATATTGTTTCAACTTATTTTCTAAAAGCAGCCTTTAAAAATGCTCTGACAGTGTCCTTATTTTGTATAAGGAAAGCCAAGAATACACACACAACAACCTCACAGCTTGCAATTAATCAAACACAATTGAATATAGGTCTTATCTTAAAGCACATGGGTTTCCTCTCCCTAAAAAGGACACCAATGCCAATTTTATACCATATTTATACTGATCCTTCTAAAGGGAATCAATGGGCTTCTAAATCTTAGATAACCAGCACTGACTTTGTCAGTAACCTTCAGCATCATACCAGTCTTCACAGCTGTTCAGTTCATTTTTTCAAAATGCTGACCAACAGGTTTATGTTGTGATTTATTCAAGAGAAAGCAAGAATGATAAAAACTTCATTTGATATGACACTACAGTAGTAATCGTCCTAATTGGCCTTTGTTTGTTTGTCATGTATAATTATTCTCTGTATAAATTATCACGTTTGACTACAACATTTATGACCAGTGAGTTCCTTAATATGCCATTATCAAAATCTTTACAGTAATGCATTTTACTCAGTACATTGAAAATCCAGCCTGAAAGTAACACAAAGGTATATTTTTCTTAAAGCTTCTACAACTGATGAAAAGGATTTAAAAAATTCTGTTATTGCTGAGCATCACATCTTGGCCAGTTATGGTCTTTACAAAACTCTATTCATAATACAATTCATGTCATCCCAAAACAAAACCATTAACCATATTCCATGCCAGCTTATGCCCATGCCAAATCTGGTCAGACATTCAAGCCCCTTCCCCCTCACCTCAAAATGAAGGGGAGAGGGAAATAATCACAACGTGAAAGTAAAAACAAATTATGCCAGAAAGCTTTTAAATTGTTTTGGTTTTCTCAAAACACCAGTTCTATTATTGATATTTACTTCTCGGCCAAGCCAAAAGCATAACATTATTTGCATCACTATATGGGTGAACAGTTTTCACAAGTAGAGGTGAGGTTGTTGATGGTGATGGTGGACATACAAGTCCTGCAAGAGAGACATCCCACCAAACTGCCCTTCCCAGGTGAGCTGTGTAAAAACAACATTACTTTCTCAGTGTATTGACCTCTCTGCTCCATCAGAAGTCTGGATCCTTAATCTATTTATAAGCCTGAAGATACTTCTGCCATCTCTGAATGTTGTTACACCTCCAAAAAAGTTGCTTGCAATATTATACAAATACTTCTCATGGTTTCTACCTTGGGGTCTAGCCTCGGTTTTCCACATACATTCCCCCAAATACTAGTGCTTGCTTGAATCTGGCTGCCTATTTGTAAAGAACTTTAAGGCATTTGAGAGTAATTACTTCATTCCTAAAACACTATATACACACACAACAATTCTGTGTCATGTCTGAGGAGTTATACCCTTCCTAACTCCCTATTAAATAGCAAACTTATTTCTGGTTTGCATCAGGGAGAAAACAGAGGGTCTGCATCCGGCTGTTGTGATTTAAAGTGCCAATCGTAGACCTTGTCTTCTAAATAAATGCCATTTTACATTTGGTCAGAGGATTTAAAGAGGGTCAGAACTTGAGGCCAGGTCATTTTCATTTTTACACCTGCGTCAGCACAAGGTTTACTTTGCACCAGAAGCAGGGGTAAGCAACAGAAGAATCAAGCCCTGTTGGCACGGTTTTCCTACAAACAAAGCTCTTTAATACCCATTCTCTGAATTTCCCTACATGCTGCAGATTCTAGCCAGTAAACCCTACATTTTCAAAGTCTATTCTACATTTTCTTAATTCTAATTAAACAAATCTTAATCTTGACTTTAATGGCTGCAATTATGATACTTCATTATGTTAAATGTTAGTTGCAACATAAGAATAAATTGTATAAACAGTTTAGCTGCAATTGCATGGAGTCTAACTGTACATTACTCATTAACAAGATGTGGGTAGCAGCAATTATAACATTTCCTCCTAATGTCCCTATTTATTGAGTCTCAGCAGCAAGCCCCCTTTTCACAACACACACTGATTGACGATAGCAGCTTTTGTACTTGTGAAGAACAGGCACAGTAACCTGCTGTGTGCCTGTAACACAGATCGATGGAAGTACACATTAGCTCTTAGCCTCACAGGCCGGAGTTCCTGAAGGTCAAAATAGCCATCAGCATCACTGTAGGGTACAGGAATCATTTCACAAATTGTGAACAAAAACAACACAACTTGCTTTGCAGTTTGATTATTGTTTATAGATACAGCAAGCCAAGAATTAAAGCATAGCCTTGAGGCAGCGTAATTATTTACAGCTGAAGACTCATATCATTATTAGCATGCTCCTAATTGCTTGAAGTTATATCACTGTTAGCTGATTTAACACATTTTTTATAAGAGGCATGGAAATTGTTTTCTCTGCATATGGGATGTTGGATCATTTCTTTTTTTTTTTTTAAGGTCTTCCCTCCTCCCCTTTCTTTCAAATTGTCCCTTGTTTGCCATTGAAGAAAGCCCCACACCCATAAATTCTCCTTTATTCTGGCTGTCTGTAACTACCATTACAGTGCTTTGTTGTGTTTCTGTGGAACCATATATTTGAATTTAGCTGGACTAGAACTCTGCCAGGTCTTGGCTTTCGCTAACAATGAACTTGATAATTTTACATCAATATCAACTAACTAGAGAACAAATCACACTTTGCTTTGGGTGGCACATCTTAATCGTCCACTTTTTGCCACAGTACTCAAGCCAGAAGCCAACTGAAGGAAAGCAGTGCTAGTCCCCCTCGTGAAAGGCAGTAAGGAAAAATCTCACAGACTGAAGTGACATCCGCATCGGGCCTCACATGACCCTTCTGTCTCCAAAAAGGCACATCTACTATAACATTGCTGCAGCCAGTTCCCCTGATCTGCAGAAAAGACAAATCACGTTTGCTATTAATAAACCAGAGCAAAGTGATTTGGGAACTTTTCATTTCACCACACCTGGAATTTATCACTCAACTTGCTCATCTCATTCAAACCAGGAGAGCAGCCAAACACTGACAGTAGCAGAGCCTTGATCCACTGCTGGCCAAATACCAGGAGAGGTGAATAAATGCCAGTGAGGATGGGAAAAAGGGATCCCCTGGGAGCCAGGCCAGGGAAGTCACTGGTAACAGTCACAACATACAGGGAAGGTCCCCACACCAGCTCTGAGAGAATGATGTGCTGGTGACATTTCTGAAGTGGGGCATGCTTGGCTTTGCAATCTTAAAATTTATATTTAAACAGTCTACATAATGCAGTACAGTTATTCCAAAGTAAATTAAATACAAATAAGATCTTACGTTCCTTCTGTAGCTTCCTTCCTGCCCTCTAATTAGAGCACTTAAGATTTAACCCCACATCAGGTATTTCTATTCCTTGAGTCACGCCGGCGAAAAAAGCTGTAATTGTACAATGGGAAAAGCCATGTGTATTGCCCATGGACAGACCTACAGCAGACTTGCCCTCAACTCTGGCACAGCAGCATGGAGAAAGACCACCTTCCCCATCAGGACGAGATCAACCCAGAGTGGAGAAGCAGCAGCAGACAGCAAGAGGACTGATAGTTTTGCTTTCCTCAGCAAAGTCAAGGCTAACGAGAGCAAGGCTGACATCAGGGGTGAGCACACAGCAGGAATTAAGGTTGCTTCTTTCCTACCCACATTGCATACCAACCTTAGCTCACAGAAGCAATCCTGCACTGTGCAGGGGGTGCTGAGGATCCCAAGCGTTCATCCACTTCTCGCTCAAGCACTGGCATAGTTTTATGTGCAGATTTCAAAACAGTTAATCACATCCTTCACTGAATTTTGGCTCAGCTACCTAAAGATTCATTTAATTGGGCTAATTTCCTTATAGAAGTACAATAAAGAACAGGTCAAATAATTTACAGACTGGGCTATTTTAAAATAATGGTCCAACTCTGGAAGTTACAGCATCTGGCTCCAAGAGGGGTGCTCCTATCTGAATTACATACTACAGTTTCCAGTGAGGAAACACTTCCAATTTTTTGTGTGTAAATGGGGAAATTAAAAACTGCACTAGCGTGTGAAACCGTCATAACAGCTTTTCATGGTTGAGACACATTAAGTTACCAGCAATCAATATCCTGAGAAAAAGCTTCAAAGAAATAGATTTGCTAGGAAGGAATAAAGAAGTGCGCCCAGTTTTAACTCGGAGCTTTAGTATGCCCAGTGCTAAAGAAGTCGTAACAACTGCATAGATTGAAGCTGAAACAGGAAAAAAGCCCAAACCTACAGACTTCACAAGCCAATTTGCCTGGCAACAAAAGGATGCAGCTTTTAGGAATTAACTTCTGTACACGCAGCACGGCATTCAGAGAGAGAAAACAAAAGCTGAGGGAGAAGTTTATGCGGGCCAAGTAAGAACATGTCTTGAGGCTGCAAAAGACCAACTATGATGAAAAACTAAATGACTGCCTGTTCCTCGCTAGGTGCTTGGTACTCTTGGCATCTTATAAATGGATCTCCTGCAACCCGTCCCGATTTCCTGAGCTGACAAATCATGGGCCCTGCGATGACACACGAGTTTTCTGCTGCGTGACTCATGTGCCTAGTGCTTAACAGTTTTTGTTTTCCGAGTCCAGCTAGAGTCGCATGGCACTAACAGTCAGAGAGAGCTAATACAGTAAATGGAAACTGCTGTCAGTATGAACCAGATTAGTCAATCCCTATAGCACAAGTGAATTTCAGATAGCAGCTCAAGCATGACCACTATGATCACAGCCCAGTGTTTATGTATACACAGAAACAATGAAGTGGCCTGGCAATTACTGGAAATACATTCCTCAAGCTTTCAGGCTATGCCAAGCTTAAAATTGTGGTCAGCTCATGGGGGAGAAACGAGATCAACTTGGATTGCATTGCAGCAGTTGTAATTGAATTGTATATTTTGCCTTTCTATAAAACTTTCAGTGCTAAGTGCACAGCAGCTTAAATGACTGTGACATACAGCGTTTTCTGTGCTTTCAAATCTCACAGGTATACAGCCTTGCCACCTCTTCCCAACTTACACACACCCTGTCGGCACAGCCAAACACCCCCACCCCCTTGCCTTTCTCCAAACCCACAAGGTGAGCAGAGTGAAGCCCACAGCAGTCAGCAGCAAAGCCCTTGGGATTTGCTGTAACTAACAATTGAAAAAATGCAGGTTTGGTGCAAAGTCTGTCCCTGCCCCAGTCAATAGGAGCTCTGCATTTCCTTCAGCTGGACTGGGGTCATACCCTGCAAGTTTGCACAAGCAGCTGAGAGTTTGGTGCTTAAAACATCTAGCTACCACAATGAAGTTTGCAGTTTACTCTTTCTTCTTTTTTTTTTCCAGAAGTTTTGGCCATAGCAGCTCCCTTTCTCTTTATTTTAGTATTTCAGATAATTCAGTCAAATTGTAGATATATATATGAATGTATTTTTATATATTATGTATATACACGTATAAAATAATTTTGTTGTCTCATGTACTGCACTGACCCATGGTCACCCTGGCTGCTGGCAAAGCCTGGCCACCGCCATCCTACCCTCAGTGCCTGGCTGAGGCACCAAAACACTTCTCTCTGCTCCCCATGCCATTCACTCACCCCAGCCTTCCTCAAGATGCTCTACTACAGCCTGACAGACAACAATGTCACAACCATCTTCTTAATGATATTTTTAAGTTATCAAGTTCAGCAGAAAACACCAACTTTTCACTTAGCCAAAGTTTCCTTAATTTTATATGTCTATAAAGATTTCTGCACAAAGTAATTTGGCAAAGGTTCAGTTCAAAGTTTTCTATATAAAGTAGTTTTAAACTGAAGGGTTGTTTTTTTTTTCTCCCAGCAGAACTGGTTTAGTTAGTTAACACATCTCTGCAGCTTCCCCACCTGCCATACCAAAGGAAGGAAAATCCAGAACCAAACACTCCCTTACCTCTCCCTTGACAGAGCCAAGACAAAATACACACACCAATGTTCGGGGGTGGGGGGGGTAGGGGGGGGATCACAGCACAGGGATGAGCAGATTCTATGACTTTTTAAAATAGAATTATGCAACTCTGGACTTCTGGTTGTGACAGGTGAAAAGAACCCCAACATCTTTCATTCCTCTTTCCCAAATTTCTAAGTTGCCGTATCTAGTATGTTCATCAGTTCACCCAGTTTCGCCTATCAAAGTGGTTTACCTTGTTTTTTCTTATTTAGAATTCAGTTTTATTCCCCAGTAATTTGGCTAGCATCATGAAACAGCAATAACTGGGGGGGGTGGGGGATATGTAATTTAAACTAAAACCTCCCACAATTTAAATTTTCTACTGTATGAAAACTAGTGTTCCACTTAATATCTGTTTTGGCTTCCTAAATACTAAAATTCTTGTTGGAGAGAAGGAAGGAAACAATACACAAACTAAATATTCAACCAACAGCATCCTAATTTTCTCAAGAGAACAGGGCAACATTTACTCCGACATTTTAGAATGTTCCAGTATATGTAGCTGGAGTAAAGCTCCCAGTTAAACAGTTCTCTGAAAAGACATAAATAGTTCTAATTACCAAGTTATGCAGGGAAGAACATTTACTTTATGTACAAAACTTGAGGTGACTTACTTTGTGAAGGAAAGTGATATTTCAGGAGTTGACTGTTCTTGTATTCTACCACTTGGCCCCCAGATCAGAACAAATAAAACATTTTCACTGAAGCTACTTCCTCCGGCCACTTTGTCTTGCAGAAATTTGTTCTAAGGCATTTCCTGTCAGTGCTTCCCATCATTCTCCAAAGTTTGCATTTTTTTAATATATATAAATTTTACTGTCCATGGCAATAAATATCATTTCTGTCATCTGCAACTATCAATACGTCGCAGAGACTGCTTTTCCATCTCATGTGGTTATGACAAGCTTTCATATTTGGCTCCCAGCATTCATCCCTTCTTGGCCTAAGAGCAAAGTAAATCTACACTAGCCATTAACTATTACTCTAACCAGATCTGAGGCTCTGAGTACCCTCTTAGATCACTATTGCTCAAGAATTACCTATGCCAAACTGATGATAACATCACATAAAAACTACATTTCCCAAAAGGTTCAGGTGTAGTTGTCAAAATCCTTTCAGTGGCACTGAGCATTAATCTCACAGGTATAAGAAAGAAGCTGAAGTTATAGAAAGCAACTCAGACGGATGCATTTCCCAGTCACTTGATGCAGGGAGATGTCCAGCTGCAGCTGGGACCCACCACAGGACAGGAGTCCCAGCAGCCAGAAGACATGAGCACACACAAAGTGGACATCCATACAATAGAGCAGAAACGCAGGGAGAGCATAGCAGGTATCTTGATTTAGGCATCATAGTTACTCATTTAGTATGATATCTAAATAAAGACAAAGGACATAGCTATGTATACATCGTTATAGTTGCTCATTTAAGAGAAAACTTGGGTTTATATGATTAAGCAAGTGAAAGTCAGAAGGAAAATGCATCACAGTTTAAATTCTATCTCCTCTTGCACATATGCAGTGAGACTTTATATATCTACATAACATTGACCTCTTCATTACTCAGCCGATAGTCTATAATTAAAGATCACAAAGGGTTCCCACAGCTCAAGGTACACACAGGCATGGTAGTCTATGTGCTGCTATGGCCAAAAGGATCAGTTTCTGAATCACATTACAGCACAAAACCAGTGCACATTCACTAGAAATACACTATAACTAGCCCAAAGCTGCCAGCCAGAAGATTTGCTCTTCTTTACCCTGTCTAAAGCAAACTTCACTTTTATACCTATGACAGCTTAAATCCAGTTTTTCTCTCCGACTTCTGGTAGAGAAGCCAGCTATTCAAAATTATGTGTCACTCTGGTGACACCTATGGCTTAAGACAGCCAGTTTGAAAGAATCAAAATCCTCCTTCCTTCTTCCTGAACAAACTTTTAACTTCCCCTATATTCTCATGCTGGCCTGACTTTGGAAAAGTATGACAATGTTATATAGAGCACAGCTTTCTCATTTCCTGAACACAGTTTGTAGGAGGACACTCCAGTAAAGCCAAGCCTGCCCGCTTGCGGTGCCCAGCCTGCCTCAGCAGCTGCTCCACTAAATGGCTGAAAACTGCATTTTCAAGTCACCAGTCCTTGCAACTTTTCAGAGCTCTTGCATCAGCTACTACAGCCCGTGGAGAGTGGTTCCTAGAAAATCCATGCAGCAGCTGACAGAGAGGAAAAACTCCTGTGCAGAACACATCTGGGGCCACAGCTTCTTGTTGTGGACATGGATGTGTCTCCAAATAGGCTCTGTCTCTATCAGCTCAGGGACCACAGATAACCTCTCCCCCATGGACCTTATTCCAACCAGATGCTGGAATAGAAATTAGGTATAGACAAATGTCAGCATCACTTAAGCAATGCCCAAACATGTGTTTATTCACACCACTGCAACGCTGTGCCTGTCCCCAACTCTTCAAAGAGGCCCTCAGAAGCCAGCACTTTGTGTGGTGCGGCGGAGGCAGCATTGTTCTCATTACCACTCACAGAACTCATATCCAACCATTAAATTATATAGCTTTCATCTGTTTCTTAAGGAGACAAGGCTAATACAATCATGCTGAGCCTGTGCTTGTGTGTGTCCATCCCTATATCTCCCAGTAACTTTTGAGCATCAAGCCTGACTGATCACAGCTGGCAGAAGGTCAGAGACCTTGACATTGACATGTTTCTGCAAATCTTCAGGAGAACAGGAACCTGGTCTGAGGGGAGGGAAACCTAATTACTGTCCCCAAGCAGAAAAAGTATGCAATCTCAGCTCACCCTTGGACTGCCGAAGGATCCAACATGAGTCACAAAATCAAAAGAAACCAGGCCCTGCCAGTCCTGCAGCTTGTTGAAGCGTCATGGCACAGCACAGCAGTGAGAGCGACCCTGAGCCACGGCCTCCCACAAAGCATCCCCCACTCCCCTGGGCCCTGCAGCTCTGCCTTCAGAAAGGGCCTTAAACAGCCCTCAAAAAAACAGCTGCCTCACATAGCTTCATAAAGAACTTACACTCCAGATAGAGAGAGCGCAATACCATGTCATTTTCCCTCCTGTATCATCTCTGCAAGGTAGGATTTTCTCTGTTAGGCTTGACGCACAAGCCAAAGCACTGAGGGTTCACAGAACACACAGGAACCCTGACCTTTCAGAAGTCAAGAGGAGCTTCTGTTTCAGAAGAAATCAAGCTATAAAAGGTGTATGAGTTGGGGGGGGAACCAATATAAAAATTGAGGAAAAAATCTAAACAGGATACCTTCTTGTAGGCGTCACTTTAAAAAATTAACTACAAAGATAATTTTTTTAAAAATAACCAAAACCCAACATTTCAGCTCCTCTGGATTCAAACTTTAAATTCACATTCCTAATAGATTTAAATTAGCATTTTATGATCCTCTTCCCTGACTGGATGCATGGTAAACTGGGAGGTCATCACATACACAAATACTGCAGAGTCCCTTCAAGTTCTCTTTCTGGTCTTAAAATTAGATTCTGCTTCTGTATTAATCATGAGCATCACAATGAGCTGAAGACCAGCAGGTGTGAATGTTTTCTTCCTTCAAATATTTTTTCTTATTCAGCTTCAGAGGACCTATGCACCAGAACTAATCTTATAATAAAACATCACTCTAGAAATGCTTTGTTTATAAACATGAATTTATGTACATACATACTTGCGTACATACAGACACTACAGTTAGTGCCTTAATGCAACCGAAATGGTTGTTCCAGCTTTGTATGCCATGCACAGTGAGAGAGTGCACTCTTTTGATCTACAAGCTAGAGGTAAACTTCAGCTATTTTTAATAAAATACAGTGAATGCTGCTTCTGGCAAGTGCACTACAAAAGCTAATATTTAAATAGTAGCAATAAAAGGTATTACATCTATTCTGTAGAAGAGATTTATATTAAGATAAAGAAAGTTGGGGGGGCATGGGTTTGCTTTTGGGTTGTTTTTTTTTTGTTCAGGAAAAGTGTGTTTTAAAGGCAGCCACTTCCACCAGTAGTGGCTATATATCTGTTTGGTGATCTGCATAGCAGCTGCTTGGGCACAGGAGTCTAAATCCTCACACAAATCAGAATATATTCCTTGAGGCTGCCCCAGCTCTTGCCTTTTTTTTTTCCTTTACTTTTCTTAGTCATCTTATTAATGCACCATAAAGGCAAGTGAGGTATAATGGCACCCCGCCTTTCCATCATTTCAGCTATAAGCTCTGTTGAGATATTGAACTGAAAGTTTTTTTGACTGGTTTAAAAGCTAATTTTTAAACCATTTTACATTTCTTTTTAAACTTTATACTTAAAATATTTTATTTAATTTGTTCAACAAAATACTAAAAATATTTTTGCTCAGTCTCTATACAAGGCCTCACAAAAGTCAGCATTTTAAAGAAAATTGCACAGTAGGATGTTTTAAGTCTCACTAAAATCCATCCATACCTTTGACTCTCGACAAGCCAGGGCACCCTAGAGAAAAATTCCCTGCAAGTTCCCAAATCCAGATTCCAACCACATTCCCTCCTAGTGTACTGTCGGTCAGCTGGTATTTCCATGTGCACCTGGTACACCTTGCTATGCAATTTTAGCACCTCAAGGCCTAATCCAAGGGATTTCAAAACAACAGCGTTCATTCCACTGGTTCCAGAAAAGAGCTGTTCATATCTTTAGTACAAGGCATACATCTCAAAAAAAAAAGTCACCCATACAATGAACATCCTTTTTGAAACTATCGCTGTAATATATACCAGACAAATCATCAAGGTTAATTCCTTTAGTATAAACTTGTGAATAACATTTTGAAGTGTTCTGTTTTAATTTTAATTTCCTACAATTACCCATTCTTTAAAGGCGGCCATCAGCAATCTCTTTAGGTCACCTGTACACAACTTACATAGGAAATTATTAACACACCTTAAATACCACACAGTAACTAATAACTGAAAGGTCCTTCCCAAGCACATGTGTGATGACAGTGCAGTACTGATGAGGACTCTCTGAAAGAGTGAAAGGGATAAAGACCCACACCTCATGCTGTACCCACCAGCAGTGTATGGAAGACACAGGTCTCAGTTCACCTGAGACAATGGTTTCCTCAACAACCATCACATGTAACGGTGCAATATTTGGTACAGGCTTGCACATTATCCAGGCCCTACCTACTTTGGTTTCCTGTTCGATTATTGGGTTACCATGGCTACTTTCTTAATCTAATCACTTAATCTAAGTGCTAGATTACTATTAAAAACAAGAGAGTCATCATTAAAAAAAGTTGACTACTTTGGAGCTGGTCACATGAGAGACTAAGTGGAGGGAAGTGATCCATCTTGCTCAAAAGGAAAAAGAAACACAAAGGCAAAGGGCAGAAGAACTTCCTTCATCAGATAGATTTCCATCTTAAAATGCCTGTGGAAGCCTATTCAGTATTATAAATGCAAAGGCAGTGCTTTTTGGGGATTTTTTTCCATGCTTTTATTTGTAACTTGCTAAATAAGTAAGAAGCACCTATATGCATGCATGTGGTTTTATTCATTAATGTGACATGCCATAAACTGCAGAACACAACACCTTCACTTCCTTTCTGCCCTAGTGAAACAGCAGTGTACAAGTTGTAGCCAACGTGCCTGACTTCCCAGGTAAAATTAAGTTGACTGAAGGCAGAGTGAAATTCCCTTGTCACACTATTCTCTCCCTCTATTTTAATTCATATGAAGCCCTGTAATTAAGAACAGCCTTTAAATTCCAGTAAAAAGCAAAAGAGTTTATATTGTTTGTTATTTTGCTTCTACCAGACAAACAAAAAAGAAAGTAATTCTTGGAAGATTCAAGGATTAAAGTGCTCGTAAAAAAAAGAAAATTAAAACAAAAAAGGTGGCAAGATTTGCCAAGACAAACCAGACAGGCTGCTGCGAACATCAGAAAGCTTCCAGTGATAGAGACTACACAGCAAGCGAGGCAGATGCAGACAGACATGACAGCTTGGAGAGATACCAGAAAACTTTCACTTTGTGGAACAGCCTCTTTTAAGGGATTTGAAGTTACTCTTTTAATTTAGCTAACTCTTGTGGGAAAGCACATAGAAGGGGAAAGCTGCTGAGGCTGCCAGATTTGGGAAAGCAGTGGGCACACCTACCCTACCTAGACCAGCACCAGACCCACGCATCTCTGGAAGGCAAGGTGTCCTCGCGCCAGTTGTAGCTGAGAAAACAAGCCCTTCACATCACAACCTCCCCCAAAGCCTAATTCATGCCAAGCACAGGTGAACAGCAAGGGTGAACTGATTTTCTGGATTCTATTTTACTGTCCTATGCCTCTCTGCTCAAGCAGAGCCAAAGCAGCTACATGAACACATGACTTCTGTGACATTCAGGGCATTGTTGCCACAGCAACATTAACCACGGGGTGACATAAAACAGCACATTTCCCTTCCAGTGAATATTTCCAGCTTAACATTAATGGAAGCTCCAGTCAAAAATATGGGATGCATCCTTGCAACTCCTGGGTCTACTGGATTTTCTTCTTCATGTTCGCTTGGTGGTTTTGAATTAAATCGAATCAGAGGGCTGAGAATGAGCACTCTCCCAAAATAGCGCAGTTCCATCTCATTGTAGGGAAATCGTGGGTCTCTAATTTCTGCTGCGGACAGGGCCTCTAACTCGGGGGTGCCAGGCCGAAGTCTCCCAGGCACAATTTCATCAAAACCTCTTCAAGTCGAGACAAAAGTAAAGCCATGAATACTCCTTATTGCATTTGTCTCCACTGAATAGCTCAGTATTGCCCTATTCCCTATGACAATGGAGTTAAGGGAATGAAACATGTTGTTTGGAAACAGCAAAAAGCTGTCAGCAGTAACCACTGTCAATACTCATGCTGGGCTAAGCTTGGTACTCCTGCTTGTCATTTATTTATTTACTTATAAAAAGCACGTTTGATATAAAGTGCTTCTGTATGCAAGCAACAATGCCAAACTAATAAGCCAATGATTAATTTTGTTCTTGTCCTAGGTTTGTTTTCTTCTTAATAATCTACATAAATACATTAGAGAAAACATTAATTTGCCTAGACTTTATGTGGTATGAAGCAAACCCAGAAGCGTTTTGCAAAGGCAGCTAGTTGTCACAGAAGAACTGGGTGGGTGAGCAAAAAAAGACAGACATGAAAACATATTTAGAGAGCTGCGTGCAAGCCATAGAAAGACATAAGAGACATTACATTTTAAAAAAGAAAAAAAAAACCCAAAACAAAAAACAAAGAAATTGCTCAGCACTTTTAAAGAAGCTGCCAATCTAAGAAATGCTCTCACAGACTTCAGTCACAATTACCACAGATGGCAAGAAGGAGACAGATAAAGAAAAGTAAAAGAAAGCCCAGTCATCATTCTAGAGAAAAGACTAAAAAAGGTTTTAGCAGAGGTCTTCACTGGTCACTTTGCCTAGACAGTGGTACTTAAGTTTTTACATGCATTTACTGTGTGTTTCTCTTTTAACAGCCAGCAAAAGTTTTAACTTTGTAGAGAAACCTGATACCTGTCACAGAGACTTTGTTTTTATTTCTGTGCCTGGACTATAGCAAAAGTGTGCTGGTAGCAAGCTTTCTCAGATTATTCTTGGTGCCACCAACTACCTTGCCCCAAAACAGTAAAGAGCTCCTTCCCAAAGGAGCACAGACAAAACCCAGTCACACAGCACAAGAGGGCTGTTAATACTGCACAACTTGTCAGATCCCTCCAGACCTCAGAATATTTTTCATATTTCTCATGGTAACTGTTTTACAGACAAAGGAGGGGAGAACTCGCTTTGCCAAATTAAATCCCCCATCATAAAAAACATCTTCAAACTACAGCAAAGCTTGAGAAACAGAGAACATCTTCACATTCAATCTCCCTTCAGGGCAGTAGCGGGCCCACTCCCGCTTTCTTTGCATGCCCTTGGTTATTGCCAACTCCGCTTGCGGTTTGGGTCTTGCAAGAAATACAGAAATAGAAAAAGAAAATAGTCATGTTCTCCATGCTGGATGTTGGGAGTTAAGCCATCCCTTAGCAAGAGCTGGGAGTGATAGTATCCCTAGCAAGAGGTGTGCCTCCAATGCATTAGGAGGTCTCTTTTTAAATGCCTATAAAACATTTATATTTTATGATACTTGTGTATATTCTACAGTACAATAGAAAAAAAATCTTGTGTTTTTCATTTCTTGCCACATGGTATTGGAAAACTATTTTAAAAATGCTTTGAGGGCCACTCCAAAATGTTGCTGGTATTGTTCTCATGATTCCAACTTAGCAGGCTACAGAGAAGAAAATGTTAATGAATAAATTAGAGAAGCTTCTAAAAAATGCCCTACAAGAATTTTCTGAAAGTTGTATAGACATCAGCCCATCCACCAGATATTTTTACAGCCACCTAGACTACACTATGGTAAAACCTTCCTGTTTAAGAAAACAAATCCACAAAAGCAAGGTGTCTAGAACTTCATAGAATTTAAGAAAGATACCATGGTTATTGACAACCTTCTTATAATATTTTATAATGTGTATGTGAATTAGTATATGAGATGCTGCCAAGAGAGTGCAAAAGTCAAAGCCAAGACCTTTGCATTCAGTTCTAGGTAAGGCATGGAGATATCCTGTCCTTCAAGGCAGACTGTTTAATAGCCCAGCACCATCTCCCAACTCTTTACTGTCTTTACTTTACGGTCTCTTTACTGCTTCAGTTTCTGGTTCCAGTGAAGCATAACCAGTGCTTGTAGGAAGTCATTGCCAAGGTTATCTCCGGTAACTAAATCCATCCTTTATGTGGTTTTAACAGACAATTTGAGGTGGAGACAGAAAATATTTTCAAAGGAGAGCCAAATATCTGACTTCAGGGGCGATGTAATCCTGGAAGGTCATTGCAAAGTAAATACGTAATTACCACAGTCTTTATTGTTGAGTTGTGGGCTTTTTCCTCCCTCTAGAACATGGGAAAAAGGAGTGGAAGTCTTCAAGCACAGAGAGACTGAAGGAAGCCTGATACCTCCAGGTATATAGATACTCAAAACAACAGAGGTCAGTTAACAACCTTCCCTTCCAAACAGGATGAAATTTCTAGCTCGCTCATTACTGACACAGAGATGACTCCTGAGATCACAGTCCTAAATTCATCATCCTTTGGACTACGAAATTCCAGATATGGAATAAAAGACATGACTTCTCTTGATTGCAGCTTGTTTTTTTAAGATTGCATTTAAAAGCCCTATAAACTGATTGATAAGTAGAATTCCAGTGAGTTGATCCAATGTAGATTACAAATGCAAAGTATTACTGGGATAAGTACACTGTGCGTGTCTATCCCTTGGGATGACTACTATTTTCAACTTCTTCACAGCTCTAATTAAATTACACGTTGATGGGAGGTAAAGGACCAAAGCTTCTCAAGAAACTCTTGAAGAAGCGGACTCCCAATTAAATTTAACACAAGAGCCATGCCTGGTAGTTACTATTTTTTACCCTGAGCGAATGGTCCTTTAACCACCTAAAAACAGCAGCCTGCAAAAACTCAGGGTCCATTTTGCTGAGCAGCTGCAGCTTTGAGCTTGTGGTGCAGCAGAAAAACACACCAAACCATTAAAAAAAACCCAACCCAAAACAATAAAAACCCAACACAATCAACCACAAGAAGGGTTTGAACCCAAGCCACAAGCAGCCATCCTACCATCCTGGTTTCCCAAAGCAGGTCAGCCTTCCCTGGCCATCAGCACAATCACATCTGGAGACGGCCCTTGGGGCTGGGCTGCATTGAGACCATCAGCAGCCCCATTTGGCCTCAACCCCACTTCCCAGCATGCGGTAGCAGGCAAACAGAGGGTGGTGGGAAGTCATCCTGCAAAGGCACTACTCGAATTGCTTTGAGGTGCCCTAACTCATGCACATTTGAGCATGAAGAGCTGCACTATGGAAATACAAAGTGGGATTTTCAAGCCAGAATGGCAAACCAGGTACCAATGCTTGCTCTTTCCATGCATTTCAACTATGTTCCTGCTGTATTTTGGGCAAACAAAACCAATATACATAGTAATTATTAAAGGAATTTATTAATTAAATTTACTCAAATTCTTAAAAGTTCCCCTGAAACCTTCAAGAATCTGTAATTTTTTCAAAAACACATTTCATTGGCTGTGTTTTTTCCCCCCATTTTCACTTAGGATCTTTACAGTCTGTACTAAATAATCAATATCAGTTAAAATCTTCACCTCTCTCTAGAGGACAGCGTCCTCCAGGTTTTATAATAAAATATCATGATGTCAACTAGTCTTGCACAGCATCTATATAGTAAAACAAACATCTGAAGGCAGCCATGATTGAGCCTCAACTCTGTAGAGCCAAGAAATTTCCACTGCCTTTTAGAAAGCTGACAATATTTATTCCTTCCTAAAGTTTGTGCCTCATGAATAATGTTTCTTTCACGCATCCTTCCCAGGATTACATTGCATTCTTTGCTAGCCCTCCATGCTTCCTTATCTCAGTTTGCATGAAATGCAATCATTCAAAATAGCAAACTTAACTTAATTGCCTTAGACAAGTGTTAATAGATTTTAATAATGCGTTATTAGAATTTATGCAAATTGGACTGCACTGAAAATCTGAATAAAATCCTAGCTTTAGCAGCCATTTTCTCCCATGTCTCTCAACACAGAGCAGGAAGAGGAAGCTTTAATTAGTGATTTCTGATGGAATCTGCTGATGAAAATGCTCTTCTTATGAATAGCTATAGGTGTCAAAGATTATCTTTAAAACTGAGAGTTTCATGATTCATTAATTAGCACTGAGGGCTTTTCCCAGGGGGCAATTAAATACTAATTCAAACCAACAGATTTTTTTTTTTAATTTTTCATTTATATTAGGATTTTTATCTCGATAAAAGTGTGGATGATGTTGCAGAACAGTATTACGTTGATTTCCCTTTAAACTACTCTGTTGACCCACATTTAGTACCTAAACAGCTAAAATCACACTGTTAGGAGAAAAGTAATGTGTGAGCAAAGATTTTTGAACAACGAGCATGGAAATAATCCAAAAATCTATTCTAGTAAGTAAATCAGGTTTAAAGTGATATTATAAAATCTATTCAAGACTAGTAGCTGTTGCTTTATTCATTGTTTCCTTTTGTTGTTGCTTCTCCTTTAGGAGAAAAACTTAATGTATGGAAGGTTTCTGTCTGCAGGACAACTTGTTGATATCAGTGGGAAAGGCACACAAATCAAAAACCACAAGTGACCTACATATTTAAACTCATGAAAGAGTATGCTATAACTGGATAATAGAAAGGAGCACAGTAATAGAATGACTTTTAGTTTTGTCATTATTAATTAATACCAGTAGACAAATATTTCAAAACAATTCTTCCTTTTATGCCCATCCATCTTCATTGCAGCTGTAATTTGCTCACCAAGGAGTGTATAAACACACCATGGTTAGAGAATCCCGACAGCATAGAGCTCCTTTGGAAGCATTGTTTCTTCACATTACTGACAAACTTGTCCTATATTTCCTCCTGAATCTAAAAAAAACCACAAGAAAACCCTAATGCCATAATGAACCAGAGTGATATAGTATTACTTCAGGTCTTAGAAAGAGCCAACCAAAATATTTTCTGTTGACAAGCTCCACTGAACAGCACAGGAGCCAAGCATTGCATCACATATGCCAGATAACACTTCCTCTTGTACTATATTGGGTTAGGAAGATCTGCCAGCAAAGTATTAATAGTTGCCCCATCTAAAGATAAGGAGATCAATTACCAAAATCTTAGTGATGTACTCAAAAGGAACAAGAGCCTGGCTGTGTTTAAGTTGGTGGCAAAACTTCAACAGAAGTAGTATTCTACCCACATATTTACTAAACCAGCTCAAATCTTCCCTCTTCCAGTCCTTATTGCTCACCATAAGCCAATTACTAGGCATAAAACCAACCTTTCTCCATGAACACAGCACAAATCAATAGACCTTCAAAATCCATGTGCAAGATAAACAAAGATCGTTTGCAGCAGACAGACAGTGCTGTGACACGCAGCAGCTGTAATTCAGAGCACAAGAGAGCGTTTAAAATAAAAGCAAACAGAAGCCCATCCTACCACAAGCAAAGCCGGGAAGCAAAACTGGGGTTTGATCTTAACTTAAAACAGAGCCCACTTTTGAGGTAAAACTAATCTTAGTCATTTTAAAGGAGGTATGAAAGAGCACAAAGGGGCAGGAGATTTACCGCTGAAACTATGCAGAGATACCTAGCATTTCTCTCTGCTTTTGAAAGTCTCCACCCGCATACCTCACCTCAGATTTACTGGCTCTTGCGGAGCCACCTGAAGTAGCCCTGTCACTGCAGCCAGACCGTCTGTAGGGTGTGAGCGAGGCGCACAGTTTGGAAGGAGAGGCAATCTCTTTCGCTAGTGCAAATGGATACGCTGTCACTGACATTAAGGCCGGTAGAGCCAGGGACACGGGGGTTCTGGGACAAGCAGAGGTTGCTGTCTCGAAGCCAGTAAAGCTGTACCAGTGACACATACAATTCAGTTGCTTTGAGGGTTCTTTAATTGCACACGTACGCTGACAACACGTAGAACTAAAAATAAAAAATATAGGTTTTTCAAATGGAAATGATGACTAACCCTTAATGATAATTAATACCAGGCATTCTCAAAGACCTTTTTTCACCTACAAATGAAACTAATTACTAGGATTTCTTGCTCTTAGTTTGCTGTGTTACAGAACAGCAGCAGCTGGGCTGTCTTTTTTTATTTACTCTTGAAGGGCTTTCAATAAATCTGTTTCAAATTTTGTTAACCCTACTCAACCTCCACACCCTCCCCTTTCTACTCCCCACCACCACCACCCCCAGTACTCATTCATGAGTTACAGCTGAATAGAGTGATTTATAATAGTGCAATGAAGTGCAAAACATGCTCTGGCAAAGGAGTAAATTCCTCCGCCTTTCCTCAGATACCATCAGGTGTAACTGCAAATCCTGCCATACCCTTAGTGCTGAGAGAGGAGATAAGAAAGACGGTGACTTTTCCTCCACAAACTTGCCTGCTGGAGTAGGACGCAATGGAATTACACCGTCCTCCCCCAGTACGAGCCCCATCATGCCCAGCCACAACACATAAAGGGAGGAGGTCAGCTAATCCCTGGGCTTTTTTGAAATCCTCTTGGATACAAGCAGAGGGATAGAAAGAAAGCCGCTTACCTTAAGTTCAGGTTGCATTTTGCAACTAAGAAATGCTGAGTACAAAGTGATCTGCAAGGTTCTCCAAATCTGCGTGTGCATCTGAAATACAGATAGTGAGCTACAGTAGCTTCAAAGTACCTCACATAGATGCATCTGGTTTACTGTCTAAAGTTTCAAGGGGGGGGGGGGGTTGCCCCTTCTGCAGTATCATCAGGCAGTAACTATCCAGACTAAAATAAAGTTATGACACAGTACACAAACACAGCTCTGCAGGGTGTATGATTTTACCACGGGTCTGATATTTCATTTTATTTTGTGTCTGGACTCCCGAAGCTAAGTCAAATTCCCAACTTTTCTCAGATGGAAAAAAGCTTTGAATCCAACTAGTTTTGAAGAACATTTTGTAAAGGGTAACCATGAATACAAAAATTACAACTAATTGCTGTTAACCTCTGTCACAGACATACCAAAGTATGCAGTCATTCCCACAGCTGACAGCACGGTTTGACTACTTCAGCCATGCACAGTCTTACAAGAAAGATTAGATTGCAAAAGAAGTTGGTCAGACTTTCTGATTGGGAATAATTTAGAGACAATGTTGATATAAAGATATATGGGTTTGCTATTTGAAGTAATTTTTTTTGCCTTATTGCACAGAGCCACAAGTCTCATTTTTTGTTAGATCTGTGTGGGGTGGTGGAAGGCAGTTTTGAAAAGCAGGTCTGAAGTAGGCATCTGCAGCTATTTGGAAATCCTCCTGGAGAAGGATCCACAGTGTAGAAAGGTTGCACTCTACCTAAAGATGTCAATTCTAGCTTCCATCAACATTTTTAAAAAGTGCAGAGTTTGCCTACTATTGGCTGTAAGGGATGAGACAGAAACTGCTTCCATCAGCACATCTGAACACAAATTGTCATGTTCACTTGAAATGAAGCTGAACACATTTTTCTTTTAACTGAGTGGCTAGTCATTTGTGTCTTTTATTTTATTTATCATTAACTTGTTAAATAAAAAAGAATAAGAAAACTTTGCCTTGGTTCTTGATGAGGCATTTCATCAGCTCATAGCACACTGAGGAAAGTTTTCCAGAAGCAGCGAGTAAAAATTCAGGATACTCAGGTGACTGGAAAACAGGGGAAATCTAAGTGACATTTCAAAAATAGGATTTTAACCTTGCAGACTTTTAAACTCTTTTTGATGACCTCTTCCTGAGGTATTTGCTGTGCAAAAAGTCACTTTTCTGTCAGTGTGTCACTTACAGTAATTGCAGTCAAAACAAAGAAAAACAGTCAGGATACCCTGACAGGGCTGCCTGGGCCATTATCATGAGTTTTCACTTTTACTTTTGTAGTACCCTTGTCATGGCATATTTTCAATAGAGCTCAGCAATGGTCCTTTGAAGACAACAGATCCCACCGAAAACTCCAGCGTTGCTGCATGCACCCATTGCTCCATTGCCAAGAAAACTTTAGCCCTTGCATATTTAAAGTTGTCTTACAGCTTGATCAGCTCAGGAGAATGCACCAAGAGAAAGAGTTACTGCAAAGCAGAATTCTCAACACATCCCTGAAACACACACACACACACCCCCCATGTTTTCACTACTAGGATAGGATTTCACAGCATAGTCTCCAGCAAAGATGATGTTAGAGCCCTTCATAAACTCGGGTCCTGACCAAACACATGGCTTCAAAAGACCTGGGCTCTGCTTGGAAGCAGAAGCACTTGAGTATCACACATGCATAAGAGCCTGTGTCCACACATAATCACAGAACTGTAGGGGTTGGATGTGACATCAAGAGAGTCCAACCCCCAGAGACCTGCCCTGATCAAAGTGGTACGTAGAGTTCACCTCTGCATCACCCAAACATACAGCACAGCTCAGCAGCATCTCAGTAAGGCCCAGGTAGCATATCTGCTGAGATAAAAGGGTAGTTTATTGTCTGGGAAGTAACTCCATTTAAAAAAAAGACCTGACTACTGCATAGGCCTACTCTGTGGCTCAGACATTAGAGCTTTTCCTTCATCTTTTCCAGCACAAATAAGAGACAAGCTGAAGCATAAGCCAGTTATGCAAAGCCAACATAAGCTCTTCCTGATTTGCAGCCCCTTGCCCCCATGCAAACAAAATACAGGACAGAGCAACAACCACTGCAGTACCACCAGGAAAAAGGGAGACCTTAGAAAAGGCAAGTCTACAGAAGATAGCGTGAAACTTGCCTGACAGTAGTACAGCTGCATTTCCATAGTAGAGAACAGCACCTTCATTTCTCTGCCCACTCACAAGAAGTGCAAAGCAGTTGTTCTATTAACATGAGCGATGTTCCTCGTGATTTTCACTGGATTAGGTGAGAAGTACTCAGATCGAAGGTCTCTTCATTAAAAAACATGAGCACACGTGAATACAAGCTGCAAACGAGGCAGGCTCAGCCACCAGGAGCGTTTATAGTTCTTACCTGAAGGCTTACGAAAGCCTAGGTAAAAAATGTCTAGAAGATACCCGTCACTCAGCATGAACAGCCAGTCAGAAACAAGCTTTTTCCCCTCATTCACAACTGAGCAAAGCTCTGGTGTACTGACTCATGACCCCTTTAAGACAAGCTATAAAACACTGTGATCCCTAATGAGTACCAAGGCTTTTGCCCCTTCTCCCTCCCTGCAACATCTATCTGCCCAAACTACAGCAATAGAACTGCCAGAGAAAAAGCAAAGTTTCTCAGACTTACAAATGAACGAGAAGTAGTTTGCTGCAGTATTCAAAGAGTCAGTTGCAACCAGCAGCCTGAATCATTTTCCCACTCATTTATAAAGCAATCTTTTACTCGAGTGAAATGCAGAATTTCTTATGAAAAATAATTCTTTATTCCATAACCCAAAGTACAGCGAGTGCTTCATTCTGTCTTTATCTGCAAGCCAAGGAGAAACTGCAAGGAAACACTTCCCTTCCAACCACCACATCTACCCTGTTGTCAAACAACAGCCCCGGACTGACAACCTCAGCACCAAATATGTTTCCTGTACCAACACTTTGATCTCCAATTGCAACTAACCTAGAAGGGTAATAGTTACATCTGAGGTCACTAGGAGGTCTCGACCTCAGTTACATCACCCTTTTCCAAAGGAACTTGGACTTTAATCATCAACTTCCGGATAATCTAGTAGTAACTGGCATAAATCATACACTAAAATAAGCCAAATCATTGGAACTAGAAAGTGATCCATTAAGCTCTTCCTCCCCAAACACTGGACTCTTAAAAAATAAAAGCCATTGAAAGACATAATCAATTCCAATTCCTGTTACATGTTATTCTTCTTCTTGCAAACAGGCAGAAGACAGGCAAGGCAGGGAAGAGCAACCAAAGACTGCCCACTGTCCTGTGATGCTATGGATGCTGTTCAGTGTCATAAGTCAATGTGTCAAAAAGCACTTTTGCGCCCTCTTTCCCCCATGCAGTCCCCCAGCCACCATCCCAAAGATGCACGAAACTGAAGATTGAAACGGTACAGAAAGAAAAATAAATGGTGAGACTTGGCACATGTAAATTTTGCTGCCTGACTTCACCATCGCTGATTACAGCTGACGGAGAGTTAATAAAAGAGCAAAGCTGGCTGTCAGAGCAGATTAGTGTGTGCAAAGGACAAGACAAAAGAATAATGCCGTCATTATTATTTATGGTCATTAACTGGGTTGAGTTCATTTCTATAGTACCCTACCTGAGCAGTAAAAATGATCATCTAAACATGAAATACTACATTTAGGGTTAAAACACTATAATTTTGCCTGCATGTTGGCTTGATCTCTTTTATATGAGGTATTTGATCCCAAAATTATCCAGAGTGGGTAACAAATTCAGCTAATGCAAGTAAGAAACCCATCAGATTCTTGGCCTTACAAAGAAGAGTGTTTTTCTAATGAGGGAGCATATAAAAGCTCACTGCCTCCTTGTCAAGACCTATTGAAAGAAAGGCACTGTGGGAGGGATGGGGGAAAGCTGCAGTGGAGTGCAATGGAGGTAGAATATCTAACTCAAGAGAGGAAAGGGCACACGAGTGGCAGTAAAAGTGAGGAGTAAAACAGGATTTTGGGTTCAAGAATCCAGTGGCAGGGACCTGAGAAAGGGTGAGATTATATATAAACTCAAGCAGCTGCTTTGAACAACAGATGAACTCCAAGTGCAGAACATAGGTGAAGGAGGCAATCTGGCTGGAAGAGGTGACAAGGGACACTGAAGAACAGGAGGAACATCATAGAAGCAGATGTGTAAAAAGCCTGGGGAAGAACACAGTGGTGCATCTCAAAGAAAGCACTGTTGAGAGGCATCATGAGAAACACTTCTGAAGCTTGTATCCAGAGGAAAACAAGACAGGGACAAGTGCTACAAGCTTAAGCAGCTGTTCTGCGTACAGTCAGAGTAACTGTGGGAAGTCTTAACTGCAGGTCAGAAAGCAGTTTTCCTGACCTGTCACTCCAGGACCACTCAAAATCCCTCATAAGACCAAAACTGCCTTAGTCCTTGCTCTCTGTCCATCTGTCCTGCTGCTTCTCTCCATCTCATTTGTGGTGGTTGTTTTTTTAACAAGACCTAAGCGGAAGACACCAACAAACTCCTTTTTTTGTCCTTGTCTGGCAGGGTGATTAGTTTGGCCATGGCTTACTGTCAGCAAGAAGGTTCATGGGACATACATGAAACTGTGGATCACGGGAGAGGGTATCCGCTTGTGAACACCTTGAAGCCCTTTCTCATTACAGGGCAGACTGGTGTCTATAATATAACTGAAGTCACTATTGCCTGATTTTAGTCAGGTGAGATGTAGCTTATTAGGCACAGATAGATCAGAGTACAGTTCATTCATTGGTCACCCCCAATTTTTAACCTACGTTTAAGTATAGTTACAGTTGCTGTGGGAGAGAAGTCAGATTTAAACTACAAGGTCCTTGATGTCAGAGAGGGAGATGCCATCTTCAGCAGTAGGCTCTAAATTTTGAAATTTCATCCTTTTAAGTGGATTCTGAGTGGAAGAGTGACAAGATAACTTCATTTTTCATGTAAGCCGACTTTCTTCGTCCCCACTTTTATTTATACCCTCCTCCTTTGGGATAAAGAAATTGTTTGCTTTACCAGGTTTAGCTTGCATGATATTTTGGGGCCAGTGAATAAGCAGGTTATAATAACAACAACAATATATTTTACTTTCTTAGCTCAGGTGTCAAGAGCCCAGAGCCAGTACATAGTCTTCCAGCATACTTGTACATAGCATTGACACCATGAATTAGTACCCCTCATGCTGCAATCTGAAATGTGACCGAGTTACAGAGCCAGTGACAGAGAAAGAAAGCTCAGTGGTAGCACTGGGAGATATCAAGGCACTGCAAAATACCAAAAGCTACAACACCCATTCCCATAGACTGCCTCCTCGCTGAAGAGCTAAGATGGCAAGGCAGCAGTGAAGTGCCATATACACTTCACAAAGGATGTGGTAATTTTATTCTTTCTTGCAAAAACACGTCAGAAGGAAGAGTAGGAGGCTCTGAATAGTGCAGAGAGATTCTTATGAGAGGGGTTCAAATTGACACCTGGATTCTTATATTCTTCCCCACCTATTTTTGTAATATTGTAGGTAAGGCATCTTTACCCACTTTGGCAGTTTTGATACAGGATGGCATCCAAAAACCTGAAAAGCAATACATTATACTTAAAATTCAGGTTTTAGATCCAGAAGTGCTACAAGACAAAAGCTTTGCATACTGCTGATATCCAGTACCAGCACTAACCCTGGTCCAGCCCTGTATTACCATACAGCAACAGCCACACTGGGGATCAGCATAGAAAGAAGTCACCACAAGGTTTCCTCAGGTCACCTAAGGATGATGCCAATGAAGGAAAGATTCAGATACATTGGACAATCTCCCTAAGCAATTTGTTCCTGCCCCTGGAAACTGAAGGAAATTGTTTGGGTTGGTTTGGGTTGATTCTTTTTTGCCCTTTCAAGCATCTAAAAACCTTTGCAAAACTGACAATAGGTGATGATGATACTCAAATGTGTGAGCAGAAATCTCATGCTTTCTTCATGTGTTATAACTAATTTACTAAGTCAAACACATGACAATGTATTAAGAATTACTTTTTCATAGTCTTATTGCAACTTTTGCTGACTTTCAGTAAAATTAGTAGTTCCCAATGCGCTGCCATGAAAACAAACTGGAAGGGCCAAGAGACAATCCTTCTTATAAATAAAAAGCGCCCTTCTAAAATGTGACTGTGCCTTACAAAAAAAACCAGCTCGGCAACACATTGTTCAGAGGCAGTTAAAGACCATTGAATGCAATTTGGGCAGACTGATGATGGCATTCTAAGATCTTTCTGCAAGGTGTTATATACGCAGGGAACTTATACATACAGCCAAGCACATACTGTAAGATACTGTTGCAGAAACGGTGTGCTACAAAGTGTGAATTCAGTGCTAGTATTATGTAGGCACAATGGGATACACACAGGTGCTAACCCTTCCTAGCTCTTGTGAGTGAAAGCGAACCCGGCTTTTTCTCATCTTGCAGCAATAACATGTTGCTGTCTTTCCAAAGGGAAACTTCCATAACTCAAGAGCTACCAAACCAAATGGACATCAGCTGAGTCACTGTGGCATTCCTGTCTCAGTCACTTACAGTCTCCGGCTATGTTTTGCAAAGTAGTTCAGACTTTTTTTGGTGGTGTGTGTTGTTTGGGGTATTTTTTTAAAAAAAAAAGAAAACTGACAGAGGGAAATGTAATCAACTCATAGTTTTACAAACAGATCTCAAGGCTTTTCAGTAAAATTTGGCTTCTGTGCAAGCTTGTAGAACAATGACTAGATGGAGTTCTTCTTTTGAAGTTTTGTTTCAGAAAATTCTCCCAGGCTAAGACCCAGTAAGTTACAGTTTAGCCTGGAGCAAATTTTTACAACCAAGTTATAAACCCCTGAAATAGTAGTTCATAATGGAAACAGCTGTTCAACCCTAACTATAGCGGGTGCAAGTATAATAAAAACTGCAGGAGTTCACATTAACAATGGCGTCCCCTTACACTCTTTCCTGTTACCCATCCATTAAACGAGCAACACTACTTAATAGAAGCAAAGGCAACAGGCTTTTCTCTTTTCCCTACACCCTTGCTTCTCTCCCCCCCACTCAATAACAAACTAAGCAATTTATAAGTAAGGAGCACGCTTCCCAACATCCAAATCTCTTTCAGCAGGACACATTCAGGGTTGTCTCTCGAACCCCAGTGTAATGCACCAGCAAGACACTACTGTGATTCATTCCAGGCAAGTACTTCACATTGTATGATGCACGAATATTGCACGTGACACACATATGATGGCCTGTTGCTTGGGCTATGGGATTCCCACTGAATCTCATCACCCACACAGCAATTCATTTTTTCCCTCTGAGCAATACCTGTAACATTTTCATACAGAGTTTTTACATGCCTCTTAGGGGGGATTAAAAATGCCAAAGATATGCAGCACAGACTATACCTGTAGGTATATAATGCAAGTTCTGCACTATCCTCTCTCTAAACTGGCCCTTGATTTTCCATGTGCTGCTTTCTCTACCCTGGTAATCCCCTGCCTTTTGGTTTCAGCAGGTTATGAAAGGATTTACTACTCTCAAGTTCCTGTACTCTTAAGGGACACAGGTTATCCAAGCTGCAGACCCTGGGTCTGAAGACATGTTAATGGTTGATGGTCACTCACTGCAATATCAAGACAACCTAACATGAGGCTACAGGTATTTAAAAAAAACACCAGGAGCTCACAGTGACACCTTTATTTCCTTTCCATTAACTAACAGGGTGGTTTTGCATAATATACAGTAATATGCAGAATATTAAACAGATTATGGTTCACAGTGACACAGTGGGACTGCCCCCCACCCATACTAGAAGTTCAAACCATGGTTGGAGCTCCCGTGCAGCCAGGTAAAGCAGTACTTGCAAAGGACAATAAAAGTAAAGCTTTCTATAGAAACATACTTTTTAATGCAACTAGGCTCAGGAGAGAACTATGAATAATATTGATTTGCAGCAGAAAAGGTTTTAGAAATTGAACAATTTGAAAGAAAATAAGGGCACTCCCTCCACAAGCAAGTTAAAGGGCCAGATCAAAGCTTGGGATGTTAGGCAGGACTTGTACATCAGGTTTGCATGCAAGGTGTTTTGGGGAAGGGAGAGCTTCTGTGAGAAGCTGCTAGAAGCTTCCCCCATGTCTAACAAAGCCAATGCCAGCCAGCTCCAAGATGGACCCAGCGCTGGCCAAGGCCAAGCACATCAGCAGCGGTGGTAGCACCTCTGGGGTAGTTTAGAAAGGAGGGGGGGAAAGTACACACCAGGAGCAATTTCAGACAGAAAGAAGAGCGAGAATATGTGAAACAAACAACTCTGCAGACACCCAGGTCAGTGAAGGAGGGGGAAGAGGTACTCCAGGCACCAGAGCAGAGATTTCCCTACAGCCCCTGGAGAAGACCACAGTGAGACAGGCTGTCCTGCAGCCCATGGAGGTTGACAGTGGAGCAGATATCCGTGGAGGTGGAGGGAAGTGGTCCTATGGAGGACCCCACACCAGAGCAGGTGTGGATGCATCCAAAGGAGGTCTTGGAAAGCCTACATTGAGGTAGGCTCCTGCCACACCTGTGGCCCCATGGAGAGAGAAACCTGGGCTGAAGCAAGCTTGCTGGCAGGACTTGTGACTCCATAGGAAGCCCATGCTGGAACAGCCTGTTCATGAAGGACTGCACCCCATAGAAGGGACCCACACTGGAGCAGTTCATGAAGAGCTACAGCCTGTGGGAAAGACTCATGTTGGAGAAGTTCATGGAGGACTGTCTCCCCTGGGAGGTACCCGATGCTGGAGCGGGGAAAGAGTGAGGAGTCCTCCCCCAGAGAGGGAAAGAGCAGCAGAGACAGCCTGTGATGAGCTGACTGTAATCCCTACTGCCTGTCCCCCCACGTGCCGCTGCATGGGGAGGAGGAAGAGAAATTAGGAAAGAAGGTAAACCCAAGCAAGAAGGAAGAGTTAGGGAGGAAGGTGTTTTTAAGATTTGGGTTTCTCATTACTCAACTCTGAGCTGGATAAGAAGCTAATTTTCCTGAGTTAAGCCTGTTTTCCCCATGACAGTAGTTCTGCAGCAATCTCTCCTTGTACTCATCTCAGCCCACCACCTTTTAGTATGTTTTCCTCTGCCCTGTCCAGCTAAGGAGAGGAAGCTATAGAGCAGCTTTGGCGGGCACCTGGCCTGCAGGCTAGGGTCACCCTACTACGACTTGGAAAACACATGGCACATTTGATCTTATTTTCTTTACCTTTATGGGCTTATGTTGGGACTGTCATAGAAAGAGATGTGAATCATAATACAGTGCTGTTACACCTACAAACTTGTTAAAATATTTCTTGTCAAAAAGAAACCTCATCTATTGCAACTCACAAGTCAGTAGCCTTCCAGACTCACATTTGCTATCTGCAAAAGTAGTTGTGTAGAAACTATAAACAAGAAAACTATAAATTCTCTTACCTCAGCACTGGTAATAGCATGGTTACATGCTACATCACTACAGTTTAAGGATTCTCGTTGCACATGATCAAGCAAGAAAAAGTCTGCTTCTTAAAAATATTTGCTACGTAGTTAAGAAACAAGTCCAGCTTTGTAGTCAAATGAATGTAGGAAGTATCATGGGAAGTGGGTTTGTTATGTATTCTTGCAGCAAGAGTCTGAAACACTGCCCTGAACACAACTGGGGAAGGCCAATCAGGAAGAAATTCTCAGAATCACGAAGACAAACAATTCATTTCCCTGAATGGTAGCAAGCAGCAGTGTTTATGATGATCTAAATTATGTTGGAGCCAGGAGTCTCCAGTAGAGTCCAGAGTAGATCTTGCCCTGAAGAGTTAAGAATCCCAGCCAGCAACACTTCTTCCCATAGCAGATAATGCAATAATTTTGTTTCTCACTCTAGGCTTTGTCAGTACTGTCAGCATATTATACACTCTAATGACCCATCAGATGCCAGAAGATAATACTGTTGTTATATACTAACACTGCTGGTTTTGGTAACTGGTGCTGGCAACACAGCTTGTTATGTTACACCCAGTTGTTTCCTCCTAATGAGCTCCAGCACCCATATCTGGGCACGATCTTTAGAACTAAGGTGAAACAAAGAACACATTGTCCATAGGGGAAGGAGGCCTGCCCTCCCCAGCAGAAACACAGATGCAGGATCTACTTTGACCCCTCTTGGGTTATGGTCCCGATGCTCTGCCCTGGACTTGTGTGTCCCTCCCATCTCAGGTGGCACTGAAGCAGGGAGGACCCACCCGCTCTGCTGGGAGCACAGCTCTTTGCTAACTTTTCCTGAACATCTAGGCTATTTATCTTATTTCTTCATTTTTATCAGCCTGACACTCTTCTCCATGTAAGAGGTGGTGCACACGAGTAGGAAAACACAAGCCTTCCTTGCAGCTCTTAAGTCAATCAGTCTCACAACAGGGAAAATGCTATCTTTTCCAAGACAGCATAGAAAATGGTGGGGTTTTATAGATAGTTGATCGGTCTCTGTAAATTACACAGAAATCTACCAGAGCAAATTACTGACTGTCATCATTAATGGTAAAATATTCATCAGCAAAAGGCTTTATCACCTTGGATTAATGCTATGAGTCAATATTTTTAAGTACAGTATATTTCATACATAGATCTGATCATTTTCCCCCAGATGAATATCTTTGAAATAGGTGCTTAGATCCCTTCTACAGTCAGAATAAGGCCCTATTATAAAGCTTGTTAAAAGTCCCACTTTTGAGTATCTGCTTGCTTCAGAAGTCTAACAGGAATCTTTTTGATAGGGGTGATGGTTTCTAAGGAAGTGCCTATGGGGGCCAAGAAAGAAAAGCTAAAATTCTCTCAAGCTGGGATTTTACAGAATGTACAAGCAAGCTGGTCACACTAGGTTCCTGCAAATTTGCCAAGTAGATGTTCCTGGCTTTAAAAGGCATTTTTCTCAACAGTAAATTTTTCCTATTAATTTAAGTAGTAATAAACATAATCCTAGAAAAGACACTCACCCTTTGAACTAGACACATCACTCATAAGAAACATGCATTTCCGATAAAGAAAAATAAGCAAACAAGGAAAAAAAAAATCTAAGGAAACTGATAAAATCTGCCAGCTAGGTGGCAAATTAGTCTCAAAATGCCCCTAAATCCTGCTAGATAAGCAACTTCTGCAACTACTCTAAAAGAGAATAAGGCTCCCGTTTATCTCCATCTCCCCTTGCCGAGACCCCCAAACGCTGACAGATCCCATCAGCCATCTCGCTGGTTAATAACAGTTGCTTTCTGCCCGTCAGGAGAAATGCTGTGCAATTTGTCTGATCAGACCCCATGCAGCCACACAACCTAACTGTCAAAGACTGAGCACTTACAGTAAACCACTGGTAATTAACTCAGAGTAAAGGAGAAATTAAACCACTGTAAATTCCAACAATAGGAATGTGGGAGAAAATCATAACCTCATCGCAGATGCTCTATTAGCCAGTAAAGACCCTGCGTTTGCCTGAGTGTGTTATTCAATCAGCCAACTGCTTTAACTAATAATGAGCTATTTTCTATTACAATGTAATAAATCTCAAGAGGACTTGATCTGGAGTGATACTGAGGACTTGGTTCCCAGCTACTCTCAGCAGAAAGCTCAATGAACGCAAGTAACTCTGGATTTGGCACAGACCTGCTGTGACATACAGCACAAAACAAGCAACTGATTTGTTTTCTAAAGCACAGAAAGGGAAAAACCAAGACAAAGGAAAAGAAGGAATATTTTATGGTAAGCCAACAGCTAACAGGATTCCAAGTTCAGCTGATATGTTTAAATATTGCCATAGGTGTTTGATGCACCATTCAGTGTACAACGGCACTCTAAACCCTATATAACCATCATCTTCATACTGTTATTTAAAACACGAGCAAACATGGGCCTGCAACTACGCTTTCTCTGGACAAATATTTCTCACAGAATCTCTCTATCTACCAGACTGTATGTGAAGACTCATTCCAGCAGTTAGATGTTTATTTGAGCTTTACACCTTAAGCTGAAACACTTACAGCCTAGTATTTAAAGAGAGTAGAATTCCTCTGAAAGTCTGAATGCCATAGCACAAGACTGCAAACATACAAGTCAAACCTTTTCTTTTATATAACACAGGGATTTCCTAGACAGTCTCAGGTATCAGAATTGATTTTCAGGGTTTAAGGAAAATCTTCAGAAGAAAATTTTCATTTGTTTGACAATGCAGTGAACCACAACCACACTTTTTACAAATTATTTTGAAAACCTAAATTAATATCTTGCATGTTACCAAATCCAGATAATTAGAAACAACATCTAGCAGCTTCAATCATCCTCCCACCAGTTTAAAATAAAATGGCTCGATTGATGTGATTTGCTCTTTGATATTTTTTTTTTCAATTCTCAAGTGTTCTACAGAAAATGGGAAGGCATAGAAACCCCCAGGAAGACTGTCAGATGGCAATTCAAAGCCAGAATACCTACAGTTAGCCTAAACCTGTGAAACCGCAATGCTTCCCCTTAGCATACGAAATACACACACACACACGTGTAGGTTTAAAGCCACCATCTTTCTAAACTGTTATTTCAAAAACCTGCTGTCTTCAAGGCATCACTGGTGGTGTTTTGGCAGCTCATGTCTCACAAGCAACAGCATTCATTGTTATTTTGAAGTGTTTATTTAACAGTTCTGTTACCTGAAAAACTTCCTCTTCGGTATTTTATTCCATACCTTTTCCTGCCAAACTCTGTTTCTTCGGCACTATTTTACTCCAATAAGAATCACAGCTGGCTGGCTGATGTCAGCTGATGACTTCTACTAGGAGTAAAGCAAGCACCTGTGAACCTCCGCAGTGGTTTTAGTCACATGTAAGAACTCTAAGTACGTGCAAATTACATGTTCCATATGCTCAACTTCAAGCATTACTCATAATGCTATTTCATCTTAGCAGTCCACTCTTTGGAGAAAAACCCTCTGAATTTCTCCTTACCAACTTGTGTCAGTAGGATAACAAGTTCACGTCCTGAAGAAACCACATTTAAATAGCAGCGTGCACACTCGCTAAATTCAGAGATTTTACACAATAATATCCACTCCTAAGTCTTGGACTTACATTTAAAATACTACCTTTAAATGAAGCCTCAGGGAAAGGTGTTATTCCTGGGCTCAAACAACTGCTTCTCCCATTTGTTCCCTCTCTTCAGGGCATTGCCTTGTGTTTCAGGGCATTGCCTTTGGTTTCATCTTACTGAAAGTCACAAGACACCCTGGATAGATTTCAGGGAATGGAAATCTAATCCCTTAACCCTTCCCAGGCACAGCTTGATAGAGGTAACAGCTCAGATGACACAAAAGCAATTGCAATGCTTGTTAGCATAAGGAAAGTCCTACAAGAGAATCAAACTCATAAGACCACACATTAAAGTAGATACAGCCATATCATAGGCTGAAACTACAGCACAAAACCTAAATCTCTTTTACTTGGTATTTTTCATGGTCTGAAATCACATCTGCCATATATCTGTAAGGTGCTTGAAAAAAAGCTGCCAAAACTGAGGGCATTTCAGAAAGCAGGTCACCATCCTTTACATGATGCTGCCTGAGCAGCACCAGCCTCGCTCACAGCTCAGATGCACAGGTAATAGCTGGCTACAGGGATTTACGCTCGCTGAGAAAAAATACTGCCCAACCTGCTTGCTATGAGATTTATACACGAATGAGCACAAAAAAATCCATAGGGAGAAATTCCAGACATTCCCACACGCCCCTGCAGAATGACATGCTCTTTCAAATCTTTTGCTGGGCGACTGCGCATCCTCGGATTTTCCTACTGGGTTCACTTCCATCCACCTCTCTGGTTCATCAGCTGCTGCAGGGCATCTACAAAGCGGTACATGCTGCACTACCATCAGTGTGCTGATGACACCCAGCTCTCTATCCCCCTTCCTTCCTGACCCAGACACGGCTGCTGCCAACCTCAAACAATGTCTGGCAGAAATTGGTTTCTGGAAGAAGGCCAGCTGGCTGCTGCTCAACCTGGACAAGGCAGAAATGATGCTAATCAGCAGGGGGAAATGCTTTGAGGACCTGGTGAAATGTGTAACTACTCCATCAGCTGAGGGCATATGTCTGGCTAGCATCCTAAGAGGTGCGCAATGCAAGCACCGGGTCATGGTTCAACTTCCTCCCAAACTCACCAAAGGAAACTCACTCACTTTGTTAGATGCCTGATGCATTTTGAAAGGCCTCACCATCTTTCCTTTGAGTTTGTGAAAACTGCACCAGGAGGCTAAATAGATGGCAGAGAGTGCCACTTTTAGCCTTCTTCTGGATAGCAAAACAGAGGGATTGCAAACCTGTTCTCTGGAACATCCATCATAATACGGCATATGATCATCTGGAAAAGTAAGTCACATCTAAGGGTGACACGCACTGTCAATTTAGATAAAACTGCACAGAAAAACAATTTACATCTTTCCTGTGAAAAGTAGTAACTTGTCTAGCTTAAAAATCAAGCATTGAGGCAAAATCTTCTTTCCTGTGTCAAATCCAAGGATTTTAGATAAATGGCAAGCTGTGCGCAGTGGGACAGATGAGCTTCTGTCTTCAGAGATATTTCATGTTTCTCAGTTCTACCCTTACAAGGGACAAAATTAAAATTCCCAGCATTTTGCAAGGGGTAATAACTCAGTGACTTAATTCACTCATTCAGTAGCAAGACATTACAATTTTGGTACCTAAGCAGCAAGAAAAGATGCAACAAGTATGTCTGTTACCAAAAGTGAAGACCAGAGCTGACAGTATTGCATTTTATCTTTGAATCACACTTGTAAAGAAGTCTTTTGGTGTATCTTCCAAACCCATTCTGAATAAACATGGGAGACATAAGAACAGCTGTAGCAGCCCCTTCACGCGTAACAAACACCAGAAAGTTAAGCATTACAGACAGGTTGACACCTTGAGCTCAACTGATCTCAAAACATCCAGGAAAGCCAACAAAAAGCGGATACAGATGATGCTGGCAAGCTATTATTTACAATGATAAAAGCTAAAAGCAGAGTTTACAGCAGTGGGTCATGCAAATCAAGTATGGTACACTCAATCAGATCTATACAGCTTGCAGAAACTCAGCATCTTCAACAATCAAAAAGAGAGTTGGAAATGTCTAATATATACAGTACTTTCAGTGAAATGTTATTATGGATCAGCTGAAGTGTTTTGTGAAAAGGGGTTTTTGCACACCTTTGCAAGGATTACCCAGTGGTCTGGAGTTGAACACAATGCATATGCAGGAGGATGTATTTCTCAGTACTCCTTTGTCCAGTGGTTCAGTTGCCCCTTTATCAACCACAAGTTATAACTCTCCTGATTAAAATAGTGAAACAGGTTAAAGAAAATAGACTGGGCTTACACTAAAGGTACTCGACTCACAACTAGGTCTAAGCCAACTACACGTTATACCCATCTTCCTTAATCCATTTCCAAACCACAGTAAAGCTGCAACAGGAGCATCTTTCCAAATGAGCAGTATCATCAGATGAAAAACTGCTCAGGACAATTTATTTTGGTCAGTGTAAGGGAAGAGTGTAGTGTTGTTTTCTGTGTGTATCTTTGGTTAGACAACCAAGCAGCCTAATCAGTTTTGTATTTATTGTCATCTTCAAACAAGTATTCGATAGTGCAGTAGGCCAGTGTTAAAGGAGAAAATCTGTTTGTTGCCTGTACTTGTTTAAAGTACACCTGCTTCTACCAAATTACATTAAAAAAAAAAAAAAAAAACCAAGCTCCATGACTCTTAAATCTAAGGGGAACTCAGAGGCTGTTTTCCGGCCAAATTTGATATGACTGTACCTCAGACATTTGTCTCAGACTTTACCACTAAGCAGAGGCAATGACACTGATAAAAGCAGGGAGATTATGCAAGGCTGGACAGATATCTTCAGCACAGTGTGTTTGGGACAGCAGTTTTCCAGAGTAGCAGACAATAGCTTCTTTTTTTTTTCCCCCTTCTTTTTTCTTTTTTTTTTTTTTTTGTAAAAAAATACAAAGGAGAAAAGCTGTGGAAACAAATTAATTTGGAATATGTAAAGAGGATTATGAAAGAAAGCACAAACTTTCCTCCTCTGCCAAAAGAGGCGATTTACTGTGTGTACATCTTTGCCTTGTTACAGTTTATTATGGAGTTGGGTAGCTGAAAGAGAAAGAATTCAAATAAGGAGAGGCTAAAAAAAAAAAGGCTGGCTCCCACTGTGAGCACAGGGGCGAGGAGAACATGGAATAATACATGGGGGGAAAAAAAATGCAGCTCATTGCAACAAAGTGACTTGTTAAGCCTTCAAAGTCTGCCACCCTTGCTCCTCCAAGCAGCGTAACCGATTGCACAGCACATGGTAGGGGCTCAATAGTAGGTATTTCTGACCTCCCTTTTCTAAAAAGAAACGCTCTACAGCCAAAATACAGCAACCTTACACACACACCTACATGCTGCGAACACCAAAACGCCAATCAGGTTGCTGAGCGTGGTACACAGCAGTACAACACGGGCCCATGGGATGAAAGAGAGAAAGAACATTTTAGGCTGAACATCAGGAGGAAGGAAAAAGAAAAAAAAAAAAGACAACTTTTGTTCAACTGTGAAAACACTACATGCCCATGTTAAAAATTAGCTAGACAAAGCACGAGAAATTACTTTGTATACCACCACTCCGCACTGGCAGAGAGATGGAGCAGAACTAATTGGCCTCTGCAAACCTTAACTTCTTATGATCCTTCATAAAAACGGTCTACAGCAGTTCCTAGATTTAACAGAGGCTTGCACTTAAAAGAGAAAATGAAACTGGGAAAGCAGAACATCTCCTGCAAGCTTATTTCCACTCCGAGCAGCACAGCGTGGGAGGTGCACCCGTTCAAGCGCATTACACTCTGACTTGAGTCGAGAGAATCATTTACAGCGAATAAACAGGAGTGATAACTTTTTAGTATTTGTCATCATCACGACACTCTTAGCACACCAGCTTTAGGGAAAGAACAGTCAGCCCGCTTTCTTAGGAGGGTGGGGGGGAAGGGTCACTTTGCCAGTCGACTAAATCTTTTCCCATTCCCCCAGCTACACATTGACCCAGGCACCAGTTCCACCAAACCCAAAAGTGGAGCCGATGTCTCGAGGACCACGACATTCCGATGCATTTCATAGAATGCAACAGTTGGGCAGGAGGAGGAAGATTCCAATTGATGTTTCCATTGAGTCCAAATTTATCCATCACCCACTCATTCCAACAGCAACCAGCAAACCAGCACACTGGCGCATCCTGGCGTGTAGGTCAGCGGTTATGTGGCTCTGGGCTAGTACCCACACCTCACACCCAGTAGGACTGGCCTGGGACAGTGCCAGAGGGACTTTGGAGAGAAAAAAAGAGACCACCTCACATCCACAACTCCCAGAACACAAAGTGTAAATATATATACACACACATATATATTTGCACATGCATGTGTGCGTGTGTCTATTTGGCTCTTTATATTGCCCATGTTTATTCTGTGGATGTTTCCTGTGATAATCAGGGAATGGATTCTTGAATTCTGTTGATTGCAGTTTGTCACAAATCTGGCAAGCAAATGTCATCGGTATGCAACTGGAGCCACACATTGCATTAGGAAAGTCTGAATAACTATAAAACAGAGCTCATAAATAAAACAAGCTAAAACATGGGAGATGAAATACCTTTCCCTATTTTTTTCTGTAGGCATATGATTTCTGTTAGCAAAAGGACCACTGTAAAATTTACTGCAGAGAAACCGATTTTCCCTCGGTAGCCTTCTTCACTATAGATCTTCAGTGTATGTTTGCATTTTCTTTTATGCTTTAGCACACACACAAAAAAATCTGAATGGCTTCAACAGCACAGAATTGGTTCCTTTAGTTCCTTATATGCAACAAGTGTATGTGCCCCGTCTTACAAAAATACTGAAGGTATGTCAGCTTGAAATTCAATGCTTCAGAATTATCTGGGACAAGAAAACTCAGCCTGCCTAATTCTTTCACACAGATGCAAGCACCTGCAAGGAAGTTTTAATCCAAGCAGATATTCTGTTCATCTCCATTCCTGTCAGTAATACATACCGTGTAATTATCCTACCAAATAAAGCTTCTAGCTGGTGCACTTTGAAAGTGTTTAAATAATAAGAGATGAAAGCAATTATGGATTATGCCCTAATAACTGTTGTTTGTAAATGATAAAAGCAGCACGCTGCTAGCACTATTCCCTTAAAATCTTAAGCCCAGTCCCAGGAAGGCGCTAGCAAAAACGTTGTGCTTCAAGTAGCTATGTGCCCATGTTAAATTTAAGAATTGGTTTAAGTACCTTACCAAGTACCTAGACCAAGGCCCTGAACAAGTGAAATATGATTTCCTATTTAAAATATTAAAAAGATACAGGCTGCCCAAGTGTTTTACATTTCTTTTTCCTTCTTGACTTCTAATTCATTTCTGACATAGTGTTTCCTTTCAGTCTCTTGCCTGTATCATAAATCTATCTGTAATAATTTGGCACAAGTCACACACTTTGCATGGAAATGGATCTTACACCCTCCTAGTCAGGGGCTGTGAAGGACAACGTCCATAACAAGTCACGTACAAAGTACAGTTTCAGGAACCAAAATACCTCTTTTGGGCATTTGTGACTTCACATCTCGAAGCGTATCACATCGACAGCTGGAATTAATTCTGCATCTACTTACTCCAGAGTAAATCAGCAGTCTCCACAAACTCAAGGAGCCTAATATCAGGAGTAAACGAGATCAAAACTGGGACACGTTGTACAAACTTTGCCCTGTAGAAACATCAGTTTTATTTTTATTGGTGTCCCCATTATTAACAGGGCTGTAGTCACACACCCCTTATAAAAGGGAAGAAAGCATTTGAAGTTTATTTTCAGAAAAAAATACCTTCCAGTTTAGCTTTTCTTTCAAAGCTTGCACAGAAGTATCCGGCCTCTGTGCAAACACGATCCAAATCGGCCAAGGAAGGCAGGAAGATGCTAACTAGGCACAGGATCGGGCAATAACCCAGCAGTTGACACGCAGTTTCACAGCGCTATCTTGGTTCTGCCTGACTGCACATTATGTCTCTCATCAGGCACCCTGACACACAAGGGTAAACATCTCCATTAAATTATTCAGGAGTCAAAGCTCAAGAAGATGGAACAGGCATCTTTCGAGACTCTTCGGGTGCAGAAAATGTTTAGAGTTACGCCAGGGATGGAGTTAGTCCTTTATTTTCTGTAATGGAGACAAGAAACGAGAACTGGGACAGTAGCTCACTATCTGTTCTCTGGTTGTTGATCTTAAGACCCTTGGGGTATATATGGCATGTTCACGTCAGGCTGCTGCACAGAGCCCTTCATATGTTGTGAAGTAGGGTATATTAAGCTCTGACAACTCAGAAGGCATTGACGAGCAGGTATCTTGACCTGTCAAAAATCAGTTTTACATACCTAAGATCACAATCCTTTCTTCACATCATTAGGAATTTCTGGGGAACATTAAAGGCCCAGATTTCTGACAAAACTCTCCCTTTTTCCTAACTCATTTGTTATGTTTCTAATAATGCCTTTTTTGTTTACAGCTCTGCTTGTCAAATTGGCACAATGGCGAAAACATGAAGAAAGCCAGGGAAGCAAAACCTGGCTAATTGATAGCATGAGCACATTTCACATAAACATTCATTATACATAGTGTTACTGCTGAAGCTACTGCACTGGCCACAGACCCTGCGGTTTAGTACCGCTGACCTTAATAGCAGGCAGATGGATAGCAAAACTGACATGTCAAGCATAAAGCTAGAGTAATTTGCACTCTTATGACCAGACCTTGAGCTGGCACATAGTGACCATAGCTTCCCCAAGATCAACAACATGAGGTCAATTTTTTTTTTTTTTTTTTTTCTCCTTAGCTCAGCCAATTTTTAATCTGAGCACTGCTGGGAAAGCAGGGAGAACATTCAGCATTTGTTAAACCGCTGAATTATAACTTCTGAGTCATAGTTTCTTTCATCTTGATACCCATGTTTAAATATGCATTTCATATTACTAGAATTGCGAGAAATTAAATTATTTCAGATCACAGTTGTGTTTTAAAGAAGCTTTTCTCCTCTCTGTTACTGATTCAGGAGGACTTGAACGTCTCCTGAAACTTCCCCGTAGACTATGCTTACAGGAGTCATATAAACCTATATATTCAAAGCCTGGTTAACTCATCTAGAATAATACTCCTTTTTGTGGGTGAAAAGAAGGTGAAAAAAACCAATTCCCATTCCTCATTAACTTTCTGGAAAGTAAATTGGGATACTTCATACCCCACTGAACCCTTATCTACACTACAGAAGAGAGGCGATGCTATGGAAAGCAGGGGAAAACCAAGTTGACACAGAAGCCAGCTAAATCAGCAAAAGCTCATCAACAAGAATGGGCGTTTGCCCCACATTAAAAGCACTCACTGCCTTGTCTTCACCTTGAGGTAGACACTGTGTTAGCAAATACTGAATTAAGAATACACAACAGGTAAGAGGACTTCTCCATTTATCTAAATATTCCATCATTGCACATTGCTTTGTACTTCCCCCATCTTTCCATATGCCCTAGTTTGTCTTTCAGCATCTCTTTGTAGCTCCTTGCCAGATCACTGGGTTTCTGTCCCACAGCACTTCTCCAGCAGGCTGCCCTTCTCATTTCCTCCTTTTTTACAATGCTAGAGATGATCTCATCCATTCCAAGGCATTCAGTTATCATCACACAACCAAATGACTCTCCAGAAGTAACCTGTCACTCAGCTTCCATTCATCAGCACTTACATACATGGTTGGTATAGTTAGCAAGTGGTACAAACAAAAAGGTTTGCAACAAAATAGCATGTATATATAGGGCAGCAAAGCCTCTTTCTTCTTTCACATGGAATTGTGTTAAAAGGTTGTGATCTCTTTGAATTAAATTTACAGAGACTACCAAACCCAAGAGAGTCAGAAAACCAGTAAGGACAGAAAGACAACTGAGATCTGGAGACACTGAACCTGCAAGCAAAATAATTGCAAGATGAAATTCAGCTTGGAAGTAATATAATACAGTTTTCCTTTTTTAAAGAAAGAGGAGAGAAAAAAACCCTCCAGACCACACAAACTCAGAAAGCAGCAACGGGTAGGAGAGACTGAGGGTCAGTAGCAGATAGTAAATTAGACGTGAGTCCACAATGCAGTCTGACAGCAAAAAAGGTCACCACAATTTTAGGCTGCATATGTGGAGACAGCAAGTAGCAGGGAAGTAATGGTTTTTATCTATATTGATCGGGTGCAGCCTACTATGGAAAAAACATGCTCAATTCTGCGTTTTGTGTAAACAAAAACTAATGGCAATTTGAAGGGAGTTCATACAAAACAGCAACAGAATAGCTTGGAGGGCTAACAGAACCAGCCAGGGAAGATGAAAAGCTGACAAAAAGCAAAAAAACAAGGAACCACCACAGTCCTCCTCTTGCAAAGCAGTTAGTACAATTTAAGAAACAGAGACAAAAATAATTGATAGCTGAGGGTATGCCAGGCAAACCTGCTCGCTTGTGCGCCAAAAGCAACCAGAACTCACTTTGAGCCTTACCAAGTCTGACTTGGGAGGGTATTAACATTGATGCAGCAATTATTTCCAGAACTGCTGTCGCATGCAAATGTCCGGTTGCACCCTGGGAATTGTTCCTGGCTAGCACAATAGCTGAGGAAAGCACAACAACGTAAAAGTCTCTGAAGAACAGATGTATCAAAGAGAAAGAAAACTTATTTAGTGTGACAGAAGGGGACTTCAGTAGAACTTATGGGGGAAAAAAAAAATAAAAAATCAAGAGGTAGACCTCAACTAAACTGTCAGGCAACATCTCTCAAGGCTGAGATCAATAGTGAGGATGACCTTGTGCTGCCCTAGTGCCAAAACATGACCTGAAACTGTGGGTTTCAAAAGCTTGAAGCTACATGCAAAGGTATATTATTGAGTTGAAGTGGACAACCAAGGGTAGCATATTTTGAATGAGTGCCTCAAGATGACTGGTGTAAGCTCTTCTTTGTAGGATAGTCCTGAAATTAAAATCCACAGAAAAGAGAAGATTCCTGGCAATATTAAGGGGGCTTCCATGCTCTGTCTGCTACTAGGTTTTTGAGGACAGTTGACCAAAACGTGGTAAAAATCATTACAGCACTCAGGCCAAGCTAGCAAACTTCTACAGTAATCAAAGCAGAGCTTGGTCTTTACATCACATTGTCCTCTCATGGCTACTGGCTGGGCTGGGGGTATGTGCTGACCCTGCTCTTGTCTGTAAATCCAGCTCCCAATTAAACTGTAAGCAAGGCAGTGAGGGACCTTTGTGAAGAGGGAAAGCAAGAAAGAAAAAGAAAAGAAAAACACCAAAACCCCCACCAACCAGCAAGAAAGCACTGTCATCTCAGTGTGTAATTCACAAGCAAGCTCATCTTGATGTAGCGTGAGATACCTAATGGAAGCAAAAGGCCTGCTCTTTCTCAATATCCTATGCCATTTACAATTCATTCAGGCAGTCAGTATATTTCAACACTCCTTTTAAATCCAAGCTGGAAATGCTAGCATTAAATTGGAAAGAATTTTTTAAAAAGAGGGAAAAGACAGCACAATGACAAAAGAAATCCCAATCCATCTTTTTACTGAGGTACATTGCCTTGCTAATTTTGCTGTAAAAAAACCCAAACAGTTCTGGACAGCTGGCTAAAAGAAGCCATTAATTTAAAATAACCTCTTTTTTAATTGCTTTCAACCTTGGTCAGTTGGTTTCTGCACTCTGAACCCTAAAGGTAGCTTGAAATGAAAGCATCTAGGGAGCAAGGAGTAATTAATGCAAGCAGGCAGCCATGGCTGGAAGACAGAGGTTACGGCAAAGGGAGGAAAGGTCTGAACCAGTACAAGCACTCCTAGGAATTGGCCCTGATGTTCTTCCCCCTTCTGCTACAGAGCTGCAGCTATGGCTGAAGGCCTCTGCCAAAGCAGGGGTGTCCCACCACCCCTCAGATGCGCTGCCATCATCAGTGAACAAAGGCTTTGCAGATAGGAACTGGCAGAAACAGCAAAGAAAGGGAGCTCCCCGTGTGCAGATACACTGACCACCTACTTCCTCCCCACATTTGCCCTAGGACCCCAGACCCATTTTCTCACTGGGAGCCACAGAGGCCATCTTGTCCAATGCTACAGCACCAGTGACCCTTCCAGAAAGCTTCCCTGGCTGAAAGATGTACAAGGCTACTGCCAGCTCTCAGGTGTCGGAAGCAGCATCCTTCTGCCCCCTCCAAAAGCCAGCCTGTGCAGAAACACAACCTCCACCAGGCTTTCTGCTTCTCTTTCCTCAGCCTGCCAGGGCCCCATTGCCCGGGGAAAGCTGACCACCTTCATTCAGGAGCCAAGGCAGCAGGAGGAACAGAAAGAAAAACACCTGGAAATTAGTCACTCGTTTTAACAAGCCTCCTCAGCTTGCTTTGCTGCACACTCAAAATAGAAAAACAACTGACCTGTGAGTTATTTAACCATGAGTGTAACATTCAGAGGCACAAGGCAGGGCACACAGATTTTATCCAGTTGGTGCCTGCCTGACCCCTGAGAGTCCTCAGGTAACCCAGGCACTCTCAGACACGTGCTGATGCAGCTGGTGGTGCCCCCCTGCTCTCCCTGCCTCCACCCCCCCAGGTGCCAAGGAGGATTGGGCACTGTTCCAATGGTGAGGGAGAAGATAAAAAAAAGCTTTCACCCAGAAGGAGGAGACAGGCTCATTTCATTCTAACACACACAGTATCTTCCTCAGTAGATGCTATTCTTGCAGCAGCCTGGTGTATTTTCCTACAAGAGTGAAGCAGTTGCACAATGTGCAGAGCTGGGAGCCACAGCCCTTCCAGCAAGCTGTATGTGCTGGGACCCGCTGTGCTTCCAACTTGCAAGGGACAGTGAAGAAAGTTGTGTTCAGGGAGGAGGCCGACAGCACAATCTCTCCCCTTTTCTCAACTCCATTCCTTAGATTGGCACCAGCCAATTCTAGCCATTATGATTATGTTCTGACTTTTAATCCTCATTAAAATACAGGATCTATACAAATCACAGAATCAAGGCACTCGGGGTATCCCAACAATCTATGCCAAAAGCTGCATTCAGAAAGAAAGAAAAAAAAAAAAAAAGCCTTGATAAAAGCTTATCTTGAGTTTCTACTACAGCCTGAGTATAAAATCACCCCAATAGACAGCACTTGCTTAAAGGTGCTTAAGGAAATCTGTGACACTACTGCTTCAAAACAGAGTTTAAGTATGATTTAATTTGGGGACTTAAGTTGCACAAATGAGACCACGTACAACACTGAGCTTCACAGCACATAATGTCTGTTGAACACACACACAGGGTTAGCAGCTACAGAGGTCCTTATGTTCCTGAGACCACCTAAGCCAGACATGATTTTGATGGCAGACTGCATGATGCTGCCAATCAGTTCTTATTAAATGATTCACTACAGACATACCTTATCAGAGCTATGGCTTTAAATATAATGAATAATGATTCCCAACCACATTCCTAGATAGAATAATGTGAAGGCTGAAAAGCCAAGCACTCAGATGGTTGCAGCTCTGTCCCAGTAGGCTGTTGCTCTGAAATAGGACATCTTCACAAGATCATAGCTTGTCATCTGTAGCAGTACAGTACACAACACCAACAGAAAGATATTATACGTATATTACATACACGTATATTATTCGGTCAGCATCATAACGAGCTCCTCTGCAGCAGGAATAAAATCTTTTTACTTTTTTTTCTTAAACACAGAATAGTTCCAGGTTACCATTCCTCCAGGGGCAAACATGGTGCCATTCCCCCTCCACTGCTAAATCCAGTAGTGCCTTAAGAGGCTTTGCCTGCATAATTTTCATCACCATTATTGATAGCCGTATTGATACAGGAGGTGGCTTGGTCAGGTTGAAATGACTCTTTGAACTCATTGATTATTTATGAGTGGTTGCTAATCTGCATCACAGGGATACTCTTGGTTAGGTGGCACGCGCCAAGAGGTAAGATGGAGGTTACATGATGAAGAGTACAGATTGCCCCCATTCAAAAGGGGGCCTAATACACACATTGCTTACAGTGAAATCCCAACTGTACCACAACAACAGAGCCTGATCACAAGCCAGTCCTTCATGTTTGCCTTTTCACTGCTAACACCAAAGAGCACCCTTTGCAAGGCATTCTCCAGACATTTTTTGGTCACAACACCACTATATGGAAAGCTGGGCCAGGTATAGGGAAGGTATGGTTTTCCGACACTGAAAATGTTTTCTTAGGGAAAAAAGCTTATGTATAGTAGCTTCCTGTATCTTTGAATGCACATCAGAGAGCAGCTGTCTTACCTAGTCTTTTTTGTTAACTTCTGAAGAGAGGAAGCATGGACTTCCATTTTATAGAGGATGTAAGCACCAGTCATTGCCCGTGATTTCTATGACAACTGCAAACGCTCAACACATCTTCCAATTTGTTTGCTGGTGTTTGTCTCTTGAGCTAATGCCAAGCTAACTCTAGCAGCAAAATTATCATGCAAAGGCATGTGGTCCATTTAAAAATACGAGTCACATAGAGTTGCCGGGTGATGTCACATCAGCTGCCCCCGACGATAACTATCAAAAGTTAGCGCAAACCTCCAAATCACAAACACCCTGGCTCTGATCCCATTTTAATGAATCTGCTTTTACGATTAAACCATCACTGTAATTGGCACTGGAAGAGGGTTGGCAGTCTGCTGTGGTCGCCTTCCCTGCAAAGTGTGTTTGTGATGCTCATCTCTGAATGATGCATAGTGTCTGCCTGCCTCCTATTAAAAAAAAAAAAAATTATGTGAACAGCGACTGGCAGGCAGACTGGTCAGCAGTGATTCATTCCCTGGCAGCCATGATGAGCAGCATGGCTAAACCCAGCCTTGGTGGAGGTGGGTATTTCTCCATTTCCTTTCATGGCATCACATCTGCGTTACATCAGGTATGAAGTTTGTCCTCGTATATTTAATTAAGTATAGTAACTGCCATTTACTTACTGTCGACTTTTTGCAAGCGTTACGCTCTAGTTTGGGGAACAGCTTGTTAGTGCAGCTGGAATTGCACTGCACTCTGTGGGAAGATAGTGGGGAGAAGGCAGGGAAGGAGAAGAGACAGAGGGAGTAATGTGTCTTGTGTACTTAAATAGCTGGGTTGTCGGGGGAAAAAAATAAAAACACATTGCAAAAACACACCAGTTCCTAGGAGCTGGGGAGAGAAATTTACACACTTTACATTTTCTAATTTCCCTCTGGATAAGAACTGGATAGTTTATCTAGCCTTTTAGGCTGTGAGAAGGGGGGTATTTGAAGGCACTACTACCCGTCTTCTTTTCTGAGCTCAAATGGTAGATAAAATTTTAAAATTAGGCTGGCACTGAGCATTGAGGCACACAGGATGCTTAACATTAGAGAATTTGGTGAAATCATCAAATTGATTAGAAGTTAGCATCAGGTAAATGAAAATAACATTCTACACACACACACTAGATGGAGAGCAGAAGGGGGGAAGTCTTAGAGGATTCTCCTCCCCTTTTCCAATATTGATATTGCTCTGCTTTTTGATCTCTGCACTTCTTTGTTTTGGCTTCACAGGTATCAAGGGAAAATGGCTAGCAGTGAGTTCTGTAGCTTTTCCTGCTCTGCAGCCCCTCTGGCTTAGCCAGCTGGATCACACTGAATTAGTCAAGTACTTCATTATCTCCCTTCTCTGCACATTTTGCTCCAGGTAATAAAATGCCCAAACAAGAGAGCCAATGCCTTCTGCTGCACTGTCTGTGAAGTTCCCTTGTTTTGGCCAATTCCGCATATCAGCATCGTGCTACGGGAGGGCATCACTTTTCATCCCTTGCCTGCAGTGCTTCCCAATCTCCATTTAGTCACAGCAGTTAGCTAACCATGTAGCTGTTGATAACATAGCACGGTTTTGGAGCCCCCCAGCCCTCAGGAGGTCTGGGATTTCTCTTCGCAGTGTGGGCCTTCAGGAGGAGCAGCGGCTAGCTGGGAGAGCCAGACCAATTACGTTGTGGGGATGGATGTAGCGCTACGTGAGAATTGCTCTTATTAGCAGCCAGTGGGATAGGAGTTTTGCGGTAGGGCATTTTCTGCAGCGGTGAACCGCTAGCCAGATATCTAGGTCAGGTAGAGAAAGCCACGGACCTGAAATTCAGGCAATTGCTTTGCGCACCTTTCTTTCACGAGGCATTGTGCTGCACGGAGGGAGGAAGAGGGCTTATAATCCGTGGCAGTGGCTTTCTTTCTTTCCCCTGACCGACTCCTTCTGATATAACATCAACTTCTCTTTCGCATCTGTATTCTTCGCAACGAACACTTAATAGCTACTTTTTAATTTTATTTTTTTTTAAATACGTTGTCCCCTCCCCCTGCTCCATGGGTCTTTCCCCCTCCCCCCAAGGATGACCTTTAGTTAGAGCCATAAACTAGCTTGAGGCAATCTCCAGCAGCTCTGTCATGTGATGGGCAAAATGGGCCATATTTAAATCACATGGAAAAGAACAGAATGAAAGAATCTAGTTCACCTCTTCAGCATTTAACCTTAGTCACAATGGCCATTGCTGAAAATATTTTAAATGTTATCTATTTAGTAGCAGGCATATGAAAAATACATGCCGGAAAGAAAAAGGCAGAGTCAGCCTTGCATTAACACCCTAGTTGCAAGAAATCAGTTTTCCCTGCATGAACAGAAACAAGAGCATCTGAAAAATGAGATTAGATACGAATTCCTTTTGGCAGCCACCTTTCCCCCACCCCTTATTTCCATCAGGTTCTCCAAATTTCTTGCCTGGGACATTCAGCCCACGGGGACATGGAGAGGGAGGAAGCATCTGAACCAAATTGCACGTTAAGGTGCACAGTTCTCAAGAAATTCAAATTCAGAACACTGAAAGCAGAAGAGCGCACTACGTATGCATATTATAAATTTGATTCACAGCCTGATGAAGTAAACAGCTGACTCGTATTGATTTCAGTGATCGGTGGATCAGTCCTTAGTGACAAAAAGAAGGATCTCACAACAACACAAGTCCAGACTGCAGCATTTAGATAAAAATATTAACTGCAAAATACTGCTAAATTAATCCAACTTCTTTTGATTATTGATGTCCCACTGTTTTCTGCCTGAAACAACATACACGATGCATCAGTCATTTATAAATTATTCATTCACAGTTATTTTGGCAGCGGCTTCTCTCCATTTATCAACTGATAAACGTACAGGAGATAAGAAGAGTAATTTTATAGCCCCTTGACATTTACCTTTGACATGATTTCCATATTTAATAAGGAAAAACACAAATGGCATTTGGGGATACCAAAGTCCATCTTATAAAGCCTTACAATAACATCTGCATCCACGCCACACAAGATGGGTGAGCCACGTACGTACAAACCGCACGTGCCCACGAGTCCCTCCGAGCTCACTTCCCAAGCCTGATTTCAGCAGCTCCAAGATGCGCCCATTGTGCCACCAAATTGCAGAGCCACTGCAGTGGGAAAGATTATAGTTGACTTCAGAGGCTTGGATAACATCCAAGGAGCCACAGCTCTGGGAACTGCTGAAACCATGAGACATAGCCAGGTCAAGAATATTTTGTTGCCTGGCCTCGTTACTAGAGATCTCCACAATATTTCTACTCATGCAGCTTTATAGACATTTCAGATCTTCATCCAAAATGACTGCAGTAAACACATAAAATCAGTGAAATTACATCTTACACAGCCTGGGGTTAAAGGTGGGCAAAATCAGGTCCCAAATAGTCAAAGACCATGTATGTGTCTCCATAGATATTCTTCTATATCTTTGTAGGTCTGCAACCCACTGGTTGCCACACTACCATAGCACACCACATGCTGCCACACACCACCAGAAGTATAAGCGCCCACAAGCAAACAACAAGCAAGCGAAATGACCTCCATAGTAAAGAATGACAGAGCATTTGAACAGCATCTGTCCTATTTTTCCTGTAGCTGATGAGACAATTAAAGACAGACTTAAATTTGTTTTTTACTAAAATAACAGGAAAATAAAAAAACTGACAGTATTTTAAAATAGCTGAGCAGGAATAAATTATAAGAGTACCATTAATCCCAAGATCTACAGAGACTGCAAAGTCCTCCACACCTGATAAAGTACCAGGAGACCACTGTGAAATTTGTATGCCATTTCTACAAGTCCTATAAGTATTGCACATTATGCATCTAGAAGTAATTACAGCACAGCCAATTAACTGTTGACTTGCTCTTGCCCTGTAATTCTAGACAGTATTCTTTGTGGAGTTGTACTTTCAGGAGTAATATTATACAGGAGACATTAGCCGTTGGTTCGTACCTGCACGTACTTCAATAAATCCCACTACTGTTCATTTGTGAGGCCCAAAACGCTGCATAATATCTATAAGGACACAAGTACTTGGTGCTGACGAGACTACTACTACATTGAAGTGTCTTTGTTCTAACTCCTCCTGCTACCCCTCCAGGAAAGGGGGGAAAAAAAAAACCCCAAAAAACTATCACCTCTGTTCTTTCCCATTTTCCAGGATGGGGAAACTTCAATTGAGGGATTCAATTCTCTGGGACAGGTTTCAGAAAAAAAGAAGAAAATGTTGGCTTCTGGGATCACAGTACAGTTCTACCTGCGCTCATTTTAGGTGTTGTCAAGGAGACAAACACAGTTTGATCACAAATGGCATCCAAGAATCACATCAAGAGGTAATCATTAAATGGCCAAGCACACACCAGCCCACCTACCACTCACACACCCCACCCCACCAGGTGTTTTTTTCCACCCTGTCCTTGAAAAGCCAAGCCAAACAGGCTTGTGTTACTTGATGGATGTCAGAGAATGAAAAGTCAACTAGAAGCTGAGTTGTGGTATATTTATTTATTTATTAAGTGCCAACAGATTAATGTATTCTCTGCTTAGGGAAACAGTTTAACAAAATGCCCCACTCCCACAGGCACATACAGTTTGCTCATTCCTGGCTAGGATGGAGGAAACAGGGGAGTAAAGGTGACAAGATGTCTTTTCCGTCATCAAGCTGTTATGCATATAAATAACTCTGGTGTTATTACTGTTATTTATTCTGTATAAAAAACTATCATAGGGCAAACCTCCAGAGGTTTGGGTTAAGTGTTAAGGGCTATCCAAACTCAAATTCTTTCCCAAAGCTTTATGTTTGGGGAGATTACTTATCATAATTTTTTCTACCAGTGAAAACTGCTGGACCAACAACTCCAGAAGCAAAAGGCCTCCTGTTTCCCCACGCAAAAGGGAAGTGCAGGGAGAGCCCTGCACCTTTTCTGTACCAGGGCAGTAAGAATCTCAGGACTGGAAGCAGTAACCTAGGGCTGAGACATACCACCTGAGTCATTGTCCTAGAGATGTAAAGAATCCCCTATAAAAATTGCTACTTCCCATACACACCACATGCTGTAAGAACCTGCAATACCTCTCTTCCTTCCATCCCATAATAAACTTCGGCGATCAGCTACAACAGACCACATGCCTCAAAACCAAACTACATTTTGCTACAGTGTCTAATTTTTCAGGACTTCAACTTCAGACAGGACTTTGCCTGCAGAGAGGTGACTTTCAATCTTAGTACACTGTGGCTGTTCCTTTTGGATATGGTTCATGCTTCCATATTTGTTGGTTTCTTAAGTAAGACTTAAGTTTTATTCCAATTATATGGCAAGCCCCAGGGCTCAATTCAGATAAGCATGCTTCTGTTCCGGTGCCAAAAAAACATCCTTTTTTTTTCCTCCTCTTGCAGCCATCATAAACCAGTCACCCTAGAAAAACCAGCTCTTTGTTCTTGGGGAAACAACTATTGTCAGAATATTTTACATGTAAATGAAACATGGGAGCTCATCTTCCTCTTTTTATTTGTCATTGCAAGCTTTCCCCATTTACCATTCTGCTCCGATTTTCCCATTTAGCAGTGTATGGAATCTGCAATAGCGCATATTGTAATATGCAAATTGTATATAGCATTTTGGTGTCAGACACACTGAAATTAAATCAAATGGAAGAAAAAAAATGAAAGGGTGTAATAAAGGTACCTTTATGGCCTCAAGCTGTAGATAAATTGTGGTCTGTGGTAGTTAAACAACAGCTGTTCAGATTTAAAACAAAATTATGATAAGGATCCCCAGAAGATAATACCTCTTGAGGTAACAGCATTTACCTAAATGCATCTGTTAGCAGCAAACACGGCGAGTTAAGGCTGTTTATGTGATAGTTTATTCCCATTTGTTTTCTTCCCTCCTCCTCCCCCCACTCGCGTTCGTTAGCGAGAGCCAACCCTCCCACGGCAGCCTGAACCTCAGGGCTCCCCACACCGCCCCTCCACCTGCATCAGAAGGACAGGCGGCCTGCGCTCACGGCCGGAAGCAGGCCGCGAGCCCTCAGCGCCGGTAAGCACAAGGATTAAAGAACAGCGAGAAAGCAAATTGCTACAGTTAAAGAAAGAAAACAGCAGGACTAACACGTTTTAGTAGGGGTACGTATGCTGAGACTCAGCAATCTTTATACTCTTTGCGAACAGCAGTTCTTTAAGAGCTTTACACCCAATAAAATTTAAACTTTTATATATTTTTTTTTCCCTCCGTTTATTGCACCAGGGGTTTTTATTGCAGGCGTGTAGCAAGCCACCCATATGGAATTCCACAAAGTGGCAACCATGAGCGGCCGCAGCGCCTCAGACCTGCCCAAACTGAGCCTCGGGTCAGCAGCGTCAGAAAAGGATTCTCTTTATTTCCCACCCCCCCTCCGGTTGATTTTGTTCCTTCCACCCCTCTTCCTTCTGTCTCTCTGCTATATTGCATTTGCTATCATGTTAATAAATTTAAAGAAAAAAAAAAAAAAAAGGAAGGGAATCCCAACAAGAACAAAAGAACATTCAGATTTTAGCTTCAGTCCCAAGCTGGGAAGTTACCTGATGGGAAGAATGGGGAGAGACAAGTACCCAAATTCCCCCCTTCAACTCCCCCATTTCTCTTTCTCCAAAGGATGCATGTGGCAGCATGGGGTGTGCCAGCAGTGACAGCCCTCCATCCTGGCCACTGCCCATGGGAACACCTACACACCCCTCCACCTCCTCAGCGAGCACGAGTTTAGCAACAGCGATTCATCACCGGGAGAAACATTAATATTTTACCTTAGTTACCAAGTGCACCCGTTCAAACTTTTATCTAAAACATTCTTTATCATCTTTTCATTAAGTTCTCAAGAGCTAATGGTTTCTGAGTTCCCGGGGTAAGGATGATGTTCTGAATAATGAAAGCTCATTATTTCTCCACAGAATGCTTGTTAATTCAAATGATGATATTAAAACTATAGTAGCCTTTAGCGCTGGGGTGATTTCTAGCATACTTTATCATGTATCAATATATACTCTGTTTGTCAAAACTGCCCAGGGCTGGGGCTGACATTCTCTCTGGAGGAGTCTAGTGCTTCAAGAGGCACTGAATACACCAAGGTGACAACTTGCAGAGTTTGCGCCTCTAGGAAATGGAAAGATGAAACTTGAAGTGCCATTGTCCCCCTTGATTTCCTTATTAGTATTCATAAAGAGACAGTATCCTCCTCTCTTTCTAGTCCTCACAGGCCTTCCTTTTGAATGAAATAAAAGGCGCACGCACACACACCAAAAAAAAGAAAGCCGTGTAGAAGTTTTACATATAAAACATACCCCTTTGTTGTAATTTAAGTAATCCAAATGGTGTTTCTGTAGTTACAGGTAGACATGCCAATTGCTTAGCCATAATAAATTCTTAAAAAAACCAAAACCAAAACAAACTTACCATATTTAAAGAGAAGGCAAAATTTTTTTGTTGTTTTTATGACTTTTTTCCTGCACCTCCCCTTTTCCCCCTCACCCCTCTCCATATAGCCAAGCTCTATTCCCCAGCAGCTTAGCTAGGAGCTCCCTGACATTACTGCCCTCCTTTCAGCTTTGATCACCAGAATACTGCAAATGTTGCCAAGGCCTCACTCTCTCCATCTCTCCCACCATCCTGCCCCCTCCAAGGAGAAGAGAAGAAAAGAAAAAGCAGCAAGAAAAATCTCCATCCACATGAAATCCCCTGGTGAATGCCAAAAATAGATTTGCAATGAAAAGGCCAATTTAAGTGGCAAAAAGCATGTTTCTTCAAATAACATTACATTTCCTGCACAAGGGCTCCTTCTCCCACCTCCCACAGACTGCATAAATATGCACATCCTTATCTGACAGCAAATTATATCATCACCTCCCATCAGGTGTTTTGCAATAGCAAGCTCTGGCATGGAAGGGCGGGGGGAGGGGGGGGAGAGAAAAGATGCTCAGAGACTCCAGACTGGTCAGAGACTGCCCTGATCCCACATCGGCGACATTTACTTCCCTCAGTGCTCAACAATGTAAAATTTAAGGGGTTTTAATTGAGCAAGTCCCTCCTGCCTCCACCCCAATCCCTCAGCCCTTCCTCCTCCAACCTCCCAGAAGGAAATGTAATTCTGAGCATCACATCAGCCCCACCGGGCGCTGGGAGCAGCCAGGTCAGCATTCATGTGTGCTACACCACACATCTCCATACCGTCCTCACGTAATTATCTCTCACAAAAGATTTGCTGGACTTTCAGCCACAGGCAAAAAATAATAAGAACATGGTAAACTTTTTTCCATCATCCCCTACCGGCCCATCCTTAGCAAAGCAATTAAATATTTATGTGTTTTAAAACACCTAACTGGATATTTCTTCAGTTTCACATAGATGTAAGACTGGAGTGCAAGTTTATTTATGCTGCCTCCCAATCTTAAGCAGAAATTAAACTTTTTAAAGAGCTTTTTCAGCCCTGTTGCACAGGCTTATGGGGAGAGGAGGACAACAACATGATTTCCACATCCCTGTTTATCCAGGGACATGCTGGCATCATAAACAACATGCCAGTAACAATGACCTCTTTAGGGGATCCCCAAGGCTAGCTGAGCACTCAGTTTGGGGATACTGCTCCTGCTTTGGCTAGGGGCTCTCCAGGAGCCACACACTGAGCAAAGCAGCTGGCTGTTAACATGGAGTTTTCCCCTTGCTTTAGGCCCTGTTTACACCAGAGTTCAAATCAAGTTAGCATGAGCAGGAGGCAGAAGTGGCTCCTGCTGCAAAGACACCAAGGCAGGTGTCTCAGCCACAAAGGAGAGGTTTGCCTGCAGCACCAGGATGATGCTCCCAGAGGGGCCACACTCTTGAAGGAACTGCAGTAGGGGCCCAGGCAGTGTGACATGGCAGCCACCACATAGGGGTAGGGCAGCACTGCCACACAACACATCAGATGCTGCACACCAGCAACAATGAACCCAGACCCGTGGGCGTTACATCCTGCCCCAGCCCAACAGAGCCACACCATCCCAGAGGAAGCTGGGGAGGACCTCAACTGCCCTGACCTCTCCTGAAATAATAAATATTTATGATGCAAAACATGCATCTAAAATTTATTGCAGTGCCAAAATCTAGGGACACCACCCTCAGTGCTCAGCCTACAGTGTTAACCTGTCCTGTATCCTGCAAGTGTGTTTGTGGCTAAAACCAGGAGTACCACCTGGAGGCAGATGGCAAACTACTGTGAAATATGCTTATCTGGAGGAAATTTATTGTTCTGTACATTCTGATGGTTTAAAACAACCCATCAGTACAGGGCAAGATTTGCTTCATAATTTTAATGTGGATGCCAACAGGTTTTCAGTGCAGTGTCTACATGGCAAAAGAAAAAAGCTTGGTTCTCTCATTGATTTTACTCTATGCCATCCTTACCACACAAAGTCCAATTGACTGGTAGAAATATGGCTGATGGGAATGGAGGCAAAGGAAAGAATAAACCCACATATGCCTCTCAAGCTGTTCCTATAGTACTTTCCAGTTTTATATAGAGCTGCGCAAAAGTGGCAAAACAAACAGGCTAAACTATTAATGACTTAGTGCTGTGATAAAGGATGTAAACCTGCAGACACAAGTTTGTGTAATTGTACTTCGATGAGCTGGGCACACCACACTTTTCACTCTCACATGAACCTCCACCAAACCCTGTTCTCGGACAGCCCTTATTTACTTTTTTCCCCAGCAAATATTAATGAAACAGCCATTTTGTCTTCAGGGCTGGGAAATACATGCCCTTCTTTTCAACACAGACTTACTCCATTTCACAAGAATTGTAGACTTAAACATTTTTACATGCTCAAGCTTTCCAGCCAAAAGGTGAATTCAAGTGGAGCACAGCATTCCAGCTTTTATCCTGAAGCTGGGCTGCTTGCAGCAGCTCTCAACATACCTCTGTTTCTTCCCTTTTTAAAAACCTTCATTGCTCAAAAGTTTTCATATATTTTTGAATATTCTAGAAATCTGGAATTATTTTTTTTTAAACATGGCAAGTGCTGTTGACAGTGCATCACTGAAAACACTCTACTTATCAAATCTAAGGTGGTTCTCACTACCCCTTCGGTTTTGGGATAGAGTCTGCATGCATTAACTCCTCTTGCCAAACATGGCACCTTAGTGATACCAGAAGGGAGTGAAGAGAGGACACAGATGGTAGCACAGTGAAGAAACTTTGTTTCCCATAAATTCTGTGGCCAGCAAACAAGAGGTCAGGACTGCTTTTGACCACACTGAAGTCCTGGGCTTTTAAAACATTTTTTTTTGAGGAATATTGGCTAAGAAAAAAAAATATCTCCAAGCAAAGATTTGTCAAGAGCAAGGTCCTAAGTAGTTCCGTGCTCATTTCTAAAGGTGACTTTGCGTAGACACTTGATTTGTAGGACAGAAGCCTGCAAAAACTTGTGTGGGTTTCCTCTTCACACTAGCATGCACAGAACCATCGCAAAGGGAATGTCTGCAAGAACAGAGCCCAGAAAAGCCACCGTCATTGCTTACAGTGTCACAGTGAGGAGGCTATTTCCCAACTTGTCTAGTTTCTGATCTAAGCATTTCAGGAGCACTGCTTGGACTGGCTATTGCAGTACCAATCCTGATTATTTAAAATAATTGAGTCATTTGCTGAAAGAAAGCATTTAGGGAAAACAAAAGGTGGAAACTGAAATTCCTTTTGCTTATAAATTTATTTTTGCTCTGATATACGTAAGCCTTTCTTCATCACCAAAATTAGAAACATATTTTGTGCAAACCAAGATTTCCACATTCAGAAGATTGTAAGACCTTGCACTTAAAGGAAAACCACCAAACACCACAGTACACAAGTCAGAAAAGGTGGCAACCTCTATATTTACTGGAGGAGCAGGGTCCCAAATACAACAGCACAAGTGAAAAAATTAGCCATGAAATTAAGAGTCTTTCTTTAGGAAGCCATTCTTGGCTAACAGCTCCATAACCACAATTTTAAATGGTGCTCAGCAAATGGCAGACAACTCTGCAACACCATACGGTGACAACACTTTGAGGGGAAAAAAAAAAACCACAGAAGTTTCTGCAGATGAGAGACAGTACATACAGCCTCTGAGCTCTTTGTCTGCGCCCTTCCCACAAATCAAGAGCAGCAACAGGCAGATACATCATGGCCCCTTTCATGATAGACCTTGTCTCTGCAGCGAGCTGGACCAGCAAAACTGGTTCTACACGCCCTGGGAAAAAATGACAGCTTCTCCTTGCAAGCTGCACCGATCATAAAAGGTGGAAGAGGCTTTCTTGCATGCCCAAACCTGCTTCTTTCAAAATGCCTGCACACCCAACGTGGCAGGGGGGAAGCTTCAAGGAGGGGTCCTGGCTGCTCTCTAGGTTACTCCAGGGCTCAGCTTGATGCACAGCCCCACCAGGCCACCGGTGGGAACATTGCCTCTCCAGTGCTCAACTCAGTGTCCTCTTTATTGTGCACCTGTCCGCCCTGTCTTTTGTGCTGCTTCTTCCTCCAGCCCCCTCATCCTCCTCCTCTTGCAGCATTGGCCTCACTCTGCAAACAGGAACAAAGTGCCCAAACGGTGGCAAGGGGCCAACATTGTTTTGCCTCGAGGTAAAAGGAGCCAACTGCTTTTCCTGGAACATGCTCTAAATTTCACACCCCCTTTCTTCTCCTTCCCCTCCCCCAAAAGTGGGCAAGAAGGAGCAGCCACATGCTCAAAAGGGTACTTTCACACATGTAGATAAGGCATGCTAATGTGCACAACACAACTCAGCATGGCCTTCCCAAACGTGACATTACTTGCCTTTGAGAGCCCAATTACAAAAAAAACCCTCCAAAACCCACTTAAATTACTGAAAATCCCATTCCAGCACATTATACCCTACACAAAGGCAACCCAAGCTCTTGAAACTCCTTTCGAGCCTCTGCAGACTGCAGCAGCGGGACTCACACAGGCACCAGACTAAGAGCACAGGAGGCAAGCAGGCTGCAATCTCTGTCAACCTCACTGAATGCCATGGCACATGGTGGAGAAGCCCCCATACAGCCTATCAGCCAGGTCAGCTGCCTCCATTCCCACCTCACATCTAAGTCCAGAGCACAAAAAAAAAAAAAAAAGCATCATTGCTACTGCACTTTTGAAGGATCTGAAAAAAGTGCATCATGCCCTCAGCTCTGCCAGATTTCACACCTGACCACCTGCTCCATCCACAGCATGGAACAACACGTGAGTCTTTTGCAAGCACAAAGGGTTCTTTGGGCTGGGCAGCAGAGAAGAAAGGGAAAATGTGTTCATATACATGATGAGGATGACTAGACAAAGATGCAGCATCACTTCACCAAAAGAAAAAGAAAGCCACCCATGCTAGCAAGCCACCCCAAGCTGAGCAAACAAACCTCATGGCCAAGTTAACCTTTCCAGAAGTACTGGTCTCAAGAACTTTACTTGAAAGAGTTTCTTAAAAAACAAAGACAAACAAGTAGTACAAGACAGAAAGAAGCAAACCTTGAAAGCCACAAGGTTTGGGGCCTTAGGCTATTCCTCAATATCCCTCAAAAGTTCCAGGCATTTTGCCAGTAGAAGAACCTACCTTCTGGTGAATCTTCATTTAAGTTTGCTTACATTCAAACCCACAGTTTTATAGTCCTCTGGCTGCTCTAGACATTCATTTAAACACTAGTGGGAACCTCTTCCCTAAGTTTTGATAGTCATGTTTATTATGAGATTTCTCTCTCTAAGTATCAATTTTAATGTGGAAAATATAATTGATATTTTTCACATTTTATAGATAACTTCTTTTAAAGTCTTCTAAACACAGAATGAACAGGAATGGAAATAGCAGCCCCCTGCAAGGGTAGTCAGTGTTCTTTGAGATTTTTAAAGGAAAGTAGAAAGCTGTAACTGCAACAGAGGAAAAAAACACACACAAGAAATCCCACATGTACATGGATTTTCCCACCCATCCCCTGTAATACACAGCACATGAGCCTGTACAACCTACTGAGGTAAAACATCAGCAATGTCAGACTGCTGAGGGATTTACATAGGTGTGGCCAACGTAAAAGGGATAATGAGACTAGATAGAGGCAATAGAGGGGAAAAGCAGCAGGGAGCAAGGAAGCACTGGAAGCAGCAGCTCCATCTTCACCATGCTCCATGCACAAGGAGAGGGCCAGCAAGCTGTCCTTCACAACACACTGTGGAGACACAAAGCATCAGCACCTGTGTCTTACCCAAGAAGGAAGAGGGAACAAGATAGCTTGGCTTGGTCCTGTCTGCAGCCATACTACGGCCAGTCAGCCCCTTCCCTTCTCCTGAGCCCTCCCCAGAGATAAAGCTATCTCCATAAGGTCCCTGCTGTTTACCATACCAGGCCCAAAGAGAGCCAAAGACATTTGGAAAGAATATTTTATCACCTTCAGGAAGGAACTGTAGGCACACAGGGAGATGCAACTCAGGCTGAGTGGTGAATTTCTGCTTCAGTTTTGAGGAGACACTAAGAGGAAGTGGCAGTGAGCAGCAGAAGAGCTCTGTGTCAGCAAAGGCATATTTTGTGTAAAATTTCCACAGATATTTCCAGTAATCACATGGGGGGAGGGGGGTGTCTTTAAATAAGAAAAATGCTTGGCCCAAGGTAAAGACCTCAATTTGAAAGACTTAAAGCACAGTTTTCCACAGAAAAATTGGGGTAGTTTTTTTGATTGCTTGGAGGGGGTTTTTACTATCTAGGATTAAATATTTTTTTTGTATTTAAAGACTGAAAAATTTGCTTTCCTTCTAAAACCAACTGATGTTAGAAAAAAAAAATTACTGAAAGAGTTGTCAGGGCCTAGAACAGGCTGCCCAGGGAGGGGGTTGAGTCACCTTCCCTGGATATGTTTTAAAAAAGGGTAGATGAGTTACTATTGATATGGTTTACCATAGGACAGGAACGGTTGGACTTGATGATCTTAAAGGTCTTTTCCAACCTTGTGATTCTGATTCTGTGACAGTTTTCAGCTCTAGAATATATTGAAGCGATATCTTTCAAGGAAGAGCAAGCATAAAGTGACCTTCAAAGGAATAAAAAGTGTTCCAACACAAGCATCAAGGCAAGTCTGTCCCATTTCAGGAAAAGTATGTTCATGACTCACACGAGTCAAAATCAAGACAAGGCAACTGGGAAGCCAAACACGATCAAACAGGCCGCTGGAAAAAAAATAGACTTAGGCAAGAAAATTGTTGAAATAGGGTAACGGAAGTAGAAGATGGTGAAAAAGTGAGATGAGCAGAAGAAAGCTGGACCTAAAGCACAGCAAACAGTTGGTTCAGGACTTAGAAACTCTATAGGAACAAAACCAAAAGCAATTGCAAAAGAGAGATTGTAGCCCAGGGGCAATCTTAAAGCTGATGGGACTGAAGTACAATCATTTATTTACATTGATGCATTTTCTACAGTTCATGGAAGAGAGAGGAACTGTAGAAGATATCTAGACTTATAAAAATTATTTGTGTTTATGACAAAAAGAACAATGACACAATCTTTTATACCAACATATATGTAACCAGCACAAGAAGAGTGACTGCGTTTAACAAGCCTGGAGTACATTCAGAACAATTAGAATTTCCAGATCACTTAGAAGCTAAAGACTAAAAGAGGAAGATCAGGATTTCCAAATCTGCTTAGACATTCAGAAATGTTAGAATGTTAGATGTCTCTGTCAAAGCACCTGAGCAGGTAAGGTATTTAATCCTCACTGAAGTCAGCAGAGCAGGGTGCTTGACTCCAAGGCAGATTTGCAATGCTCTCAGGCACCTAACATGGGCTGGAAGAAGCTACATCACCCTGCAGATCCGGCCCCAGGTGCTACAGTCAGGAACCAGAGGACATGTTTTGACACTCACCTTCAGCTTAGACAGCACTGGGGCAAGAAAGAGCCATGTAAGAAGAGGCCGTATAAGCAGTGCCAAGTGATTTGGTCACTTAAAAAAAAACCAACAAAAAAAACCCCCAAAACATCCAAAAAACCCCCAACATACACCCCCACACACACACAACTCGAGGAGACACCAAACCAGAACTTTCCTCCCAGGAGCTCTACCGGGCTTGTAGGGACCAGAGGTCCCTTTCCACCACAGGCATCCTCATCCCACAGAGGAAGGTGGGCAGCAGCTTTCACCTGCTGCCTGCATTTTTACAACTTCTGATGTAATTGCCCTGGCACAGGGTGCCAGCTTGCAGATAATAGCTCCTCTGAATTTAGGTGGCATACGTGCAGTCCGATGAGCCAAGTTTCTCCGGAGCTGTCGGGGCCTGATTTTTTGGGCAGGTTACGCAAGTACATGCTCGAGAAGCACCTACGCAGCACATGAGGCGGCCAATCCCCCCTCCCTCCCTCTGCCTGCTGCAAGCGCTGAGGCCTGCCGGTAGCCAGGAGAGCACGCTTCCCGCCTTATGCGGAGCCTGTCTTGCTTTTCACGCTCCTTTCGACCTCGCGTGGAACCCAGGAGGGGAAAAAACCAAAGCAGCAAGTAAGTTCACAAGCATGGCTGCAGAGTGACCAAGTCACATATAGAGTCATCAGTCTTTCTGTTCTGATGCGCAAATTCTCTTCTTTGAAGCATATTAATTCAGCTACGATACTCTGTTAAATAGATACAGTATATAAACATACCCCTTGATGCCATTAATTTTTACATCTTCTCCTGTCTTCTCTACATCAGTGTAGAGTCTAACACAACTCTAACAGTTGTATCTGCAGAATCCTGTCTATCCATCCATCCCCCTTGTCCACACACAGACCCCCATTCTCCATATCTAGCATATTTGTTTCTCTGCTGTAATGAATGCAGAGGTTCAGAAGTTCCACTGCCCGGGTTGAATTGTGGCTACCTTAGATAAGGTATGAACAAATCCCGGTATAATACATAACCAAAACTAGATGAAACAGTCATATCGCCCACATTTTTCACGTGCTGTGCTGCAGCTTGGATCACAGCCCAATTAAGAGGTAGAAAGAAGCTGATCCAATATGACTGACTGGAAAGATATCAAGCATATGGTGTATATCAAGTGATTAATTTTCAACATTAATTTTTAAACATTAATTTCAGCTACTTTGGAAGGAAGAAGAAAGCAACTGCCAAGTTTAGTTAATTTTTGTTTTTAACTACATTTTTTTCTTAAACTGCTTCTCTTGTAGTAAGTAAACCACTTCGTAATCTCAATTAAAAAACATATTCTCATCTCAAATTTGGTTAGAAACTACACAAGCCATAAAGCCCCCAAGTAAAAGATTTAAATTGAAGTGGAACCAATACCTAAACAATAAAATGACAGCAATACAGAAGTTGGAGAGATAAAGTTGAAATTCTTAGTACATATCTAAACAGCAGTTGTAGTTTCTAAGCCCCAGACATAATTCCTCACAGCAAGAAAGAAAAAGGCAAGTTGAAAAATAGCAAAATGCAACTTGTCAAATGCAAAATAAAAAACTTCCCCTAGCTGCTGTTTCTGTATGCTGGGAGCATAAAAATAATATATGAACAGGGAACGTGACAACCAAAGATGGCCTTGACGATTGTTAGAGCTAAGAAAACATTTATTTCTGTGGGTTTCTGGATTTTTTTCCAAAAGTGCTGCTGAGTTTACAACGTGTGTAGGTGCAACTTTAGCCAAAGCGTATCAGTGTTTTCTTAAAGAATCTAATTAATTTGTTTTTCAAGTCAGCCTGTTACATGAAGCTGAAGCAATCATACTTTGCTCCAGCCAGACCTCACAAAGTACAAGAACTACACTGAAAAAAAATATTTAACAGCAGGTCAAATCAGACTTATGTAACAGCACTGTAAATCCAGCAGAAACCCAGAAATGCTGGTGTAATAGTTTTATTCAAGATCTACATGCCATAAAGAGGGAAAACCTTGATCAATTAAATGCAATGGCAGATCTCAGAGTATGATGCAGCATCATGCAATTGGACACCCCATGAATGCTTTTTGAGAGTGAAGCACTCAGGTTTAGTAATATTTTTATTTACCTCCTTTATGCTACTTGAGCCTCTTTTTCCAACACTCGTGGCTTTAGCATTCTCCACCCTAGTTACACCTGTCCTCCCACCAACCATATCGCATCCTTTAATTCATAGCCCTCTGTTATTCTTGCAAGTGCTTTTAACAGAAACATTCAGTTAAGCTTCAGAATGGCTCAGACTCCAAGAGAAAAAGCGCAGAGTCAAGCACATCCCAGTCTCCAAACATGGCCAATCAATCTCATTTAAGCAATATCATTGCTCTGCCACTTTCACTGGCATGCCCTTCCTGAGGCATGCAACATCACAAGACAAGGGACCGAAAACTTAAGCTGTGCCAGCAGGTCCTTGCACAACTCTCCACCACCATCTCCCAACAAGGGGAGAAACCTAATGCAAGGGGACAAGCCTGGAAGTTAAGTCAGTTGCAGGAGAACAGGAAACCACAAATATAAACAATCCTGAGATAATTGCATTGGAGGAAGACTTCTTCCAGGATCTGAACCCATTTTTAAATTCTTTTTTCCTTGCTGGACATGGAGTGGGACATGTGCTAGGTCATCTCCTCATTGTCCAACTTAAATTTCCTACTCTTGTCCTACATCCCAGCCCTATTTGACCCCACTGTTCCCTGCTCCAGACCTGCTCCAGCTCATGCTGGTATTAGATTGCTCTAACCTACCTCACTGGTGTAAAACTTCCGGGGAACTACTTTACCTCCAACTTCAAGCAAGGGCAAACAGACTAACCAGCCTCAGGTAAAGACACAGTGCCACACCATCCTTTGTGCATCTCAGGGGTTTATATGTCTGCACAGTAGCAACGTTCAATATTTACTTTACAAAGCATTTTTGTCTATCATCTTGCTTTTACTGCCTACAGTTAACAATGAAATTAGCCTAGATTTAATCAAGAACAGTTTGAAGACCTTTAACTAGATCCACTCACATGCTTGAAGCCATGCAAGTCTACAGTGGTTTAATAGATCTGGGTCAGAGTACAAGCTCAGGACAAACGTGACTTCAATGTGTATTCATGAATACAGGATAAAATCAATAAGATGGTGAGTGGCATTGATGTAGTACTGCATGAAGAGTTGTGGGGAAATTCACTACAGAGAAGAAGCCGCGTGATACAAGACAGAACTTCTCAAACTTATCTTTGCACCAGTCTGGTGAACACGGAGGATTTCCCTCCCACTCAACAGAAATTTAGATAGTGCTTCTGTTGCATTCACAGCACCCTGGTATTTCTTCAAGTGGTGCCCAGTTCAGTGAGGTCTTCCTTGGCATTTCAGACAGCAAAGGTCCGTTTTTACTACACTTCCAATAGAAATCTATTTTCTTGCTTGCTCAACAAATCACAACACATAACATGGTGATAAAGAGCTTGAATAACTCATCACTACTGTTGTAATAGGTTATATATCCTATATATAACTGCATATATATATGTAATAGTATATATATATATGTAATAGTATATATATCCTACTGGTTAATAGTTTTGTGGGCTAGCATTTAATAAGTTAGCATTCACTGCTGCCCAAAAGTTACTCCTGAAAAAACATCCATTTTCTTTAGTGGCTCTATGATCATATAAAAATATCACGCCTTTACCCAAAAGCTGATTAGTATGCATCATCTTTAGAGACAGAGTATAAAATAATCTACTTCTACCCTCAGAGTTTTCCAACCCAAACAATTTAGGAAGAGCACTTATTCACAGCCTCTGACATTTTTCCAATAGCTTGCATGTAGACAAAAAAGAGATCTAAAGTCAAACTCGCAGCACCCCATCCTGACCTCACCTTTTATTAGTAAGCCATGATACTCCTAAACATACAGCTGCCATATGAATTTTCACACATTGCATTCAGCTTGGTTTGTTCTTTACATGTATACATTGTCACTCCATGCCTGCCAGGCACCAGTGGGACCAAGGGTCGGCAGGTAACAGCAGGGTCAACTACTTCAGCCCATACAACAGAAGGTGTAACTGCTCTGCAGCTCAACTTCTCCATCCCAAACTGGCACATACTGCAGCCTGACCTCTGTCCTGAGTCCACACATAGTGCAAAGGTCTAAGAAATTAGCTTTTGCCAGCTTTATTTTAAAGCTCACACTGAGGACTTGGTCATGCAAGGTCAAAAGAGGGCTTGAGGGCAAACCCAGGCCCTGACCTCAGCTACCTGTTCAGATGCTGAAAGTTACCCAAATGCTTCAGGTTGTCAGGAACACATGCTAGTGTTTAAGAGAAGAATTGATAGTACCACTTTGCTTTACCAGTTGCACCATAGGCAAGTCCTGCTCTCGAGATATTATCAGACATGACAAAAGGGCATCAAAAGATTAAAGCCTTACTGGGAGGACATAGGTGAACAAGCTAAATTCCAGTGGCCTGATATCTACAAGATCTTCAGCCCACCGATCTTCACGAATTGCATTTACTTTCTTGTTCACCACTACACTATTGTTGATCAGTCTCCATTTCAAGACTTTCAGGTGATCACCACTTAATTAAATAATTACAGCTAATAACCAACCACTTTGGGACTACAAATACAATCACATATCTTAAGAAATCTGTGTTTGTGAAATGACTTGTAACCCCTATATCCCTGAGCGCTCGCTGGTGTGCGGTAGAAGTTTAATAAAGTGAAGAATGCCTTAACCGACAGACATATCAAAAATACAGGTGGATCCCACTCTGGAATCACAGAAAGAGCCCAAGCAGTAGTAAGAGCTCCTCCAAAGAGAAACCTGCTCCCAGAAAGTGAATTATGCTGCACAGAGTAAGTTTATTGCCCTTTAAACACATGTTTCCAAGTTAATTGTACCTTGCTAAATGCCACTCAAGCTCTGCTGACATACTTTATCCACTCAAGCTACAGCTTTCTGAAGTTTATAAAGTTAAGAATAATTTGATTGACTTCCTGCATTTTCAGAGGGCTCTGCATTATTCAGATTAGCTGAATAGATAAAAACGTTTACTGTATTCTAAATTTCACTCATGTCGTACTGACGAGACAAGCTCCTTCCATTTTATAAATAGCATTTTAACTTAATTTCTGTGGCCACTAAAAGACACTTCCAGAAGTACAGCACTACTTCTAATTCACAGAAATCTCAGAAGTCATAAAGCTGGGTTGAGGGGCTTTTGCTTTTTCAGTCTGATGCTCAATAAATGCTGAAAAATGCTTTAGTTTGGTTACTTTTCAAGCATTTAAAAACTTCTCATTTGTGACTTTATATTCCTTTTTTGCAGAGCAGTAAAAGCTTATTAGAGTGTCCCCCCATTGCCTGTTTCTTGAGTGCTCTTTATATGAAAGTACACAAAAAATCCCTACCTTAGCTTATAAAAAAAATACGTTGACACCTATAGATTACTCATGTTTCGCTAAAACATAAGCAGTGGACTCCAAGCCCTCAAGCTGGAAGGCAGCACCCATTGCACAGCTGTCCCAGACACCCAAGCAGTTAGAGTGGTCAAACACAGGCCAACCTAAACCACATTTCACAGAGGCCATCAGGTTCTTCGGTGCAGGGTTTGAAGGAAGGCAGGGGGTGCTAGTTACTGGACAGGAGAGCAAGAGGCAAAGAACAGATGTTTATAGGGCTCAACCAAGCCCCAACCAAGATCCCAGGCACAAGTACCTCTAGACTTAGAGGGCAACAGGCTTCATAGGTCCCAAGTCACCTCAAAAACAATTCTCAAAAGGGACACAGCCATAAAAAGAGACTGATTTATTTACGCATTGAATACCCCAAAATGTTGCGCATTTAAATAGTCTTAAATACCTGGTCCTTTGGCATTTAAGTTCTATTATGAATTACTTTGGGATGAAGCCACTGCAGTATTTGGAGAGATCTGTGCTTTTCAGCACTGTTTCAGATAGAGTCAATCCCTTGGACTCCATCACTGCAGCATTTAGAGGAAATTCCAATCCAGATCATTTTACCTGAAGTCTGTAGGCATTATGGTCAAGAGGCTGTACACGTTACCATTATCTTTGTTTTCTGGTCATGAGAATCAAAATCAACTTCACTTGATTGAGTGTAGTCTCACTGATATGTAATTGAGTAAGTGATAACCATCAGGTCCCTTGCCTGGAGAAGCCAGTGGTTAGCTTGCGCACATCAAGAGACTGATTTAAAAATCAATTAAAACTCTGACATGGGGTGATTTTCTCTCTTAAGGGATTTCAAACCTGCAAAGTGGGTGATGGGGGATCCTGCAGAACAAAGAAAGTGCTGTAGGATGGTGGGGCCTGTGACAGGCACCGCATCAAATGATGCGCGTGGCACTTCAAACAGCTCACGTATTAAATTCAATGCTGTTCGGCTTCAGTGGCTAACTGGGCACAAACAAGGTATCCTTATTACATGCCTTCTTAGTAGGGATGACTTTACATTAGGATAATGGGTGCAGCTTTTTAAAGCTTAGAAAAGATGTCACGTCCATTTTAAATTAAAATGTTTTAAAAAAAGCCACGCTAATGAGTTAATAAACAGTTGCCCATAGAGAGGCAGGAACTTGCAGATACTCATAGCTGGAAAAGGAGCATCACAACATTTGTGCAGTTAATCTCCTTCACCAGTGACCTCTAGCAAACAAGATAAAACCTGTGCAGGACAAACTATAAAAATAGATAATCTGAAGAGAAACATGGAAAAGCAGACAGATGAGCAAGGAAGAGAATCACCACAAACAATAAAGCCATCTGGAAAGCGTAGTCAGGGAGGGAACAGATACTTAACACCAGGAACATATAAATCCTTGTTGCAATCCTGGAAGGAGGCTTCTTCAGCCTCAATGTTCCAGCATTATACCACATACTTAATCTGCTCAGACCTAAAGCTGACAGCATGATAAGTAGTACTAGCTCAAATACCAGAATCTAAAAGTGTCTCATGCTTGCATGTTGAGACCATGATTCATGCTCTCTAAACTAGAAAAACTCTAACCAAGCTTGCTCTACAGAAATTACTGCTTTTTGTAACTCAAATCATTTTACCTACCTGGCTTATCTAGCAACTTTCATGTAAAATTAAATTGAAAATTGTGTTTAATTACAGTATCAAGTTGATATCAGAGTTTAGATCACACTACTTAAAATTTTAAAAGCTGATTAGGAAAAAAAAATGCGTAAAAATAAATGCTTAGATTAACCTAACAGTCTTAGAGGCAGTCAGAAGTGCTCAAGGTGGCCACATGTAATATTTCATACATCAAAGTTTTGTACATAAGAACACCCTGTGCCACATCCTTGTACTCTTATCACTGGATCTTTCTTGTCACAAGAAATGTGGGAAAAGGCGAGAAGATGACTCAAGAAATGAGGATTCCCGGCCACCTGCATTTTGCTTCTGTCCCTGGTGTTACATCTGGCTTTATGCAAGCACTGCTTCTAGTTAGATTATTTCCCTTCCCCCATCCCTTCTTTGGTTTGGCCATGAGACTAAAAATCCATTATTAAGACAGCTTTACTCATTAATCAAGGTAACCTTTTTTTTTCCCTTTCCAAAGTTTCTCATGTTCTTATCTTTGCATAATTGAGCATTTACACTTCAGAAGAGCATCACCTGAGGGAGTGGGGGCAGATTGGAAAGGTTTGGGGTTTTTTCCCCTTAAAAGTTTCAGGTTTAAAAAAAATAAGAAAAAATTAAAAGGGGATGAAGTTTAAGTTACTCCACCCTCAGGCTTTGGTAATTTAAGACTGATAACTAGTAAGAGTTTCTCTCTTTCACCACAGAAACTAATGCTTCACATGACACGAAATCAACGAGCAGTAGTCTCATAACATTTTGTCCTTATACAGAAACTTCTTATCAAAAGATACCCCACAGCTTCCCAAGCCTTTGTTTTGCAGTTACCCCTCCAAGGCAGAGACAATGTGGATTTTCCAAACACTTGCATCTGAAAACTCTACCTCATCAAATCCAGGCATTTCCATAAGAAGTTCCAGGTTTGAACAAACTCTGTCCAGTCACAGGCACGGTCCTAGTAGCAACCTTACCAGCAAGGCAACCTTACCAGCAAGGTCTTGCTTTAACCAGGGATTATTTCACATCCCAAAGGCCCTAGAGAAAACCCAAAGTCCTGTAGGCATGCCCCATGTACCCCCAAAGTCAGGAAACAACCCTGAGCTTTTGGCAGTGCCCAAACCCTGACCAGAACAAGGCAGCACAAGCAGCCCAGTGTGCCGAATGCCCTATCCATATGTTTTGCACACACAAGCATGTGGTTTCTGAAAATAGTCTGCTGCTAAGGGCTGTGCTTGTTTCTTCCCATAGGTAAATTCTTCTTCAAAAAACAGTTTCTTCTACAGCAGCCGTTTTGTATTCCCTCTTTCCATAGACCAATATAAGAGGCGTTTTCTTCTTGCTATAGAAAGGAGGAGATTTAGAATAGGATGGTTATGAAAGCAGGGAACAAATACCCACAACCACTGTCTAACAGTCCTTTTCTTATCACTATCCCAAAGACATCATAAAAGCAAAAAATACTGCTTCCAAACAGCAGCCACATAAATCCACTCTCAATGATGCAGCTAATTTGTTACAGGAGATTTGTTATTTTAAGCTTGATTTTCATGGAGGAAAGTAATGCATTTCCTGCTGTTGTTACTAGTGGTGGGGACATAATTCATCATAAACATCAACAGAATCCAGAAAACAATCCACCTGTAAAAAGCTCACTGCTGTGACCAAGAAAATGTCTGAGACATTGAAAAGTAGTTGGCAAAACAAGTAGCATTCATTCTTTTTTTCACCAGTTACAGAATATTTGAAAAGTATTACAACCACAATTTCAGCTCACCCATGAATTTGAGACACCCCAGAATAACGGCTATACAGTTGAAGCTTTGTCCCCAGTACTGCTTGAAAGATTTCTCTAGAATTTGAAGAAGAGTTTTCTCTCTATGGAAATAGATGCAGAGAAACACCATAGCCCAGATTCAGTCTCGGAGGCAGTAAGTCAATCACTTTACAAATCAAACAGATGAACAAAGGCTAAATCCTACCTTGGCATTACTTCAGGTATGACCCCCTTTGCATTCCCAGCACCACAGAAGCATCTCATGCTCTCTCCCAAGGTTAAATTTCACAGAGGCAGAAGAGTCAAACCCTTCTGATGGGTCTAAACCCACCTAAATAATGTCCATTTTGCATAAAGAGTCCTTACTGAAGGCAGCACACACTTCGTAAAGTTGCATATACTCACATCAGCTGCCTTTCCCTGGTCTTTTTCCATTTGCACATCTGATACCAATGCACAGATTCACATCTAGACACAAAATTCTGCTATTTGGGTGAGGCTTCTGGCTGGGAGGTATTTTAAGGCTGGTCAGTCCTGGACTTATGGGTAAGGATGACTGTCCTCGTAACAAATCCCAGACAGCTCTCCAGACAATACCCCATCACAGGCTAAGGAAGCCCTAGGCCCAACCCAACACCAACTCTTCTTAATGTACAAATTGGTTTGTGCCTCAAGTCATAGGGCTGGGACATTGCTTCTATAAACTGGGGATAGCCCAGTTTTGAGCAACACTCCTTATCCCAGTCAGACATTCATGGATTCATAAAATATGAACAAGAAGTAAGAAACTCTACAACTCTAAACTCTGTACTGATTCCAACAGAAATGGTTCCAATTTAAACCCTGGAGCTCTGGCACTGCTCATGCAAGTCCCTTCTTAAAAGAAACAATGAATAAAGACCATTTTCTTTCTGTATCACACAAATTTATTCCTTGCTGCATTTTGTAACATCTACATGCCAACTTAGTGAGACTTTGTTTCTTAGCACACCTCGTTTGAGAAAGTTTAGTGAACAGAAAAAGGCATTCAGAAGCCACAATACAGAATCTTGACAGGTTTGTATTTGAAGACAGTTTAAAGAAGTTAGCAAAAAAAATCTTGGAATATCCCAAGCATTACTACTGCCACCATTTCCTGTAATGCACACAAGAACTGATTCAATTTGGTTTTCATTCTATGTCTTCCAACACTCGGGCTATGCTTTTATTCACAAATAAAATTTACTGAGCATTGGAAGATTAGGAAAAAGCAAGATGTTCTTAACACTTGGTGCACTTTATTGAAAATTTAGAACAAGCAAGGCTTAACTTAGCTCTAAAACTAATAAATACTTTAGTTGTTTTGTGTTATGGGTAGCGTTCAGCGGCTTGCATGACTAATTAAACGATCTTGAGTTTGCTTTGAAGGCTAAGCCATCCTAAATGGCTTTAAATTACATTCTATCAAGCTAAGCTTAGAATTAAAATCCTCATTTGTAATAAGGAATTTTACTGTGTATAAATGCTATTAGAGGGGCTGTATTGCAAAGTTTAGTAATATGGGTGGTTTCTGGCCCTCGCAGCAAACGTGCAGAAATCCCAGCCTTCTCACAGCTGAAGGTTCCCTCCCTGTTGGCCTTAGGGAAGCGAAGCTCTGCAGGGGAGGTACCAGAAGAAAAGTGCTCCTGGGGGAGTCTTACATAGGATGACAACTCCGGGAGGAGGCAGAGGTGTAAGTCAGGTTGGGGAGCAAAGGTGGCCAGTTGGGGGGAAGAGTGGTGAGGAATGGCATGCTTACCACGTAACAAGAACTACATCAATATTTTATCTGCTCTGTGTGGCCCACAGCCAGCGCCAGGAAGACTCAACTATAACCTGTGACTACCAGCACTGTAAAAAGAAGTCACCAACACATCCTATATCCATTTTGGTTTATAGAGTCACAAATGAAATGCTTGAGATCACAGCTCCTCCTTTGTAGGCAACATTCAGCTCTTCATTCCCTCTAGATGTAGTGCTCCAACAGCGCTATTTTTCAAATCTGCAAGCACACAAGAGTCACCCCCAGGCTCGTGAGAAGCCACCACCCAGGTAGCAGAGTCACCATATGCACATCACTAGAACAAAGTCAGCATTTTGCTGTGAGGGTTTTGCACCACTACCACTGACTGCATCTGCAACCCCCTTTTTTGGGGGAGGAAGAAGAAATAGCTGCATACAATAAAAACATATCTTGTGGCTCTCAGTCTGATCAGTGGCAGGAGCAGACACCAGCACACATCAGGCTGTCACCCCTGTCACCTCTCTGAGAGGAAAGAGATAACCCACACCTGCTGCAATGAGCAGGCATGCCCAGAACTTTTTTTGAGCACAGCGGTTTTGATCCCCAAACCATCTGAAATCGGTGGAGGTATTCTAAAAGTACAAACGCTTGCAGAGGAGGGTGGGTTTGCCCCCTTCAAATAGTTAACTCATCTTTTTTCGCTTGTCCTGCAGGACCAGAGCCAAACCTGCCATAGGAGAGGCATAGCAGACCACTAGTCCTTTTGGACGCATCCTGCAGCACATGTGGCATGCTTAGGCAATTTGAGTCACCGTCTGTTAAACAATAGTTCCTCCTTCTCTTTCATTAAAACCATCCTCAAAACGCTGCCTGGTATCTCCCTGCAACTTTGGGGATTTTTCTGTGCCCGTGTGCATGGAGGGGAGGAGAAGAATCTTTCTTCCATGAGCACTTCCCCTCACCCCCGCAGTTTAAGAAATACCATACATTTTCACTGTTTGTCTTTACTTTCAACTCCTCCACAAAACAAAATGTGAAGCCATCCATGCTTTCACTGACACAGCTCTGCCCAGTTTTCTTTCCCCCTTAACAGACTCATTCATGTGTAGAATGCTTTTGATCCTGGGTTTAGATATTCATCCCTGCTTTACATAAGTACCTGCCATTGCTTATGGTTATGTAAACTACATTTGGGTCCTTGGCCCTGTGCACAACAAGTAAAAAGGTCTTAAACCATCAACAACTGTCCTCTGCTTCAAGCTCCCCCTCTGCAAAAGAAACCACTGGAAGGGAGAAAGAGAAACAAGATGAGTGTCAATGTAGAGTGAGCAAAGAAACTTAGTCTGGGGAACTCCAATTCCATCGTCCCCCCCCCCAAGTTTGCCTTTTGTGCCAACACTCTGCCTGCTGATGAGGAACTGAGGCCACCAAGCACCTGCAGCACACACACCCCACCCCTGCTCCAACCCACCACTATGCCCCCCTCTCACCAGAATCTGAAGAGATGGGTTTGAGGGTTTTTGTGGAGTTTTGGGTGTTTTGACTTAGATGTGTGGAGGGAGTTGTTTTGGTTTTTTAAAAGCTGCTACTTAGTAGCCTGGTGACTAACTAAAAGGGGAAGTTGAGTTCCTTGAAATTAAATACCACAGCTCCTACTTCGAGGGTAGAGTCCCCATCCTTGTTACCCTCACATGGGCCTGGGACAGCACCCAGTGAAGAAGGAATCCCCAAAGGGACAAGTTGTATTGCTGGGCCACAGAAACACCTCTAAGAACAGCTCCAGAGTTTTCTACTTCACAACAAAATTCAGTTAAGGGGAAACAAAGATTGTCAGACATAAGAACATTTGACAATGAATAAATTAAGAAAATTACTTTACTTTAGTTACTTCAATCACTAAATGCTTTTTTAGTTCTCCAGAAATTCACCCTTTCCACAGCTCCACTTCGGGAGCAGGGAGGCAAGAGGTTTCCAGCACACTCATATTTCCCCCTGCTCGTCCCTACAGGAAGCAACACTCAGCCTTCACTCCACATCTGTGCAGGAACACCCAACACAGTCCCAGGACAAGAAATTAAAGTTCCTCACCGTGCAATTTCAAAGCCCCAGCAAGCCAGCATCTGAAGGGAAACTCTCTGCTCTGCCACAGCACTTTGTAACACACGGCCTAAGAGGAAAGAGTCCTTGAGACTCTGCAAGTGCCTCCCCAGACAGACCATAACACAGGCCACCTCCCATTTCCAGGAACGGTACATTCAGGATACATGCACACACTAAGACTACCACAGAGCCCAGACTGGCTCTTCTGCAAGCCTCCCAAAGCAAAGGCCAGCTAGACAAGCAGGGGCACCACAGGAAGAAAGCAACAGTCCTGGGCACAAACCACCAAACAGACTCAAACCCAGGGAAAGGAAAATAAAGGGGAAAAGGAGGGGGGCATGGGGGATAGGTTTGTAGCCACTAACTAGCCCCAGATTCAGCTTTACAGCAGCTGACTGTAGTAGTTGGGAGGCAGGTGGGTCTATCACCTGGGCAGCCCCTGCATACTCACCTAGAGAGGATCTCAGCTTAAAGCCACCAACCCCCTGCCTATTCTTTACTGTCAAATTCATATTTAATCCCCTTGACACCAGGGCACAGAGATCAAGCTTTTCTAGCCCCAGAGCAGCACTGTGCCCTGGCCTCCTCTGTTTTCTGATGTATCTTCTTTAATATCTGTTCATGACATCTTTGAGTACCTGTAAAACCAGCATGAAATCTAAGAGAAATCAAGTGTGCTACCTTCCCCTACGCAGCAAGGAAAAGAAAGAGAAAATAAATGCTGTTATTAGATATGGATTTACTTAAGGAAAATATTGTTGGAATCTGAACAAACCCCTACAGTTCTGTGCTCTGGATGGTGCAATAATGAAAAATATTATTGGATATAAGGGAAAGTTATGACACTATAATGTAACGCAGACAAATGCGAAGACACATCAGTCATTATCTAGAACACAGTGGACTCCTGTGGTTTCATTTTTCATTATTAATTTAATGTACTTACAATGCTACATGATAAAAAGTGAAAAAGAACAATAAGAAGTGAGCATCATGAAAACAAAACAAGATCTGCAGAATTCAGAGATTCTGGTAAGTTACAGGAGAAATTACCCACAATCCCTTGAGAACTGAATAACATTCATTAACATCCAATAAAAGATCTAATAACAGAAACTTAAATGTGGAGGGAAAAAAACCATTTTAATAAACACAAATTACTAAATACATTTCTTTACATATCACAGGTTCACTATAGGAAATTATTTCGCCAAGTGAAAACATTGGGCTTGCTAAGAAAGGATGCTTTGCAAACCTTAGCTCAGCAATCACACTCCTGTGATTCAAAGTGAGTAGCTTATTCTCCATTTGTTTCATGAACCCTTAACCTTCAGGGTCTTGTAGTGTATTTTCTGTAGCCATGTAAAGGACAAAAAGCCCCATGCAGGCAAACAGACTTACACCACAGTAAAGCCAGTGTGAGAGGATCATCACACCTTGCATTGTTTGCTGGGAAAATGCTTGCAAACGTACTCTGCATGTCTTCTGGGTCAGATTCCTAACGCAACAAATACAGGCCAATGCCACTTCGAGCTTGGTTGTTGAGCTCAGGTCAAACAGGTTTCCAAAGCTAACAAGAATGGACTGTCGTAAGAACCTGTCTAGGCACAAGTCAGCTAGCAGCAGTACACAATACTCTGAAAAACCCAACATCAGGGGTAGATCAGGGAACCCTGACCAAGACTGCAGTGAAATACAACCATAAGTTGCCTTGCAAGTGTATAGGACTCTTGGCATTCTCTTTGCCTCAAGTGAGGGTCACTGAGTAAGTTTTTGAAAAGCCTGAATTAAGATTTGTGAACTGTTTGTGTGGCTGTTTTGCTCTGTCTCCCATAGAATAATGTATATTAGTAAATGTAAGTGACTTCACAGAGACCTTTCAGTGATATCTGAGTACCAATCATCCCACTGTGATCTTCAAAATCTTAACAGTAAACATCCGTATATAAAGGTTGGCTCACAAAATTGAAAAAACAGAAAACCACAGCAGAAACTACCATATGGATAGGAAGAAATGCTGCCTGTTTGTACATATGGAAGCTGGGTGGGAGGAGATAGAAGATACTGTGTTAATACAAATGAAGGAAAGCTCCATTTGGCTGGAGAATAATCCTCCCCAGTAATATTTCCTTTAAAGCAGAAACTTTCCCACAGCTGTTTTGACCAGCTTGTGCGGCATTGCTGTGTCTGTAAAATGTAATTAAGGACTGCCTGCTTGGGGGAAATGAAGGGTCTGATTAAAAGTTATAGAAAGGAATGGAGGGGGGAGGTCTGGGTGGTTGCTAAGGGCGGGGAAAGAGGGGGTGGAGTGATCCAGAAAAATTTAAAATAAACAGTAAAAATACTTTCAGACATGTAGCACTTTATAACACAAACAGCTTCTTCTCTTCATGCTCCTCATACTCACAGAAGAGATTTGTTCTTATAGAAAAGGAAGTTTGGGAAGGTTTCCCCAAATTACCTGCAACAGAGGCAAAAGCTGTTGCTTTCCTGGGTACCTTTGGATATATTATTTGCCACCAATTTCTAATGTTGCCTTTCACAGCATTTTGGGACACCTGAAGCTTGTAATATCCATGCTGGTAGATGCAAACCATCTGCCTCTTTTTCAAAGAGTCAAGCTTGCAATCACAAACTCTCCCCCTCCCTTTTTTCTCACGCACTGAAGTGAATTTTCACCACCTGAGTTTTGCTGCTTTTTTTTTTGGCTTTATGAGCTGTGTCATCTGTGACTGAATGCCATCAAGTATCACTTAAGCCTATTTCCACAGTAAGGAAATATTGGAAGTAAAAACTGTTCAGGAACTGCTCTCTGGTCCCCTTAGCAATGCAGGACTTGATTTGCAGCAGCAGCGAATGGGAGAAGTTCTGGCTGGAGTCCATAGGAGTTATGTTTGCTCAGCATCCCTGAAAAATCATACTTTGGGCATCTTGGGTTGAAATCCACAAATGGAGGCAGCAGTGTATGCTCCTGAAAATACAGCCTTATGTGCATTTCAGATTGCAAACCTTCACACTGATGTCTGCATAAAAGCAAAATTTCTTCAGGCAGTTTTACAGTATCCTGTCAGATGTTTGGTGCCTAGGGAAGTTGGGAAAAAAAATTCCACTGATTATAATATTTGGTCATTTATTTCTTTTGGAAAAGCATGTTGAAAAGATAGCATTATGTTTGGTAAAATTTATTTTAAAGTTGGGTTTAACTGACAAGGTTATCACTTAAAAAAAAAAAAAGAAAGAAAAACATATGAAACCAATCATCCCAGACATCGTTATTAAACTATTAAGTGTGAATTCATAGCTGGACATAGTGCCCATGTATGCGCAGTTCATTAACTGCACAGCTATTTGGTCTAAGGCATTTACAAGCTCTTCTATGGAAACTTGAGGAGAGGGAACCTATGAAATCTTTTGGATTTACAGAGCAGTAAGCAGAGCTTTTAAATACAGCCAGCCACTCGGTCTCACACTAAACCCCTTAAAGTGTGTTTGTAAATCCACATCCCCACTAGGTATGGAGAAAGAAGTCGTTGAGGTTCCTCTGACAACCTCTGTGGGACTTTCTAAGTTGCACAAGCCTTTCAATTGTGGGTCAAGGGCTAAACAGCTAATTGACAGCAGACAGTAAGCTGGGGTTCTTCTTCACCACCCTAAAAAAAAAGTACAAAAATAACACCAGTGAAAAGCACAGGCTACAAAAAATCACATGCTTGTAAGTCAGGAATGTGTAAGTAATTAGCAAGTCCTGCAACATTAACAGTACCAGCATCCATCTTTGTAGGATTTTTTTTTCTTCTTTCCATTTTAAAAGGGAAATGCTGTGCCTTGCTAGCTGTGCCAAAAGCACGAGTTCCTCAGATTCCCTGGTGCTGTCAGCATGCTTGAAGGAGCAAGAGGATGCTCTGGTTCCTCTGTCAGGATGCAGAAGACATGTGAGCAGCAGTTACACCTGGACTGCCACCCTCACCCAAACACTGGCCTCCACATGAAAAATGGTGCAGAAGGCTGGATGAGGGGCTGCCTCCCTCTCCAGCCTCACTTCCCTCACATGGTGCTTCCCTGCAGAATGCAAATTTGGGTGCAGCTGGGAAAGGCAACTAAAACTTTGCCACATCTGCAGGTTTGAGGCCACACTCAGGCGAGCTGTCAGCAGAGGGAACGGCACAGGACCCGGGTACCACTGATGGTAGCAGTGGGTTTGGTTTGCCCCATGCAAGGGCAGCTTTCCTCCATGCAGTGTGCAGGAACTCCCAGGAGCTGGAAAACCCAAAAGGAGACAGGCCAGGCAACCTACCAAGGTGTTCTCTAGTGCAGATGGCTACCCTGTCCTTTTAAGGCAGGGTGTTGTAAGGGAAAGGTCCAGGTGCTAAAAATGTGAAACCATATCTGAACCGCATTCAAAGTATAAGTTTTTAATTCTAAAGGCATGCAGTTGATCCCTACTTTTGAGGACATTCCCATTGGTATGGCTGGAAATTGGTAAAAGCAGGTGCCCATGACCTGTCTTTGAAACATGCGGGGCTGCTGTGCTCCCTGTGAGCTGCAATCCCGTCCCTGTACCCACCAAACACAAGCATTGGGCAGGTGTAACGTCAGAAATCCCACACTTAGTCCTCTTCTGATGAAACTGAAGTGCTGGGGTGTGTCCAGAGAAGGGCAACAAGACTGGTGAGAGGACTGGAGAATAAATGTTATGAGGAGCAGCTGAGGGAACTGTGATTTTTTAGTCTGGAGAAGAGGAGGTTGAGGAGAGATCTAATTGCTCTCTTCAACTACCTGAAAGAAGGTTGTGGAAAGGCGGGGGCTGACCTTTTCTCCCTAGTGACAAATGATAGGACAAAAGGAAATGGCCTCAAGTTACGCCAGGGGAGGTTTAGATTGAATATTGGGAAAAACTTCTTCACAGAGAGGGTTGTTAGGCATTGGAATGGGCTGCCCGGGGATGTGGTGGAGTCTCCATCCCTGGAGGTATTTAAAAGACAGTTAGATGTGGTGCTGAGGGACATGGTTTAGTGGTGGTTGGCAGGTTAGGGTGATGGTTGAATTTGATGATCTAAAGGCTCCCTTCCAACCAAGACAATTCTATGATTCCATGGTTTTATGAAATATTCAGAGTCCTGCTCGCCCAGCTATTGGCATGTTTGCTTGTTTACTACATCCATTGTTTCCTTTCATAGGCAGATCACATTTGTCTAAACTCCTTCAGAAATACTACATTCATTTGAAGCTGAAACAGCTTCCATAAAAATTGCAGCTAGACCACACATTTACACACAGAAAACAGATTTGTACTTGGTGTGGATTGTCTGCATATTTACTGCAATGCTCATTTTCTTCTTTGAATAAAAGTGCCGATTTTTTTTCCTCCATCATTTGCCAGCACTTGTTAACTAGCCACGGTGTTCTTTTTGGTTGTACAGTCAGTGTCCTTCTCCAATCCTCTTCAAAACAAACAAGCTGTTTTTCACTCCAGGACACCATGCCATCACTGCCACAAGCTTCCCTTCAATAGTTGTGCTCTAAGTAAAGGCACTGTTGGGTATTCATGAAGAGAGACTCTTTTCAGCTGGGGTAGGTCTGTGTTGCTCTTGGGGAGCCACTGCTCTGATGCTTGTCCTGGCTAAACTCGTACCCTGACTCCTTAACCACACGGTGGAGGTCTTCAGTGCCCAGGATGACCGTGTCCACACCAGAGTATGGATTTGCACTGTCATCCAGGGCAACAGCCATCCCTCCCCAACCCTGGTTTGGCAGCTGGGAAGGGGGGCAGGGCTCTCCTCCTCCCTGCCCCCAGGGATCTCAAGGGCTGGGGTCTCACACCTGGAGGGTACTGGTGCTTGGAGAGGTGCAGAGCTGGGCTGGACCAATGAGCACACCTCAAGCAAGAGAGGTAGAAGGCTTTGCAAGGGGACACAGAAGCTGGTTTTAATAGAGTCTGTGGAGTCTGAGCTCTGCTGCCTGTGTAAACACAGCCAGTAATACCACTGATGTAAAACTGGTGTTGTGAGACAAGAATCAAACCCCTTTTATTCCCCCTGTACCTTGTTCAAAGCTTTATCAGACAGATGAATCAGATCTCGGTCTCCTAAGGTCACAAGCGTAAGGTTTCACCAAATCTTCCAACAGTTCCCCAGTGGGAGCAGAGCAAGAAAGAAGCATATGGGCTCCTGGGCACCTTCCTTACACTAGCGATGGAGCTGGAGGAGCCACACGAATGCTCTTTATTCCCACTGCAGCCAGCGCGTGCCATGAATGGGCTCATAGTTGGAAGAAGAGATCTACCTCAGGGAGGAGTATGCAGATTCTCGGGGCTGATTTAGGAAGTGCTGACGGTTCTCAATCTACACCTGCATTGGCGATCGGATCTCGGAGTCACATTGATCAGGTGCCGAGTGACCCCTTCGTGTTGCTGATAGACCTCAGACTCCTGAAATTTGAGGAATTTGGGAAATCTCTACAGCAATTTGGCTGGAGTGCACTTTTGGATCCAAAACACTGCCAAGAGGTACCGTGATGTGTGAGAGCAGATAAAATAAAGAGAAATGTTAATTTCTGGCCCCTTTTCATGAACAAATACATTTAAGGGTATCTTTCTAGCTATGAGGAACTTCGGCTTCGAGCTGTGCCACGTTTCCCACTCTTGTAAGCTTCCAGGTATCCTGTTCATTGGTGGTTTTCTTCAGGAGTGGGGTAACCCCCTTGTTCCACAAGGGCTCAGCACCTCGCCTCCCACCAGCCTCCTGCCAGGCTGAAGCTCCCACCAAAGCTACATTCCAGCAGTGCTTGAACATCTCAGCAAGGCTCATGAGGGCATATTTTCAGAAGAACAATTTAGTTGTTATCTCTGAGGCAACAAATGCAGTAGCAACATTGTTCTCCTTCAGCACCACTTTTGAGAAGGTTTACTGATCTGACTTGGAAACCTAGACCTAAACCTTCTGGGTGTGCTGCGGTGGTCTGGGTTTACAGCTTAAAGCTTAATTCATTGCAAGTTGATTACAATTATGGATGTTAAAGAGATTTGGAAAGGGAAACTAGGGGAGCGCTCTTAATATGGATCTTTTTTCAAGCACAGAAATAAAAAAAAATGTAAATCGTGTCACACAGGTGGCTCTGAAAACAAAAGGCATAATTTCCATTAGTAAAATACTCCATTTCCACTAATACTCCATTTCCACTCCGAAGATTGATACTACGATTTGTGTAGCTCAAAGCCACTTGTGCCTTTCTCACTCTTCAGATGGATAGATAAAATTCCAATTCATTTCAATTGAAGGGTTTCTATTTAAGTGCTGTTGGTATAATCAGTCTATTAAAATGGGAGGTGTTAATTTTCCAGTAATCACTGCACTTTCTTTCCCTTCCTATCTCCCAATTGAGAGGACAGCCTCATCCTGCATGGTTAAAATGTAGTAATGCATTTAATGCCAGGCCATGATTTTAGACCTCCAGCTGTTTTACTGGTTGTGTAAGTAAAAATAAGATAATGTTATGCTTGGTAACCATGGTTTTTGTAGGCATTCACATTTTACAAATCACTGCACAGTATGCAAACCATTATATATATTTAAAATGTTTAAAATCAAGCCTACCAGGAGTCTACCACTTCCATTATTTAAGGAGGGGGACCGCTAGACTGTGAAGGGTGATATATTCTATCTAGCTACTCAGTGGAGTTATATTATCAGTGCAAATCATGTGAAAATATGCGCTTCAGCAAGACAAGAAAGGAGTATTCTCTGCTATAACTAGTGTGCTGTGGGAAGCTAGATGGAGTCATTGGTTTGGTGTAATATATAAGTAAAATCTTATTTGTTCAAATAATAAAAAAGGGGGAAAAAATAGAACACAGAGAGAAGGCAACCATGAAGTACTTGTTTATACTCTCTGTACAGAAACCTGCTTCTACTTCAAACAAAGGAATTGAGTCCCATCTTTTACAGTTTTAGCCAGGTGTAACTACTCATCTGAGCAGAGATCTTCCTGATTTATACAGGCAGGAGCAAAAGCAAAAGCAGGGTCATGAAGAAGCAGGTTATTGATTTGTTCCATGTGCACAGGCAAAGTTATTATACCTCACCAGCATGATCATAAGCATGTACTTAAATCCAAGTAAACCTTAACTGGAATATTTCTTTGTAAGAAAACACTGGTAAGTGAAGCTATTGACAGCTACATTTTCGAGAGCATCTGCTTTCAGAAACAGCAGCCATTCAGAGCAAATGTTTTTGGAGGCAGATTGTGCTGCTCTGATTAGGAGCACAGGCAAAGATAATGGATAGTATTCAGCTTCACCTGAAATTGCCTTTAAAGTTCAGTGTGGAATTTGTAGCAGGAGTAGGAAAAAAAATGGCCTCTGCTTCTGCTGTAATTTTTCAGAGAACACACATGTAGCACTCTGGATGGTTAGAGCTCTCAATTTTAATTAAAAAATGGTGTTACACAGTACAGTCAGACCTGATTAATCGGGGTGGAGCTGGTTTGTGCGTATGCCTGGGAATACAAATGCTTTGGGTATTAAGCAGGCCTCCTGTATTTATTTATTTTATATATATATTTATTCAGATTGACCTCTGTATGCCAACGTCCAGCATTCCAAACCATCAATCAGGGCAAAATCACAGCACAGGCTTCCCACAACACACCCCCACCTCCCCAAAAAAAGCAAGAAAAAAGGAAAAAAATGAGAGGAAAAAAATTTCTTTTTTCAAACCATGGTCTTTGTGTTCTTTGTGCTTTTCATCTTTAGGATGGATTTGTGTTGACTTCAGAGCTCTTTCTTCACCACTGAAAGGAACAGTAAACAACGTGTCCCACTCCACCGCCCAATAAAAAAACAAACTCTGAAGTATAAGCCAATAACCCTCTTCAAGAATGGGCCTGGTAATTAAAATGTTGACTACAGCAAGAAAAGCATATGAGAGTGGTAGCAATGCTAGCTTTAATAGGCTGCTTCTGATCCATGCCCAGAAGGTGCCCCAAGAGCTCAAAGCTCAAAGCAGTGCTCTGCATTACCTGTTTGAAGGTAGATTTCAGCAATGTAAAGAGCCCATTTGCTTAGCTTTAAGTCAGGAAAGTCCCCAACTCTGGATCTTCAGCAGAGGAGGAGTTTCAGCCCCGTATCCTGTTCATCTTCCCACTTCCTTGGAAAATGAAAGATGGGCATTGTACAGAGAGCTCTCCTGAACTTCTCCTGCCTCTCTTCTTGTCTGTAAGCTGTCTCCTCCTCCCAGCAAAAAATGTCTGACATAGGAAAAAAGAAGCGTTTCAGCAGCCTGAGCCAAATGGGAGAAGGAGTGAGTTTGAAGACACAGGAAGGTGTGAAAAGCTCCCCAAAATAAACAGAACCAATTTCCATCAGGAGTGACCATGGTGGTTCCGCATTATTGGGGTTTTTTGTTATTTAGTCACCTGGATTAATGAGTTCAAATATCATGACAATTATCTTGAAATACTTTTCTTCACAGTGGATTCTATTGAGTCTCACCAAAGGAAAATTGCAGACAGCTGAACTCAAATTCCAACTTTCTCCATGTTTTGGCCACAAAAAGGTTATTTCACAAATCGCACCCTATTCATTCTGCTGGAAGTATCTTAGAAATGCTTTCATTTTCGCACACTACATCTGTGAAAACCTGCTATACAAGTGTTATTTCCTTTCAACAGACATCTGACAACTTTGCTCAACAAATGCACCCACACAGAACGGGATTTTATCTATATGCTTTGCATTCATGAATTCCCTAGAATACTATGAAATAGCTACTTATATAAACATGTTCCAAATATCACCTTGCCCCCATACCCTTTTGTGGGCAAATCTGTCTGCAAAGTAGAAATAAAGAATTGCCTTTATACAGTATTTTCAACTAGAATACAATTTGCAACTTGTGAAATAATAGCCGTGTCTTTATGTTTGTTCCACGTCTTGCAAATGCTCCCCCCCAAAAAAAGTAATAATAAAAGTAATGCCATTAGAACAAGTTCAACCTCTCAGACAGGTAACATCTGCTAACAAGATGCCCCTACACTGCAGATGGCACTTGCTTCCAAACTCAAACTACCATTGAAAAGTATGTGTTTATTAACAAGTTAAGGAAAATGTGGTCTTCTGTGTCTGTTTTAACTTCAGTGGGAATGGCTTGAGATTACACAGGTTTTCAACCCATGAAACAACGTGATCTCATCACGTTGTACTTGCTGTGTTCCAGAGTGAAATGCTTTCATGTGCATGAAGAAAGTGAGAAATAAAAAGGCGTGCAATGTTTCAGAGACCAGAAAGATAGGTCTGAGCTATAAAGGACTCAAATTTGAATCCAATATTTTACTGGCCCACAACTCATCACCGGCAATCAGAATACCTTTTGTCATCAAGCTCTTTAATTAAAAAAATAAGATTAAAAGGACGGCTTATCTTCCTGAGTTCCCATCCTGGGAAATCTAGGCAACCTTCAGAGCCCCCAGAGGATCTCTAAGGACTCCTCCAGGGCTGCTGCAGATGAAGAACCTCTGTAGCTCAGCAGCCTCACGCATTTGGAGGAGTACCCTGCGGACAGCTCGCAAAATGGATTTGTCCTCTGATGTAGGCATGCCCCTCCTATTGGCTTCAAGAAACAAAGAAAACATACTTCTTTCTCCTCTGCTGGAGCGTGATGTGAATTTGTTACAGAAAGGTTCTTCCATGTGGGATCCTGCAGACAAAAGGGCAGCCAGGCTGAATAACCTGGGTAATATCTGCAACATGACTCCTGGTCAGCCCTCAGTGGAAGATGGGGGGTTGGGGCTGTGGAAGCATCACCTGAAGCTCCTGAAAAATTGACCTAAAGGGATACCTATCTCTGGACTACCCTCCACACCAAGGATTTTTCTAAATGTCTGTTGTGGTTTTGCGTGACAGGGTTCTGGTGGAGAAGGGGGGCTGCAGGGGTGGCTTCTGCAAGAAGCAGCCAGAAGCTCTCTGCAGACCCCACAGAGCAAACACCAGCCAGCTCAAAGCTGAGTGCATCAGCAATGGTCACAGCACCTCTGGGAATCACATTTAGGAGAAAAAAAATCACAAGCAGCTGCTTTTTCCAGCAGAGAAGGGAGTGAGAAGATGTAAGGAACTGTGCAGGTACCAAGGCCAGTGAAGAAGGGGGGGATGAGGTGCCCCAGGTGCTGGAGAGAAAGATTCCCCCGCAGCCCATGGAGAAGACCGTGGTAAAGCAGTCTGTCTTCCTGCAGCCCACGGATGATGATGGGGAGCAGAGATCCCACCTGCAGCCTGTGGAAGACCTCACGCCAGTGCAGGTGGAGACACCTGAAGGACTCCTAAGCTTCTCAATAGATATTTTCTCCCCTGTCCAGCTGAAATGGGGAGTGACAGAGCAACTTTGGTGGGCATCTGGCCTCCAGCCAGGGTCAAACCACCACAACGTCTCAGAAATGTTGACAGTATTAACACCCTTGACATACAAAGACAAGTCCACTTTATGAGCAACAACAGGACAGGGGCAAATTGTGAGGTCTCCATGCCCCCAGATACCCCGTTTGCTCTGGGAGGGCACAGGAGGGTGCTGAGCCACAGCACATTGCAGCAACAATAAAGTCTGGCAAGGGTGTCTTCTGCAATGGCCATGGCATCCATGGTTCTGATTTCCTAGGGACACATGGGAACATGCTGTGGTTAGACTCATCTCTGCCTTCATCCTGCCTCATCACTTTCACATGTGTCGCCTGAGTTCAGTCAAGCCAAGAGGTGGGATAAAAATGTCCCTAATAGGTTTCCTGGAGAAAGGTGGACAGGAAGATGCAAGAACTTACTACTGCCGACTGGGGGAAAGGCTAATGAGATCTGTCTTTCAGCCAGCAGAGGATCCATACAGGAAAGAGCTGCATTATTTCTGGTGCTCATGGAACTATTTATTTAATCATGTTTTGTATTCTTAAAGGATTTCTATGCAAAATATGGACACCAAAGCAACCCTTCTTTTGCAACATGCCTGTGTTTATGAAATCCTCACAATGGCTAATTGTACTGTGTAATGTGCTCACATTCAACAGTTTCAGATCCTACACATAATATCTTCCCATCAGTCTGGAGACTTGCAGCTTTTTAGCTTAGGCCGTTGCCGATTCATGAAGCAGTCAGCTCTGCTTTGGTGTGTGTGACCTCAGCTCTAACAACAGGATCCTTTCTATACACCAAGATTTACTGAATGACAATGCCATCCACAAACAGGGATGCAGGATGGGGACAGAGGACATATTTAAATATCATCATCATTATTACTTTTATTATTATGGTTACTATTAAGAACATAGAGAAAATCCAACACCACCAATCCTATGTTATGCATAAACTCAGGAAATAAGCATACAACAAAATCCTAATACCTCGCTGTCCTAGGACATCTGTATAGTACCCTACTCCTCTTCAGGAGGAGGAAATGCTCCGACACAAATGGGGAAATAACAGCAAAGTGCTTTTTCCTGCCTATTAGGTGCTGGTATCCCACAATGCTTTATAGGATTCATCTGGGTGAAAGGGGTGGAGCTGAAGATTAGCTGGTCTGTGTGGGATGATTCCCAGGCAGTTTGGAAATGTCTTCACCCAAAGTACTTAGTAAAACGTGCATGGCCAAAACCTGTGACATTTTCTTACTCTATATCAATTGCCGGGTCATTTTTTACACAAGACAGGGAGGAGGTAGAAGTGTGTCCTGAATAAATCACAGTATGGGTCTTGCAATATAAAATATAACGAGCTCCATACTCTTTTCAGATAAACGTGCTTTCTTCTTCATAGCTCACCAACCACACAAGAGGAGTTACTCTTAACCCTCTGCTAGCACTTGACTGGCATGCCCAGCAGAACACTACACAGTTCCTCAGGTGCACAAGTCCCCTGGGGTAAGGTAATTTTTATCCAGGGAAAGCTCAGCAAAGGTATTCAAATAGCACAGACCTGCCCAGTAGAAAACCTTGCTTTGTGCCTGGAAGGCTCTTGGAAGACATGGCTAACTGGGTGAGTGAGAGTTACCTCATTCCTGATATGGGAAAGATTTGCTAATAAGTGGGAACTGACGTGAGTTATATGGTGGCAGCAACGAGATCTCTCGATAGGCTTAAGCAAGTCCCTTGCTTGCACACATGCCCTGGTCAGTAGGGAGTGGCTTACTCACTGCAGCCTCCAGCAGCATATAAACCACGTGTCTCCACCTCCCTGCTTCCCCATCCGGGGCCGAAGGAGAAAGAACTGTTATACCTGCTCTGACCTCAAGAACATCCCTAAAGTGATGTTTGTGAAGAAACCAACCAAGGCAGCCAAACAGCACAGTGGTACCTGCACAAAGTCCTAAGTGGCCTTGTACAGAACTGCAGAAATCTATCCTTCCAGCATCATGCTTTTGTCATGATACCAGACCTGGTGACATTGCTGCAGCTGGTCAGCAGCATTTGGGCACCAGGGTTGGCCTCTCCTCCACCACCCTCCATGTAGCAAGGCTACAAGGTGTGACTGTGGGGACACCACCTCAAATTACAAGGCATCAGAAAGTGCTTACTCCTTGATGAAGACATTGTCATGCTCCAGAGATGTTCATTTAATGACAGATTTTCCCGACAATATTCCGCTATATTCTAATTTTTGTTAGTTTTGCAGTTCTGGGCATTTTGTCACCACCAGGTAAAATTTCAAGCACAGGCTTCCATTGCCCATGCCACTCCACCTTTTGGGCAGACCTCCCTCTCAGGCACTGTGGGCAGCAGCAGGGGGAGGCTCTGGGGGAAGCCATTAGCTCCCACCCACGGGCTGCTGAACCAGAGCTCTACAAGACGGTGCCTGTCTGTAAGGTGCTGCTGTTGGTTTCTCACCAGATAAGTGGATTATTACCCTGGCTTGCAGCTGCTCTGCAAAAATAGGTCAGCCTCAGGAATAAGCTTTGCCTTCCCCTATTTGGCATCAGAACCACCCAAGAGGAAAAGGGGTTGCTTGCAGGGTCCTTGTCCAGGGACCATTAAACTCCTGAGCAATGGGTCACCTCTGTCAGTGTTTCCTAAAGAGGGAAATGTCCTTAAAGTCAACACCTGTGGTTTCCATTGGTTTAGGTTTAGGTGTATGTCCCATAGCGGTGACGTATTTTCTGCATTTATACTTGCTCAGGCCCTGTTGAATTCAATGTGCCTTGAGCGAGGTAGCACTTCACTTAAGGGAAACCTGGACCCACCCCAATTTGTGCCTCCCATCCACTTTTTGGATGGACACTCTCCTCTCTCCTTACCCACCATGTACTTGAACACATTTAAAAATGTGTTTAGCCCAGATTTCAAAACAGGGTTGCAGGTTGAATTAAGAAGGAGCTACAGTGTAACACCAGCAATGTGAACTTCAGATCCAAGTCTCATGTCAGCCATGCCTAACATCAGCAAAAAAAAGGCTTAAATAAAACCAACCCAACAACAAAAAATGCAGACTTGGCAAGAAGAGCAAAACACAGCATTGAAACCAAGGATATGCAGCTTAGCTTTGATATGAAGATTTCTCCATCTCCCACACCTTTTCCAGGCCATTATACCTCAGCTGATGACTTCACTAGCACAGAAAGCTTGCAAAGTTTTCATTATTGCCTTTCTCATTCCTCTGCCCATCTGCATTGTGGCTAAAATCACTGAAAAATATCAGGATAAAAGCCTCCTCCTGTTAACACCCTGTATGGCTGGAGAAAGACACAGGGAAAGCGTTATAGAAAATGTCCTTCTTCTAAGAATTCCAGACCAAGAAATTATGTTAATTCCATTTTTTTTGAGACTTGATCTATCCAAAGAAACCTTTTCTGCACATTTAGCTCCCACAGGCGCTTATGCAGTAAGGGCCTGATCACCAGCAGGTGTAAACTGGCTCAGCTCCGTAAATTTTTTAGGGAGCTAATCTACTTCCCCTCAGCTGAGGATCATCCCCTCAGCTGAGGATCCATCCCCTGGATGCTCACCCCACGTACCTGAACTGCTCTCTGCGAACAGAGAGGCTCATGGCACCGTTTTTCCCCAGTGCAACCATCCAGGAGGCAGCCGCTGGGAAGCCCGTCCTTCCCTGCCTGTCACGCAGCAGCAGGTCTGGGGATAGCTATCATTTGGGCCTACAAATTAATTTGCCTCTTGCAAACGGCCGCGTGCTGCGGAGGCTGCCGCGCGCGGCAGTTTCTGGAGCGGCACAGCAGATTTAGAGCAGGCTTCGCCGAGCCCTCGTTTCCACGTCCCAGTAACCACGTGCTGGGGAGTGTGGGAGAGCCGCAGGTGACTGACCCCACAGAGCACGGCAGAAATTCGCCCAGAAAGGCTGGCAGCTGAGCGGGGCCCGAGCCCAGCTGGAGCAAGCAGCCCAAGGAGGGAGTACGGGTTGCAGCAGCCCTGGGAACTGCGCCGTGGCCGGCAGCCTGCCGAACAGGTTGCTCCCAATAAAAGCGCTTCGCCACTGGATTGAGGCGGCGGATGAATTAATTGTGCCATTTCCATGACATTCTGCTGCAGCTTAAACATATTAATAACTGTTCATCCCCGAAACAGCTTTTTCCTCCCACACGAGGGGGAAAAATATCCATCTGAATTTTTTAGATTATGTGACAGGCTTGCAAACTGTTGTTAACTTTATCATTTGGGATATGGATTAGACTGCAGCACATTAATTTATCGGGAAGTAAGAGCTGCCTGTTCATCTCTTTTCTGTTATGACATCTGCAGTGAAAGCACGATGGGGGCCAGACAGACAGTGAGTAATAGACTAGAATATGAAGTTTGGTGGGGGAAATATGGCAAGGTTTGCTACAGATATAATTGAACCCATTAAGCAAAAAATAAAAAAAACAGTCAGTGGTCCTTTAGCAGATATCGCTCTTAATGAAATTGCAGATAATGAAACCTGCCAGTTAAAAGTGATATCAATCCACATCTATTAAAGTGGGCACAGAAAAGTCAAGCCAAAAACGATCCTGCAATTAAAGACATTTTACTGGAGTCCCCAGGGCTTTACAGCCACCTCTATTGCTCCCCACCTCTTCAGCCCTCCGGAGAGATATGGGGGTGTCACAATGCCTCCCAGAATTGGGGCAGAACTGGAGCATGCAGGGTTTCCTCCCACTGCCCTGGGAGCAACAGCCCTGCCACAAGGCCAAAAAGGTGGGAAAGGTGAAGGGCTGTGATTTGTGGGCCAAAAGATTTCATGAAACATTCAAGAGAGCCTCGCCAGCTTCCTAAATTGTTAATACAAGCTCTCCAGCTTTACAGAAAACATATTCCCGTTGTCATTTTCATTCCCTCTTGGCCTGTTAGCCCTCCGATTATGTGAACGGCAACACATGAACAATTACACAGCACAAAAAGTGTAAGGCTTAGGCACTTACATTTGGCCCCTTAATGCCAATGGGTAATTCTGTTTACATTGTCTATAGTTAATACGTAAGTATCAGTGTCCATGAACTCCCAGACTTCACATTCCAAGGCATGACAGTGTAGTAAGGCTATCACCTCACAGCCATTTATAAGCCCACGTTTTATTTTACCAGTTAAAGCTAACGACAAACCTGCTACAGGGCACAGGGCTCTCTGTCACTGTGGGTGCCAGCCCTCAGCCTTCTTTCCCAGCTCTCCAGACCTGCTGTCCCAAATCCTTCAGGGTTTTGCTCTTCACCAAAGTACACTTGCCGGTGCCTGGACATGGTAAAGATTCAGCACGTGGTGGCTGAAAATGGTTCACAAACATTTAGTCAAAATAAATTCAGCTAATTCATGTTGAAGGTGTTCCCAGGTGCTTTTTTTATTCCTGTTAGGTAAGCAATCCCACCAGTGACTTTTTCCTTTGTTCCTATTAATACACTGGATGCACGCAAGGCGAAGACTTACATCGGGAGAATTCAAATAGTCTCTTCATAATCTCTTTGTTTTCCCCCTTTCTATTTGTAAGAAGTACCCCTGGCCCAGCCCAGATGCAGAACAATGTCGCAAGGGAACAAAGGAAGGGATGGGTGCTGGATCAGGCCACTGTTCCTTCTGCCGCACTCTGTGCCCATCCCTGCCAGCAGCAAGACCAACTGCCTCTCAGGACAGTGCAAGAAACCCCTTAATGAACCATCATAGGACGATCTACCCACAGGGGAAGTTTTTTTCTTATTTCTCATCAGATAGTTGTTTCCCAACACCATGAGACTTTGCACACTTGTCATCCATACAATGTTATCTGTACAAATGTCTAGTCCCTTTTAGATCTTCCTAATCTCTTGGACTCAGTTGTATTTTGTGGCAATAGATTCCTAGGGACAAACAACTGTTGTCTAAAAATATTTCCTGATCAGTTTCAAATATTTTTTTTTTTGTGCTTCCCTATTGAGCTACTCTTGCTCATGAATTTAAAAAAAAAAATATGGCTAAATGAGATTATCTCTTCTAACCTTTTCAGTATTTCTCATTGTTCACCCAGTTTCCCTCCTTTTACTTATCATCCCTAAACAGAAACAGTACACTCTTCTTGTACAGAGCCCTTTCAAGGACTAGATCACACCCCTTTTTTATGTACAAAACCAACAACCACTCATGCAGCCTGACCCTAAGAGCCTCAAAAAGTTTCCTTTGCCATGACAAATAGAGCAGACAGTTTTGGACTTCAATCTTTGGACAAAGGTCCGCAAAGCCAAGCAATTCAAAAGCAACCCACCAGGCTGGACAACATTCACGGAGGATAGATCGCCCTTCATTTGGGACTGATGAGCTCAAACCCATCAGAATCAACAAGTCCGCAGGGAACTTGCAAAGGAAGCAGCCAGCAAAGATAAAGCCATCTATGCCCATCAATAAATGCAACGGGCTGGTTCCCCCAGCTTTCCTTTGGTCATGCAGCCTTGCTGGGCTGTGTAATTGCTGCCTTACCGAAGAGACACAAGCCTGCCCGCCGAACAGATGCAAGTTTCCCCTGCTCTCGTTCAGCTGGGAACCCGCTCAGCAAAGCAGAAATAAATCACGGGGAACTTGCTGTCATTCCTCCACCTTCCCGCACACCCTCCGCCGCTGCTGCCTGACTGGCTCGAGCTGGCATGGTTTTTAAATGAAATCTGCGAGACTGGCATCAACAGCCTTGCCTAATTTTTAGCTAATACCTTAGTGGGTTCTGCATTCGCATCTGGCCGGCGCCGTCATGCTGAGCCTGATGATAACAGGCTGCTGCTCTTTCCGAGCAGGAAGCCGGGGTACCGCTACCAGCAGCCTAAACAGAGGCTTGTTCCAAGCACAACAGCACATCGCAGCCAGGGAATGGTCTGCGGTGCGGGACTTCTCCCAAGGCATCAGAAAAAAAGGAAAGAAAAAAAAAAAGGGAGAGGGGGGAGGAGAGAGAGAGAGAGAGAAATGTGTTAACTGTGCTAACAGTGCCAAGTAATATGCTTCGTTAAAAATTTAATCACCTGCAAGTGCAAAACAAGTGCAAAGCAATCATGTTGTAATTAGCACAGCAATTAACACCTCCCTTTTCGATAGCACATGCATCCTAGGAAGTGCATGATTGCAAGTGTTTATGCTGCTGACAGACTAAGTTCCTATAGAGAGGAAAAAATTGCTTAAATAGATTTTTTTCCCCTCATCTCTTTGGCATTTGGGCTGTTATGTGTCCATGAAACCCCAGCACCAGCTGCCATGTTGGTTTTGTGTGAGTGCTGCTCCATTGCATAGCGTAACTAACAACTACAACTTGATCCGGAGCCTCCTGAAAGATGGCCACAAACCTCTAGAGCTCCACTGTGGAACAAAGATGTAAGCATTAAAATTACAAGACGATTTTTTACAGACTATCACTTGTCAAAGAGCAAGCACCAAGCCTGCTCTGTGTTTGTAGACTCTGGGATGTTACAGTGTGGGGGGAGGGAGGGGAGGACAAATCAGAGCTGTGGTTTCAGGATAGGTCTGTAGCTAAAATACATCCAGATCCACAGCACCGAAGTCCCTCTTCAACCTGTCCCCCCATTCAAGCAACTACTTCTACCAAAAGGCTGTGCCAGAAGCAATATGATTTTGTTTGATAAACTGGCTGATGCAGAACTGGCTTGGGAAAATACCCTCCTGCCAGACATGCCCAGGTTACTGCTACTCCTTCACCCACTCACTGGGGTATCCATGTTTGTCTGGTTGTCCATGCTTTTTTGCCTCTTACCACCCCTAGAAAACTTGGGGTTTGATTGTCCCAGTCCTCTCACAAGACTGGGTGCCAGTTCCTGGTGAGACCACATGAGGAAGCAAAACTGACTCTCAGCATTACCTTGGAGAAGTTATATAGACTTAAATATTCAAATATATCCCATAAAGTACCCTACTTTAGAGGCTCTTCAACTTTAATAAATGGGCTGTGTTTGAAATGGGACACCATACGCAGCATCCTGGCAGGAACTCGTCAGCTCTCAAGGTTGCTCATTAGAGCAAGCTTGGCATCCAAAAGCTGAGCATCAAAAAAGTAGAAGCCATCTTTGAAAATATAAACGGAGAGGCCAGTCTTGATGTTTCTCCCCTCCCAGATACTAAGACTGTTGAAAGTAATTTCCATCTCAACTGAGTGTTGGGATTCCTATTTGCAAAGTCGTTAGAAGAGGCTAAAGCTACAAACATTCCTATCAGGTCTGAGCCAAAATAACAAATAAACTTGCAATAGCCACAACTCCTGAAAAAGTTAATTCCACATAAGTTTGCTGCATATCCTCAGAAATTCACATTTTCCACACCATTATTTCCATTAATTAAGATAAAATTGGAGAACAAATTCAAAAATTACCATGGAGACAAGTAGAAGGCAAATGAAAATGAAGTTAGGAAAGAGCAATGCACCCTTTGTTATCCCAATATATTTTCCTATTTCTAGAGCCACTTCTGAAGTGAGAGAGCAGCCAAGTCAAACAAGGTACCAGTATAATGATAGTTGCTGCAGAGATTCTGACAACACTGATGCCCTACATCCACTCCCCTCCCTTGAGCCAGCTGACCTCTGTTAACAGACCTTTGGGTATCCCAGTTGTGTTTTATTTGAGGCTTTGTTCTGAGCTCTCACTGGTCTGCTGGCACCATTTTCTGACCCCATTGAGTACTTCCTGGGAGACAAAGGTCTTTGAGATGGTTGCATCCCCCTCTCTGTTAGGGTATGAGCACATACTCATGTTTTTTGGTTTCCCCCATTGCCCTCCTGCAGTTCAGGCTACACATGAGCCTGCCCTGTCCTCCTGAACGCAGTACAAGCATCCACTTTTTGATGTTTTCAACTGGCAGTTACAGGCGCTTTCTTGGGCTACAGAAACCCAAAGTGCATCTCCTAGTTCTGCCTGGGGCAGTGCTGGAGAGGGCCGAGAAGAAGCTCTTAGGATCAGCATAAGGTCTGCCGCCACCTTCATGAGAGGTTTGGGGTGATTTCCCTGCCTCTGCTGGAGTTCACCTTCTCAAAGGCATACTGCTAAATCATCCCTGCCAGAGATGACTTACCCCCGAGGCTCATAAAAGTACTTGTGAAGAGCAATCATGTTTGTACTTGAAATGCACTGAAATAAGCCATCGGAGGGGGTGGGGGGTGACGACAGAGGGATCCTGCAGAAAATACCCCTGAAACACTGACCCAGAGTCTTCATCTCAGCTGACATCACATTTCCAATGACACAAGTGCAACACCACGCTGTACTATACATCCACAAGGCATGTTTTTCAAGAAGATGATCTCGTACAACGTGCAGTCAACACCTATACTAATAAGGCATGGTTGCATTCCCTGCTGCCAAGTCCCTTCTGAGCACTGAAACGGCATCCATCAAGCATGGGGGGAAAAAAGCTTGTGCGAGCTGCTTGTTAAATTGTTTGCAGCACAGCAGAAGCCTGAAGTAACAGGAGCTCCTCTTCAAACCGCAAAGAGCTGATAGTTATCACCAATAAAAGGATAGGAAAACCATCGGGGGTAAGGAGAGTCTCGCATGCACAGAAAACCACAAGTCAATGCAACTGTACAAAACCTTGTGGTTCAAAATGTATGCAGAATACATCAGAAACCTCTCATCCTGGGAACAAGAAAAAGAGTTTACACCCATGGAAGGCAAGTAAGAGCCTTTGGTTGACAGGGGCTGCAGCACAGAAAAATGCCTGGGAAAGGCCAGTGAGCGCATTGCTTGGCAGCAGCTGTCGGCAGGGAGTTGTGACAGCATCCCGCAGCAGCAGCAGCGTATGTTTGACTGAACAGAGAGGATGGCGGAGCAGCTACTGGAACAGACTGGGATCTGGGATCTGCCCAAGGACACGATCAGAAGGAAATCATATGGCCTGGTAATTGCTCCATGGAATACAGAATCAAATAAGTGTCTTGATAGCTTTGGTCCAGTCTGAAAAAAAAACCCAACCAAACAAATAAAAAAACTCCCCACCCCAACCAAACAGAGAAAGAAATGCGGGTGGTGAAAGCTGACAGTGAGTTACGCAGCTATTTCAGTTGCCAAGGCATATACCTTAAAAACATGAGATGGGAAGGAAAGTACCAAAGTGGTGAAAGGAGATGGGAAAACCAAGAGCACCTGAACAGCATGTACAAAAGACTTGGGAGCTATTTAGTCTTGAGAGATATTTAGGAAAGCTAAAAAACTGCTTCACTGACATAGAGAGCAAATACTACATATTTTGTGTGTTAGGACTCTGAATAAGGACTCAAAGTCTGTGGCTTGGCTCCCTCTTAGTGGGAACCATGGAGTTTGGGAGGGTGAGACCCCCACTCCCTCACTAATAACCCTCCTAATCTTGACAGGCACTGCTCTCCCACAACTGGGAAGATAACTCTTCTCACTGACATTTCTGAGAAAAAAGGGGGAAAAAGACACACACACAAAAAAAAATCTGAATTCCCACTCATTTTGCATATCCAGGTTCCCAGGCACCCATCCCTATTTTACTAAAGGGGGGTAAGAAATATATTTAATAAAGATCTGACAGGAGCATGATGAAATAATGAGTAGGATGAGACCATGTTACATAAATTGGCAAGGATCCAACTTGTAAATGATTAAAACAAAAGAAAAAGGGAGTTTCCACAAAGACTAACGTAAAAAGCATTTTATAATCAAAAGGCCTGAAACTATGGGGGCTGATGGGAATGTCTAGCAAAACAAGCCTGTTCTGAAGCTTCCAGATGATACATGGAAACTTAATCAGCTCATCTCAGTCAACCTTAAATCAAAGAAAAGTCTGATTGGAGGTTCAAAGGGAAGAGTGGTTTTGTGGCTCAAGAAGAAGAGTGGAACGCTTTCCCGATTCTGCCACAGATTTCCTTTGAGATCTCGGGTAAGTCACTTACTTGTGTGATATTAAATTTCACAGCTCTTGGGTACAATAGTTTGCCTTATATGCGTATTCCAATTTGTCCCTGGAAGTGGACTATTACATTTAGACGCCTGGCTCTTTACACCCACACCTGCCGTTCACAGAGCACCGTTGCTAACAAGCAGGCCTTCAAATTTCCTTCTATAATCTTTTCCTCTGCAAAATGCAGAGAAGCCCCATATATCTTTATAGCGGTGCTGTCATACTGAATTGGTGCATAATGTTCCTGACAATCTTTGAGTAGGTAAAGTTGCAGAAGGGAGAGAGTTCTCTGTAATTTACTGCAACAAGATTAATGGTGAGCGTTCCCCTCTCAGGTAGGTGCTGAAAAAAGGAAGGAGTTTAAATGGTTACAATCTCTCTGCTGCTAAGAGCATCCCTTCACAGTTCACCGGGAACTCTTGCTTCTTCTTTACCCAAAACCAAGATCCAATGACGTTAAAAATGAGAACTGTAACATTAAGAGAGACACAGATCTAATTTCTGTTGGAACAGAGAATTTGTTCACTCAAAATCAAGTGCTAATTGGTTCCAGCCTTTTAAACTAAACAAGCTAAGAGGCCATGGAGAACATACAGATCTTCAAGGGGAGTTTGCTAACCATATGCATTCAGAGCCCAACTTAAATGTTTTTTATCTTCCAGGTTTACAAGTGTATGTGTGTGCACCTTTCTGAAAGTCTAATCCCCTGTACACTGAAAATTCAGATGAAACTCAAGAAAGGGAAGGTTAGATCAGGGAATGAGGACTCCTTTATACTGCTTCCAAGCTCTGCCCTGGTGCATTGTGTAACCTTGGGCAAGTCATTTAACTTGTCTTGCTCATCCATCAGATAGAAAGATGATGTTTATCTATTGCATGAAAATGAGTTAATTGCTGTTTGCCAACTGCTTTCATCTCTTTGGATGAATCAGATTGAGTCCATATATGTGAGTGTATATAATTTTGCATGTGTATTTTTATTTGGAGCTTGCTTATGTCTTGGAGCATAGCTTCTTCAGGTCAACACTGGTTATCTGCTTGGCAGGGAGCCTCTATTGTACATTTCTGACGTAATGCAAATCATAGCAATAAGAAACACATCAAGTGAAAGGTATTACTCTTATCATCATCATTAGTTGTTGTTTTGTTGTTGTTGTTATTATTATTATTATAGTTTCACACTTGGATGCTGAGATAGGACCACTTTAAAAAATATGGCCCCAAGAAAGAAGTCTGCTGTTCTTGGGAATAAGTATCTAAAAATAAAATGAATGGGAGAGGCATAGGCCTGGAGCTGCCTCTACACAGACGTGTTGATGTAAAGTTTCCCAAGGGCATCACCAAATCTCTAAACAAATTTACTTATAGGCTTTACCACTCAGGAACTGACCTATGCAAGTGCCTGGCCAGTGGGTGGTTCTCGCCAAAACGATAAATCTCCTCCCTCAGGGAGGAGTCATAGCACTCAAGACTTGTTTGATTTTCGGAAACAGAAGGAAATTGGAGTGAGAGGCTCAGAGAGAAATAATAAGAAATTCTCTAAACCATAGCCACTGCTCTGGAAAGACGTCCAAGGGCTATATAATCACTGAGAGCAAAGTCTTTTTCTTAACCATCAGTGGATGCGCTGAGGACGGTGCTTTATCTATGACACGAGGAGCTGACATTGCTGTTGAAGGATGTGGAGTTGCCTGCAGAGGCCAAAGGGGTCGCCACTGCTTTGGGAAGCAGGGCCAGAGTGAGCAGCAGACAAGAGCAATCTGGTGTGTTTGAAAGGTATGATCTTTAAATATATGTGTTAACTATAAACTCTTGTCATTCTTTCATGCAAGACACTCCACCATCACAGAACTTATTCAAACAAGGCCAGGTTCTCCAGTCCTATGTGACCCCATGTCCTCACTATGGATGCTGTTACATCTTCTGTGTGTTAAGGGTACACCTTTGCTTATCTGGACTGGTAGAACAAAACCCACTAGCTTTGCAACTAAGTTTAAGCTCTAGAAAAAGCCTTATCTTAGTGACATTTCTCACCAGAAAGAGACTAAACGGTAAAAGGACCAAAACACATATTTGTTAATGTCTGATTCTCTGCCCAAGTACCAGGTTGTCAGGTTTTCTTGGGCGGAGAGAGGGCAGAATGGGACCTAGGGGGTGCCTGCCTTTGAAAGCACTGCAGAGATGTTTCTCCCCACAGGCTGATTGGAAAGCTTTGGAACAGCTGCTCTTCCAGTCTCATGGACCACAACAGCAACACAGCATCCTCCCATAGCAAGGTATTGACACATCATGCCTGGACTCATTCCCAGGCCCTATGGTTCTGCCATCCCTCTTTGCCTCAGAGATACACACATTTTCTACCCAGTGGCTCTTCTAGTTCCTCCTTTCATAGGACTGAAACAATGGGGAAGATTTTATCCAGCCTTTCCATGCGTGGATGAATTTTGCCCGTAAGGACTTGTTTTCATTCATCCCACACTTTCGGCACACCAAGTATAAAAGACCTAATAGACTGGGATGCATTTCATGTTTATTGGATGAAATGGCAAATGCTGTTGCATGATTTTTTGTTATAGATCTCAGTGCTTGTCATTATTTCAGTTAGATTGATTAGCTCATTTTTTTGTTTCACTCTGCTTGCTTTACATACTACTTATTGGTTGACTTATATAATGACTATGATTAAATTAATAGATTTTGGAATATAAATTAGTTTCCACTAGTGTTTATTCAATACATCTATGGATAGGGTTTCAGTAAAAACGCAGCCTGAAATCAGAATTAGAGTGCATGCTAATCTTAATGGATGGCATGGACCTAGCTTGATCCTTGTTACATTTGGATATTTGGAGCAACTCTTTCTAGTCCACCTCTGAAAGCCACTAAGGGCAGATGTTGGTGCAGAGCAATTGTGGTTTTTCCACAGAGGCCTGGCTTTGCTCGGGTACAGACATGCAGCTCTCAGTGACACGATCAACTTTTTCAGGCTATTACTATTGTAAAAGCTCTACAGAAATGCTGATTAAAGGCAAACTTTCAGCACAGGCTAGAAAGTCCAAGGGATAGCAGCAGAAGATACTGGTTACAGTGGCATAAAATGATTTGAAAGGTGCCCTTTCCCATGCTTCCTGTGCCTCCAAACACCTTTTTTCTTGCTGGTACATTTTGCTTCTGCTCCTTTTTTTGTACAAGATCGCTACTAACTGACTCAGTCACACGTGCATTTCAGTCTAAACTATTTTGTGTCAGCAAAAAGGTCAGTACCGTTAAGAAAGCTGATTGCTGTGGGTGAGAGGCACGTGCAGGTTTCCATGTAGCTCTCAAGATTCACGCTCATCTGGATCTTCACACTGGAAGGCATCAGGAAGAAGCAGTCTTCCCTAAGCATCTTCCCAGTTATTCTCTGATATCAGCGTGATATCAGGTCTTGGGATTTCAAGGAGGGTCATCCTGGCTTAATCAAACCAAACCAACAGAATCCTGTCCTCCACAGAATCATCTCCCCAGTTCACGGCTTAACCACTCCCATTGAAATGCAAACTGCGAAGTCTGTCCTGTGCTGCCCCGCTCACTGAGCACTGAGTCCTTGCTCCTTCCCAGCTCTGCCTGCCGCTCTCGCCCTTTCGCACAGCCACATCTGCCCAGGTGGCTTTTGCTTCCCAGTGAGCTCTGCTCCTTTAAAACCAATTACCAGGGGAATGTTAGTGATGTAAACTTGTTTAAACCTGAGCGGGCAGTTAAGTTAGCTTTGTAATTAATTGCCTCATCACTTGCAGTCATCCTTCAGGAATGCTGCGCCGCTGGTTCACAATCAAGAAAGGGCCAGATCCCCAGCGTAGATCCCCCAAAGTGAACAAAATCACTACAGTCTGCAGCAGGCCTGGCGCTGACCTCCAGAGAGGATGAAGAGGGAGGCATCATCAGCCCCACCACCACCCTGGCATGCAGAGGTGGGCAGGGGTGCACTGTGAGACCCCTCCCAGTGCACTGCTGGTTTTGTGCTGGGGGAAGGATTAGCTTCCCAGAGGCACGGCCTCAGCAGTCATATCCCAGGGGTGCTACATCATGACATGACTGCTTTCCACCAGGTCAGGTGAGCCCTCCAGGGCTTACACTCCTCCCTGCCGTGGGAAGGAGACACCATAACTTTACAAACCCACTAGCAGACTAGCAGGACATGAGAGTTAATGGAAACAACCTGTGAGTGAAAAACACATGTGTTAACCTCTAGAGACACAGACAGAGATTGCAGAGGGATGGTTGTGGCACCTTCTCCCTCACGTACCTGCAAAGCTGGCTGAAGCCATAAAACTCCAATTACAATTATCTTATTTCTACTCACATCTAAATGCACCGTGGGTGCTCATGCTCAGAAGCTGGTTTTACCCATGCACTCTCTTGTTGAGGCTGGGCTCTCCTCTGCACGGGAAAGGGAGGAGGGAGGGAAGATAAAGGAGTACCAGCTTCTTTAAGAGTGGCAAGGTACTGAGGGGTGAAGGAGAAGAAAAATAGTAAAGTGCAGAAATGTAGGATGGAGGGAACTGTGTCTACAAGGAAAGAGCAGAAAGTGATGGACCAAACTGAGAAGCCACCTGGATAACTCCTGGGTCAGTGCATGGTCAGTCTTTGTACCTTTCAGAAGGCTGCTGGAGGAAAAAAAGGCTGAAGGGGAGATAGCTATTTCAGATAAGAGCTGCTGTTAATATTTGTGGCTACTTTATAATTGCTAGTTACACTCCAATTAAATAGAGGAAAAGACCAGGGTCTACATGAAAAGTGAGTTGAGTGATGTGGCCACTAAAAACCTCAGCACATGTCCTGCGCAAAGAGTAGCTCAGGATGTATAACAGCCCTCATCCCTGCATCTGCCAGAGATAGGCACCCCTAGATTTGATATCTTTGGTTAAGAGAAGACACCTTTGTGCGGGTTTCTGGGCAGACTCTCCATCACCCCAGGAAACTGGCGTGCTTTTTCCAGTTCTCCTGCATCGCTGCCAGCTGGAGCAGAGGTACCAGTTCACAGTCCTTCTCCCACACCAGCAAGTGGCTCTTCTGCAGGGATCCGGGGGAATTCTAGCACAAGGAGGTAGAAAGGGCAATCAATGCCTATGATAAGATACACTCCAGCAAACTGTTTATATTTTTTCTCACTGGGTTGCAGATGACCTAATAGGCTCTTTTCCCATCTCTAATTTCTATGAATCTGCAATCCTACTATTTATATTATATCTTGAGGGTTTCTTCAAGAGTAAATGATGTAATTATACCCTGCACCATAACATTTCAGGATCTAGTGTAATAGGACTAAATATGCAATTATGTGGTTAGTAAATGTAACAGTACAAAACTCAGAATCTATATCCATGTACTGTAGCTTCGTAAGAATTAGTTTCCTGTTATGTACACAGCAGATGTAATGTAATTACTGCTAACTGGAAAGTATCACCAGACATTCACATGATACCAACAAAAAATGCCCCTCCAGACGATTATTCCTCCAAATATAGGAAAATGAGAGAATTTCTACTGTCGTGTCTTATCAGCAAAGTCTAGGCACATACATTTGATCCTCTGTATAGCAAATCAATACTTATAGATACACAGAACCCACAAATAATATGCACGCATACACAAAGGGAAGGATCAGATTCACCTCTGGTGATATTCCAGCAACTTCAGCTGAATCACAGGATGGAGGAAGGCTGTCCATCCTGCAACCTGTGTGGGTTACGGTTGGAATAAAACAAAACTGGCCCCCAATATCTATACAATGTTGTGTGACAAAAAGAAAACACAAAAGGAAGCACAGCCCTGTGTTTAAGGAGTTAATCCTGGACTTGGGAGACACTTTCAACTCAGAGTTTTTCCACAAGTTTCAAAGAAATGGAAAAAGGGAAAGGGAAAG
>VZTU01017018.1:19908-30243 GCA_013400835.1 Zapornia atra | reverse complement strand
GAGGGCAGAGTAGAGAGGGACAATCACCTCCCTGTCCCTGCTGGCCACCCCCCTTCTAATGGAGCCCAGGATACCATTGGCCTTATGAGCTGCAAGAGCACACTGCTGGCTCATGTTAAGGTTCTCATCCACCAGAATCCCCAAGTCCTTCTCAGCAGGGCTACTCTCAAGAAGCTCTTGTCCCAGTCTGTATCTATGTCTGGGATTCTTCCGGCCCAAGTGCAACACCTGACACTAGCAGCTGATGGAGCCGCTAGTTTTTACAAGGAAAATATAATCACAGCTCTGACCCTTTTTGAGGAGAAATAGTAGCATATTGCCTTTATTTTTGCACAGAGCCTGGCCTCAGTTGCATTGCCAGTGCTTTACATGCACTGATTCTGTGACGCATAAGTCACAGAGTCAGTGCATGTAAAGTCCATTAGTAGCTGCAATGTACTGTCAGATAAGGAGCAAACTTCGGGACACCGCTGTTTCCACCCACAAATGACCAACAGATAAAACAATAAAAATTAAGAAACGAGAAGATTTTGATGCCCTGGAGTTGGGAAGGAAAAAATTCTTCCCCATAAAGTTATAGATATAGTCCTATTATTATAATAAGGCAGGCTGATAGCCTTATTATAATGCCTCCAACCCCAAATGGTTTATTTCATCAGTGGGCATAAAGCGAGCCTTCGTCGTACCATCTGCCAAGTACCTTTGGGATGTGACAGCATGGAAGGATCATTAAAAATGTAAGAAGTTGCTGTTTACATTAATAAAAACACAAGTTCAAAAACCAGGTTGAAAAAGCAACAAGGCTGTAAACATGTCTTTAAAACTACAGCCATTTCCTCCCGTAGCAAAAGACATTGGGTTTATTTTCCACTGCTAGAACGTGACTATGCCGAATACGGCTTCTCTACCCTCACCCTGCCACTCTAACAGAGCTTGCACCCACAGAAATGAAGCGTGTGTTGTACATGGGACTGTCTCCACTCTTTCACCTGGTCAGAAACAAAAATAAACCCACACAGACACCCCAATCTGTATTTCAACCCCTGTACCATTACTACCAGCATTCTTAGAATGAGGGCCAGGCAAAACTGAAGCCTATAATAAGAGTGTACGATTCCTTTTTTTAAAGGCTGACCTGCAGCTCTGGTTTACAAACCAAATGACTGTAGTCAGGCATATTATTGCTTTAACCTTTTTATTACATTACATACATGAAAACAATTAAGGCTGGGATTCTTTCCAGTGTATTATCATTTTCTGTTCCCTCTGGCCTTTTTCCATCCATTTCAAAGAATGTACATAGCATCAACTGAACATTCTCTCATGTTTTATTTTTTTGTTTCTTTTCTTCTTAACAACTGTCATGCTTTCAAGACCAGCCAACTACAGAGCATCGTGCAGCAGCGGCAGCCAACAGCAGCAGCGGCAAAAACAACAACAAAAAGTTTTGGGGTTTAAAACTCCTCATAAAATTAAATCTGAGATTTAAATTCTCCCTCATATTTTATTGTCTTTTCTTTTCTTTTTCCTGTGGTAAATGGTAATTAGAGTCAATAATCTTTTGCTGAGAGAGCACCTTGTCCTCACAGTGTTTATATCATCATCATCAAAGATCTGCCTTAAGGCCCTGGCGTGTTAATAATTTAAGGTGTGCACAGCCTAGTTATAGCAGGAAGCCTAGTTATTGAGTTTGTAAACCAGCTGATGATTTATGGGAACACCTTGCATGAGTCATGCTCATTAAATAAAATACTTCAGTTTAATAAGGAACATGGGGTAAACAGTTCTTCCCGTTACAGGGTGACTGTGCAATTGGAAATTGCTGAGTTTTGTCACCAGCCTTCACCACTGCTATTTTGTCTTAATTGTAATGTCAGGGTCAGCTTGTCTGTATGTGTGAATATATGTGTATGTGTGTGCGCACGCCGCCACAGGTGCCCATGCACACACAGGAGCATGTACACACACATTTCCCCTCAAAATACAGATAGAAAGTCTTTCACTGATGCTTTTTTTTTTCCTCCCACCCTCTGTGTGTCTCCCTCTCTCCCCATACAGCTGTTTCATAACTTACCCTCTGATAATGAAAATGTTAAATCTTTCTTTAAAAGGCTACTAATTAAGAAAACAGAAATGTTCACGGAAATAAAATTACAAGGGGGAAAAAAAAATCAATATATGGTTGTTAAATGTAGCTTGCATTTGAGAGCCATAACCATATTTTACTTTTAAACACTAGTGTTAACTCTGACTCATTAGAAATTCCTTGGGAAATTGAGGCAGTAAAAGCCCCACACATTGGCCTCTTCTGTTACACCAGAAGCGAGCACGCTTCACCCACCACTTTAGAAATCCCCTGCGTCTCCAAGAGATTCCAGTGGGATAAGGTAAATGCGGACAGTAAGAAGCAGATGATGCAGAGGATAGCAAACACATAGGCAAAAACAACTTCTGCATCATCTACTTCTCATTGTCTGCATTTTTCAGCTTTTGGGAAGCTGGGGCACAGTTCCTCTGGGGTTCCCATCAAAGCTGGTGGCACCTGAGCACGGAGAGCGGAAGGAGCCTGTGCAGCCATGGCTGGAGGGTTCATTCAGCTGGAGGCTGCTCCAGGGCAGAATTACCATTGTCTTCACGGTGTGAAAGGTGGGACCTGTGGAGTTAGAGAACATTTCTATGGAATATGGGGAGAAGCAAATCGAGAAACAACACAGAAGCAGCACATACACTTTTCTTGATGGATTTCAGTCTTATCCCAAATCACAGGTAACGCAACTGGGTTTAGTTAAACTGATAAACAAACAATAAGGAATTAGTTTTCAAAAAAGAAAATCCAGCCAACTTTTCCCAGCAACTGAGTATCAGCAAACATGCTATTAGCCCTGCAATATTGACTCCTGTGTTCTTTATGGCTCCTTTTAGATGCACTTTTCTGCATACTTTTCACACAGGTGACACAGCTGTAAGTTTAATTTTCTGACTAATACCTGAACATCCTCAAATATAGACATCCTGACAGGCATCATCAACAAAACTGTTAGAGAATACTGGGCCAGACACAGTTGTGGTGTAACTTTTGGATTTAACAACACTGCGCAAGCAGGTGATCTGACTGCCAATTTGTAAACAGCAGTTTGAACCCTCCTCTTTTTCCAGGGAAAATAAAGCATGACTTAACAGGGCATGCATACAACTCAGGCCAGCTCATTGAGATATTGAATTGCTTTCCATAGCTCTAATATTTGCATCTTGTAATTTTTTTTGTTTGTTTTCATGACACTTGTGCTAGCGTAGCAGAGCGCCGTGATCCCATTTTGCAGAGGGAGAGGCAGGGTGCAGAGAACCCTTGACAAGACCCACTCCTGCAGTGAGGGTTTCAGGACTAACTTTCCACTGAGCGATGAAAGGCAGGCGTGGAGGCAGAGCCCCTCAGCCACAGCATGCAAGGCAGGCGTGGAGGCAGAGCCCCTCAGCACTGGCACTACCCACCGAATTGCGCGAACAATCAGACCAGCCAGCAGAAAGACTCAGCAGTCACCACCACGCTGAAAGGGATGCGGCTGCTTAGCTCTGCTCCAAGGTGTCCACCCAAAGCCTTAAAGGACAGGAACTCCATGTTCACCTCTTTTCCTATACCCCACCCCAAAACTGAACCCTTAATACATGGAGCTGGTCAGATGACCTTCAGGGATTTGAGCTGTTCCTCCAGGCATATGCACTGGAAGGGCACCCAGCAGGTGGCTTCCTGGTGCATACAGGCTTTAGCCATCAAAAGCAAAGGTTTTTCTGCACAGCAAGCTCACATAGGCTTACCCAGCCTTCCCTGCAGATGCTCCTGGCTGCAGAGCTGCTGTGGCCTGAAGTAGGTTGCACACACAACAAGCCCAGGGACTGCCCTGAGCTCCGTGCTCCTGCAGCATGCCATCTCACACACACTGAGGTGTCCAACCTGCAGCAGCTTTACTAAATGGATCTTTTCAGGTTTCAATTGTCTCCAAGTCAGGTGGCAGCTCACTGAGGTGTTTGAGAACATAAATTTTGCCAGTAGTAGGAGTTAGGCACATCCTCCTTACCAAAAATATCTAAGTCACTGACTCAGAAGTACATAAGGAGTTTGGGGCAGAGCAGAGACAGAAAAAAATCAGCTTCTTCATGGCACAAAATAAGTGTCCCAATTCATAAACTTGTCTTCTAAAGGGGAGAATTTTTTACAATCACTCAGCCATGACACTCCCTAATCCTGAAGGCTATAGCAAAGGTGATGTGGGAAAGAAAGACACTGGACTGGGGGAGGAGTATCCTTTTTATGATTCAATCTCTTTTTTTGACTGTTTTGAACTTTTTTTTCTTTCTTTTTTTTCCCCCCAACACTATGGGTTGTGGTTGCCGCTTTGTAACTACACAGAAGGTGGACAACAAAACGTTTCTTTCTTATCTGCATGCTGTGGTTAGTGGGTGCAAGAACTGCATCAGCTTCAACTCTGCTGGAGTGACCACGTCCTTCCCCAGCAAGCTTCCAGAGGTGGTATTCAATTGCCCTTTGTGCTCTGACAATGCTGGCAGGACACAGTCTTGAGGCTACTTGGAAGTGCTTTAGAAACTACCACCAATTTCAGAAAAACAGGTTCATGGAGTTATTGCTATTAGCACGCTGGTCCAAGGGCAAGGGAGTTCCCTCAGGCAAGGGACTGGGAAATCCTCTCAAACCCAGACTGAAGTATGATGCTCTTGACCCCATATATACTTCTGCCCATCTTGATTTGCCTTATATGCAAGTAGTTTAGATCCTACTGAAGTCAGTTAGATCTTAAGCACAAACTTAACCTTAGGGTGAGTTGAACAGATGCCATAGAGCAGCTCTTAACTTCCAACACACTGCTACCAACCGCTCTTCACTTTATCCTAACACTGGGGCTCAACACCAAACCTTAGATGTTAACATTTTGAACACCAGCAGATATTGAGAAATTCCTGGTATTTTCCACTGCAGACATTAGGGTTCCACTTCCCCCGCTTTGGCTGAAGTCAAGGGCAAGGAGCTTGGGTGACCTAATTACTGACATCAGCCAGAAAGAGCAGTAATCTGAACTTACTTTCTCCCTCCTGTAACAAGCTGCTGTGGGTTCCTGACCCCTGTCATGTAATAAAACATCATTTCGAAATCCTGCCCTACACCAGGAGACTGGAGGTACGATTAGCTCCTGGTCTCTCTCCAAAGTGATATTCTCTTACTGCTTTGTGCCCAGAATAAATGAATTGTTGGCAAAAGAGGACCAAATTAAACCGTTTGTATCCCTCTCTGCAGAACTGGTAAAGAACAGCAGAGGAACCTGTGCCCAAGCAGCAGTAAAGAGGACTACTTCCACTGCTGGAGGCCAGCAAATGCCTTTAGCCAATCTGATCTGCTACAGGAAAAACATACCAATGCTGTTAGATTCCTACTGTTCTACTCTATATAGCAAATGATCTATGCAGCATATGTAAGGATTTTCAGCCTAAATGCAGAAACACAATGTTTCAAGTCTTGAGGGTTTCAGATGAGCTGACAGAATTTTGGATGATCTTTGGAACTGCAGTAAAAAATAGTCACGCAATGTAGAAAATGGAATGAGCATGAGTCTAGAATGGAAAACATAAGAGGAAAAGCTAGATTAGGGTATTAACTTATAAAGCAGGTATTGAGTGGAAAAGGAGTTTGGCAGGGTCTGAGCAGATTGTAGGCTGTATAAAGGGAAGATATCAAAACAAGGCGGTTTCCCATACATCCACGGGCAGGTTAACACACCTAAGCAAATTCATCCTCTGACTGGCTTCAGTTAAATGCTCCATTCAGAGTGGTTTTGGGGATAAATCAGCGTGCCACTAGGATGCATCACAAGTCAAAAGCTTCTGGGAGCTAAGCAAAAGAGTCATAGAAACATCCCCAATGAAACACTTTGAGAGTAACAAAAGGTGCAATTTGTCAGCAAGGCACAATGGGACTGCACTCCAACTGAAAACTGAGAAGGAAAGAACCTGCTGATGAAACTCCTGGATTCATTAATGTAGGCAGAAATAAACCATAGTGAAAATTAGTAAGTCCATAAAACACTGGAAATCATATTAAGGGTGCCATTTATCATATTCTGCCCAAACTGCACAAATCTGTCCAGAAAATTGCAAAATGAGCTCATGCTCAATATAAAGGGAGCCAGGAGTTTCAAAAGACTAATATGAAGTGAATGATAGCCTTACATTTCCTCATGTCCTATTTGAACCAACGTCAAGCTGTATCTGTGCTGGGGCAAACTCAGAACTTGACCCAACCTGACCGGATTTTGAAAGCGTGTCTCCAGAAGAACATCCAGCAGACAGGGTCAAGGCAACTCCAGATAGACATCTTTCCTTGGTTAACAGAAGATAAAGGCACCAAATAACATGCAGAAAATCTTAGTCATAGCCTTCAGTGTCCAGCCCAAGTATAAAAACAGAGCTGGAGATGTTCCTTCATTGGTAGCAGTGTGCCCACCAGAGATAAAATAACAAAGTAATTGATTCAGTAATAAATGATGGGAGCAACATACAACGGAAGCGGTGACGCAAGAGGATAGTCCTAAAAATGTTTGGTACGTGGCTGATGGATACCTACATGGGTTAAACCAGAAAGACCACCGAGTAAGGTGCCTCTTATGTGCTGTCTTCTTCTGGCTCAGTTTTGGGTGTTTCCATAAGGTGTTGTGCAGCACATCGCAATGGACTAGCAAATTATAAACCCCAGTTTGCTTCAGATGCATTTCCAGTTAAGTCAGAAAAAACTAGCATAGATTATAAGCAGTTCACCTGACCAATTCTCTTTAATTTATCCGTCAGGAGCACCACGCCAAGCCTAGGGTATGCAACATCTAACAGCCTGGCAGATGGCAAATGATAAAGAACTTGATAACAAAAAGTCTTGGTTGATTGAAAAGGTTGATATTTGTCATCATTAAAATATCATAACACACCTCACAACACTTTATTAAGTTTACCAGTTTGGGGCAAGTAGGCAGAAGGCAAATCACAATCCTGCCAACTTCTTGAGCAAATACAATTAATCCTGAGGTATAGTTACAGAAGAAGGTTATGCCAGGACAAGAGCAACATGCAGAGTTGCCAAATACCTACTATCTAAATAGGAGAGACTTCAACGAATAAGTATTTGGGAACCTGACATACTTATGACTATTGTTGCTGTGCCAAAGTCACGTATGAGAAGCCTGCATCACAGAAAGGCCTGCAGGAGGACCTGGAGCTGCCGGCTGTACCTTGAGGACATCCAAAAGCAGTTGGCATGGGCCCTGTGCTGGCAGAAGCGACACATGCCCACTCTGCTCCTGATGACAGAAAAACAAAATGTGAAGGCAACACAGATGCCAGGTACTACTGAACAGATGCTGGGGATGAGGAACGGTGCATGTGACAGCAAAGTCCCCGAGGTGCTCAGGATGTGGTTGCTAACCCAAACCCTGTGAAGCTGAACAGCCCCTCAGCATCGAAGAGTTTCTGGTCTTTTCCCCCAACCCCTCCCTACATGCGCAATATGTACGTTCATTTGAGCCTCTGTTTTGGGGGCTGCTATTTTGTCATGTTTCCTTTCAATTAAATTTTTTTTCCACTTTTCAGAGGCATAGTCTAACAGCAGTCACCAGAGTGGACAGACACTGACCCCTGCCTCGTGGCAAGGACACAGTCCTCCTCTCCCTGGCCCAGTGCAGGAGCTCAGGGCATGAGCTTAGCAGAAGCTCCTCTCTGTCAAAGGTAAAAGGAGTGGCATCCTCCAAGGGCTGGTGCAATGCATCAGCTCACGAGGCAGAAGTGGCAGTGCAACAGTTCAAGGCCTGAACAAGAACTTGCATCACTCCCAGTAGAAAGGGACAGCAACAGTGATCAGCTATTACTACCAGCAAAGGAGAGAACAGACAGAGAATTTAGGTCTCAATCATTATTATGTTAAAGGACTTCCTTTTAATATAATATAATGAAAAGCAAAACATAAGAGTTGGTTTTGGTGAGGGTTTTTTTTTTAGGAAAAAGACCCTGAGAAGGAAACGTTACGGTAGCCAACTGGATCTGGCCCACCACCAGGCAAACCTGTCCCAGGGACAGATCGGGGACAATGCTCTTACTACTGGCCATGTCACAGACATGAGACACACAGGCTGAAGCGAGATCTGTGCAGCCATACCCCCAAAAACATTGTAAATTACTTTCAACTGTCTGCCTGGAGATCTCTGAAACATTGAGTTCCTCAGGGAAGGAAGAGCAGACAGGGACACAGCCCCAAGTCCTGCAGGAAGAGCATCTGCAGAGCATCGCAGGCAGGTATCCAGCCAGAAACCTGATGCATCATGCCAAGTGAACTGCATGGGGGCTGCCCAATGCTGCCATCAGAATACAATGTGCAAAGAGAAATTAAAAACCTGGTAGGTGCAGGGCACGTGCCTGGGAGGTTGGTGGCCCCTCCATCCCCATGCCTCGGCAGTTAGGGACACTCCAGCTTCCTGGGTTAATAACTTAGCAGGCAGTATGTACACTGAGGTCAGACTGCTAGTTGCAATGCAGATACACTCTGACTCAGGCTGGGGAAATAATTGACATGGGAACAATAATGAGAAAATCAATTGCTAAGTCAGATATCATCGACTGCAATGAAAATTTTGTGCATGGAGGATTTGCAGGATAAAGACCCAGGTTTTCTTTCAGGCTAGATGAGTTGGTAGAGATGCAAGAAAAGATAATGTGGTTAGTATTGCTGTCCTTGTTCCCCTACACTTCCAGCTGGAATTAAAAAGGAGTACGGCCTGACAGCTTCCCGAGGTGACTCTTCAGCCAAAGTTTGAGGCTGTAATTCTGCAAATGTTCCAAGATATGCATGATTAAGACCTTGTGGGACTGGAACATTACACTAATGGTCTGGGCCACTGCACGGTTTCATTAAATTTAACATTAGACCTAATGTACAAGCAAAAAATACATCTTAATGTCACCCTGCATATCTCAGCGTGTAGGTGGGACACTTCAGTGCTTAAGGCCCACAGTTCTCATGCTATTTTTTGCAGCTGTACTCAAAGCCTTTAATCAGCACTCCATTACTTCAGGCAGGGTCCAAAGCATCAAAAAAGCCCCCGTTTCCCCAAAATGAATACTATCTGAGAACACTTAATACCATCATGAGCCATTCACTCTGTTTTGCGTGATGTTATCTTCACCTTCTGTCAACAGTATCTGCTGAAAAGTCGATAGTAATCTTAAAGAAATGTTTATTACTGTCTTGCCTCTCACACCTGCCCCATCCTACCTTTGCTCTTTGTCTCAGAGGCAGTAAAAGTGCAACAAGCTACAGCAGACATGTCTTCATCTCATGGTGGTGTAGTTTTTGTTGCAGGATTACAGTGCTAATTAAAGACCACGTGTGCATCATCGCTGCTATTTCTTGACTTGCAAGAGAGGGGTGTTTCTCCTCCAGGAGCTCTCTCTAGAGATGCATCCATAGGTGCGTGTGCGTGCCTGACAGAGGTGTAACACAAAAAGCACCAGGCATGGTTTTAGTCTGGGTATGCCAAGTATGAAGTACTAGGATTAAAATCTTCCCCGTGAAACAGAACGGCCAGGGGAAAAAATGTACAGGTGTGGAGGTGGCAAACAGGTGGGGAGGTGGGTGGGGGGAAGGCAGGTACCTTGACCATTTTAGCAATAAACCCGGCGGGAGGTTCCCGTCCTTCCCTGCATCTGTCTCTTCAGACACCGATAAAGATGCTTGCCTGGGTTTACGGGCTGCTCCCTGCGCGCACGCTGCGCGGCGCTGAGCGGAGCGGCGCGGAGCAGCGGGATCGTGAGAATGTCGCGACCGGGACCGTCCCCCCGAAGGCGGACGACGGCGCTGGCGTGCCCCGCCGATGGCAGGGAGGAACAAGCGGGGGCGGGCGGGAAGGCGGTGGGCGCTGGCACCGGCCCCGCCGGGGACCGGGGTCATTCCCCGTCGAGGAGAAAACCCCTGCCGGGGGTCGGGAGAGCGGCGTGCGCATCCCTTAGCGGGGGGCTGCGATGTAATTCGCTGTCGTGATTGTCACGGCAACCTGCTCATCCGCCTACAGGCAGGCGGCAGAGGGTTTAGTTGTTCTCGCACGGCGACAGCGAGCACGGCCCGAGGGGGTAAAAGCGGGCAGATCGCCCCAAATTAAACAGCCTGATCTCCCTCCCGTTACTCAAAAGCTCGTATTCAGGCGAGGGGTGCCTCTCCCCCCGAAATCGGAGGTAAATTTTAGGACTGACATCACCTTACCGCCGATGTTTTGGGTTTTGGTTTGTTTTTTTTTT
>VZTU01017018.1:1582-19826 GCA_013400835.1 Zapornia atra | reverse complement strand
TTGTTTTGTTTTCCCCCTCCCTCCCTGAACACTCCCAAGAACCTGGGGAATTCACATAATCTTCCCGTCCCCGTGCGCGGATGGAGCCTGTCAGACCCTGTGCGAGGGCTACTGACAAACACAAAGGAGCAACAATAACCGCACACCACTTACAGCACTGCTAGACTTATTCATTCATCGTAACATAATAATTCTAGATGGTCGCTGAAGAGAAGCATATGTTTCGGGCAGACATCAAAAGAACAACCAGGCATTTAGATAAGACAACTAAAAACTGAGTTTTAAAGTTTCAGATCTAATCCCGGGTAAAGACCGAACAAAGAGTCAGAGAGCAGAAATTATGTTATTTAAACTGACACCACCTAAATCGGATCCTTTCTTCTGCGATCTCACATAAACACAGCGTGTTCATCACATCCAGCCAGCTTCATTACTATTTATATTACCGTACGCTGGCTGCGTGCAGTCAATTCATAATTGTCCAGTTTTTCTAATTAATCACAAAAGATTTTTGTTTTGCCTACAGCTAGTTCTGGGGTGACTCACAATGGCAAGCCAAAGCTCATACATCAAACACAGACCCGCTTTACTCCAGCCTTCTGCTGGAGGAGGCTGCTGGGCTCCCCTCGCCAAGGCGCTGCTCAGGGGGCATGCACGGCCCCAGGGCAAGAGAGGAGCCCTGCGCTCTGTCCTCTACCGTGTGACTCGTTATTTTTATCTGATGCTTGCATTCTCAGCCCAAACCTGACCCAGAGATTTTTTTTGGCAAGATTTCTTCATTCAGAGCGTTTGATTTCTCTCTCTCTCTTTCTTCCCCCCCGCCCCCCCCAGCCTTCTGTCATATGCACGCGCATGCTCCCCTCTCCTGCTCTAGCAAGCTGTTTGGGATCTGTGTGGCTTCAAAGGAAGCGAGCTGGATCGAGTACTATGTAAACTTCTGTGCTATCAATATTTTCTTAACAAGCTCAACGTAACCGGTGGATGCTAGCGGAAAGGCTGAGCCAGCTGCCGGATCCCTCCAATCCCAATAGCGACAAGGCAGGTTGGTGACATTTGCAGTAGGCCAGGCCGCTTGTGCCTCCTCCGCCCGCACCACAAAGAGCAGCTACTCAGATGAGTAAATCCTTTGGTCTGCAAGACAGCTGCTTGTGGAAGCAGCCACCTGACAACCTGAGCTCCAGAGGACAGCAATCTGACCTCTATCTCTCGTGCTGCCAGAGGTTTAGGCATGCAGGAGCTATTCCCTGAGCAAAGGCACGGACCAATTTGGCTGATAACAGTGTGATAGTGTGTTCTTTCTCCATGCGTGTTAAAAAATAGGCAATTCCTATTACAAAAACTATCGCTTTTTCTTGGCTGGTTGGTTGGTTGGTTGGTTGGTTGTTTTTTTATCATCGACGAAGTTTAGAATACCAAAAGTCACCCCAGCCAAGGTCAGTCAGATTCACATGAGGAGCAGCAAGCCACAGAACCACACGGCCTCTAAAGGGCTCTTCAACTTAAGGCTACAAACTGTAATGTTGTTAATTATGTGGAAGCTTTCTGGTAAGACGCATCTATCGATGTAATCTTCCTTGATCACATTCTGCCCACTGCTGGGTTTCCAAGGAGTCAGCACAGTGGCAGGAGAGGAGCATTTTCATTAATAGACCCTGCTCAGAACCGTGCCCTCAGCCCTGCACTCATTTTTGGAGTGACAATGGCTGTGAAGCCAAAGCTGGTTTCTGGACAAGGAAGCATGGGCAAGCAGATAGCTTCAGAGAGCAAACCAGCTGGTTAGTAACAGCACAGGAGAGAAAAATGTGTGTTCGTAGCTGATGACATAGAGGTGAGGGTACCTCTGATTTATTGCAGATTTCAAGAGGAGTTGTTTGGGGAAAAGATGTTATATTTAGAAAGGCTGAAAAGATATCAACTAGCAAAAATTCATGTTTTCCTAAATTTCTGTCATGTAGATTATTGAGCTGGCAGCAGACCCATTTCTCTGCAGACTGAGTTCAAAAGAATTGGCAGAGGGGTGGGGAGGGAGAGTAGGCTCCTTTTCTCAGCTCACCTGGGGGATAAATTGTAATGTAAAATATCTGAATCTTACACACTTCCTGGTGTGGCCCAGTTGAAGACATGTTGCTCTCCTTGCTTAGGACCTTAAGAGCACCACCAGTAATCTACAGGCATTTTTAAAGCCAACCAGGAGAAAAGTGCTCCACAGAAACTCCTGCAGGACCAGACTAAGGTTTACGCCTCTGCAGATAAGATAATCTGTCAAAGAGGAGATTCGAAGGATAGTCCATGAGAAATATGTGGAGGGATCAAGCCAAACAGCTCTATTCCCAGTACCAAACCCTGCTTCTCGCCACAGTGTCTGCCGGTCCACATGAACACATGCAGGGACTGTGTGTGACAGGAATGCATCCATTAGCCTACCATAGCGGCCTCTCAGACACACCACTCTGATGCCAGGGATGGCATTTCAGGATCCACCGCAAGCCCCGACAGTGTGCTTCACCTTCTCCTTCCCCACCTGTCATCCCATGAGTTACAAATGGCAAAGTCACCCCTCCTTGCTGTCAGGCCCCTGCTAGGACCCACCTTTGCCATGGTATGTGGGCCACGGTGACACCAGCAGCCCCACCTGGGACGGCCTGGTGATGGCAAGGCTGAGGACTCCGTGGTACTTTGTGGCTCTGTTCGATCTTACAGAGACAGAGCCAAAGCTCACTGAGCCCAGGGGAGTGTTTTCTCAATAGGTTTCATCAAGCAGGCAAGGCTCCCGTGGTCTATTGCCGCCTCACTGTAAAGACCGTAATTTTGCTGGGACAAACTGCTTATTACCCAGTTGCAAGCTTAATAATCACTGTGGGCTGTGATTCCTCCTAAGGAACTGAGGGCCTGAATTAAGTATTATTAATACCAACAATATTGCGCTAACACAGGAAAAATAGCGGTATTAATAATAGTGTTATCTTAATGGCAGTGTAAATATAAGGTAAGTACTGTACCTGGCTTCTGAGGAGTGTGAAGCCAAACGATGATTTCCTCTCGGGGCAGTGATAAACAAGTCAGTCACACTGAGTTTACAGTTTTAGTAATAATTGGCTTGAAGGAGGAAAAAAAAATCATATATAAAGCACAGTCACAGGTTAACTACATTATAATTACAGGGTGTAATTTCAGCCCCTGCTCCTGGAGTGGAAGGCACAGTTTTTATCTGATCAGCCTCCGTGTGCAATTCCTTACTAGGTTTGGGGCTAAGCATTGCTGTGCTGCTTTTAAAAATGACTAAGCGGATATACAGAGATTGCAACCCGCCCCGGGTCACAGCGAGCTGGAAACAGGCTCAGGAGAGGAACCTCCGGCCATGGGGAAGTGCAGGGAAAAAAAGGTGGTGATGGTGGCTTCAGGGCCACCAGCACGCACAGGTTCCCATGGCATCTAGGTAGGGTTTTGGAGCTAAGCCTGGTGATGTTGCCCAGGTTCTCTCCAGGTGTTCCCGGTCTCTGGTGGTCTGGTGGCCCTGACTGGCAGCAGTAACAGCTCCTGTCACCCTGCTAGAACCGGGACAGGGTGTCTCCAGACAGTTTAGGAAATCCTGATGCCTCATCACACTCCCAAAACCCTCTGCCTAATTCCTCCCAAAATCAGCAAATGACTGGTCACACCATATGATGGAAAAAGTGACCTCCAAAAAGGCTCAATTATGCATAGCTGCAACAGGCACAATCGAACACCAAGAGCAGCATCAGGGACCAGCCATGAGTTGAGCGATGTCCTCTGGCGAAAGGGTAGAAACCTGTTGTTGTTGCTTCTTGGATTTTCACACAGACTCTTTTCTCTGGAAATCTGATTGTGAAACTAGGCTGCAAGAAAGGGGAGGAGGGATGGATGCTCTTTGCGCTTCATAGCTCACTAGCCCCTCCCTGGCAGAAATCTGTTCAGCTTCCCCAAGAAGGGCCAGCCTAAAGTGGGAGGAACAATTAGATCTTTTGCCGTCTCTTTTTTTCATCTGTGCCAGCCCACACATTTTAGTTAGAACAAGTCAGGCCCCTTTCAACGTGTCACCAATGGAGACATCCAGAAGCATTGGATGGCTTCTCCTCCTGCAATCTCTACAAAATCTCAGCCAACTTAGCCCGTCTCTCATGGTGTGCTGTATGTGACAGTAGATGCTGAGCCCAGGCAGCTGAAATACCTGACTGTGCTCCAATTTCATGAGCTTGTCCCACGAGCTCACTCAAGGCGTTCAGCAAGAAAGCCGAACGCGTTGCACAACGAACGCTTCTGTATCTCCTTGGGGAAAACAGAAATGTTAGGAAGGCGCATGGTACCACCCCTCTCCTGTCAAACCCAGTGTCCAGAAAGGTCCTTCTGTCCCTCACACAGACTGCGAGGCAGGTTGGAATAACTCAACTTCGTTTCCCAAGAGGCTGAAAGGTGAGACCCACCCCCTAATGAGCAGAAATGTGGATCCCACTTTGCCTGAGGTGCAATAATAGAAACAGGAGAAAGGTCGAGGGGAAAAGGGACCCCAAAACCGCAGAGGTGTCTGTTGATCCTGTGTGGCAGGGTTATCAGTATTAAAGCAAAAGCAACACCTCTATCCTTAAATGAACTGCAAAGACAGAAAGTTTACATGAAAAGCTTAGATGAAAGCTTACACTGTAACAGCTTCCCAGTGGCATTGTATCAGCTGTAGCATTAAGCTATTCCCTCCCAGCCCCCGTGACTTGGTTCAGCACCCTCCTTCAGGATGCCCCAGGTTCCTTCTTGCTTGGTCAAGGCAGATCCAGACCAAAGGAACTATTTTAACAGTGCCAAAAACGTCCTGCTTGCTGGATGCTTTGAACTTGCTGCATTTGGTTTGTGTGGTAAGGTTTTGATAGTGGGGCAGTTACAGGGGTGGCTTCTGCTAGAAGCTGCTGAAAGCCGGATGTGTGACCCTGTAGAGAGCTCACACTGGGGCAGCCTGTTCCTGAAGGTCTGCATCCCGCAGAAGGGACCCAGACTGGAGCAGTTCATGAAGAACGGCAGCCCACAGGAAGGTCTCACGGAGAACTGTCTCCTGTGAGAGAGAACACATGCTGGAGCAAGGGAAGAGTGTGACATGTCTCCCCCTGAGGAGGAAGGAGCAAGAGAGACATGTGATGAACTGACCACAAACCCCATTCCCTGTCCCTCTGCACCATTGCAGAGGAGTAGGTGGAGAAATCAAGAGTAAAGTTGAGCCCAGGAAGGAAGGGGGGGGGCGGGTAGGGGAGGGTGTTAAGACTTGGTTTTATTTCTCATTACCCTACTCTGATCTGATTGGCAAGAAATTAGATTAATTTTGTTCAAGTTGAATCTGTTTTGCCTCTGACATTAATTGCTCAGCAAACTCTCCCTGTCCTTATTGTGACCCACAAGGCTTTCACTATATTTTTCTCTCCAGATGAGGAGTTGGAGTAATAGAGCAGCTTTGGCGGGCACCTGGCCTCCAGCCAGGGTCAACTCACCACAATTCCACTGAAGGAAAATGTTTCTTCAAGAGGCACAAAATGAATTCTCCACTTCCAGACTAACTCTGGTGATGAGCAACCCATCATTGAGTGGGAGAGGGGACAAGAGTGGGGTGCAAGCAGCAGCAGGAGAGACACACAGCTGAGCAGAGCTGCCCTCTGGGAAGGGGAAGAAAGTAGAGTCTGCACAATGACCATTTGTAACAGTTAGTGAATCTCTACCACAGAGCCATGTGAAGCCCACGTCCCTACTTTCTTGATGGAAGCATACCCCCTTTGCACTGCTGAACAAGGAACAGCTCACCATGTTGCACAAGCTGACAATAGGTGTGTTTAGTCTCTAGCATCCTGGCTTGTAAATACTTTGCCTCTTTCTTGTACGTGAGCAATTTCCTCACCTCCTCTTGTCTTTTAAATCACTTTTCTCTCAATTTTCATTGCTGCTACAGAGAACCTCCATGAAAGTGGTGTTCCTACACTGAGTCTCATTACCCTCGCTAACCTGTTTATCTTGTGAAAGGACTTCAAAGCTCAGCAGAAAGACACCGTCATCTCGAACACACCATAACTGGGTGGGAACAAGGAAGCCTACCCCAATGCTGGTATTTACCCACTTGCCAAAGGGACTTGGGGAGAGGTGGAGACCACTCTGACGGAACACGGACGGAATGAACCGTGGGTTTCCTCTTATTTCTGTGAAGACCTTTCACAGGAACCCAGGTAGCGTAAGCAGCAGGGGAGGTGGCTGGGAGTGACATTCTGTCACTTGTGTATCAACGGAGTGGCAAGGCAAATGTAATGTCTTGACATGCCGAGCCTCTCTGCCTGCTGGTGCTAAGCTGGCTGCTCTTTGGCAGGGCTCAACTCACGCAGGGATGCCCGCTGTGCTGTGCTTCTGCCAGTGCACCTGTGCCCCCTCCTTCATCAGTCGTCTGGTTCCCCTAACAGATTCTTTAAAATCCAGCATTTTAACAAGACCCTTGGTCACACCTGGAGCATATTTATATTGGCAAAAATAAATAAATCCAAATAGATGGGGTGGCGCAGGAAAAAGCCGGAAAGGACTTCAAATGGACTCCAGAACACCATCATTGAGCTGCAGGGCAGGGAAGCTGTTTTACCCAAGGAGAACAGACCCAGATTGATGCGTCGCCCTGAGAGAGATAATTCCTGTCCAAGATGCACCCCACAAATGATGGGGTGTAATTCTGGTCAACCCTTAAGTCGCTCTCAGCGCACACAGGAGGCCCCTTGCTACATTCGGTGTCTTTTCTTGGAGCGTAGGCCCTACACTGTGATTTTTATTTTTTTTTATCAGACTAAAGAGGATATATTTTATCATAATGGTTTCAAATCCAGTGTGTACAGGCCAACACAAATAGGGTATTACAAGTTGAAGAACTGTACCTCAGGCACCATTTTATTAGAACTAGTGTTTACATCAAACAATACATCCTAAGTACTTCATATTAAGCTTGGACAAATCATTTGCCTGAGGATTAGGGTGTTGTGCCATTGAAATGTAATCCTTCTGTTGATTTTTTTTTTTTTTTTTAAACTGCCAAACCAAACATGGTAAAATCAGTAACTGCTAAAACAACAGAAGGGTGAAAACCTCAGCCTCAATTTGACATGTTAAATAAAACAAAGGAAAAATTACCGAGGTGGGTTTGCAGACAAGTACCTGAACAGCAGGTCAGATTTTCCCTTGTCTAGATCAGCAAAACTCTGCAGGGAAACAAAAAAGTATCAATGGTGGGGGCAGTCAATCCTTTGACCAGGCTGCCTGGGGAAGTGGTTGAGACTCCATCCCTGGAGGTATTTAAAAGCCCTGTACATGCGGTGCTCAGGAACACAGTTTTGGTGGTGGACTTGGCAGTGTTACTCTGGAGTTTGACTTGATGATCTTAAGGGTCTTTTCCAACCTAAATGATTCCGTGTTCCCGTGATTGTTCCACCACAAGGGGTAGAGGGCAGGTCTGGCTGCTCCCTGTAACATGTCAGTGACCCTAGCATGTGGGCACTTGTGCTAAGTGAAAAATTTGGGGAGCAGAACCAGGAGCAGACGGGGTGGGCAGATCAGACTGTGTCCCTCGAGGTGATGCCCCATGCCTGGGCACAGTCCAGGCAGCACGCCCTGCCCCAGGAGAGGGGTCTGATGGCACAAGGGAGAGCCTCACTCTTCAGGGGAAGGGGATGGCTTCCGGTCCTAAAAATGGAGAAGTGGGTGTTGAGACATGACTCACCGATGTGTAACACTGGCTGTGAGGCTGGAGCCAGCCTAGCCAATACTTGCAGTGTTACGCGAACTGGAGCCAGACTCATCCCTGCTGGCTTTGCAAAAGCAGGGTGTGCCCCACATGCACACCTCATCCCTTTCCGCTGCCCAGGAAAGGATGTTTCTCCCCACGTCTTACGCACTCATGGCATTTGCTTTTACGTGAGTGCACTGCTTGGGTCCCTTTTAAGAAAAGGTACTCCCAAAGGCTGAGTGCCTGGGCACAGAGGACACCCCTGGTGAGAGCTGCCATCATGTACTGGAAGGCAAAGCTTGCCACCAAGATGATCACAAAACACCTTCCTTCTCCTCACAAGGATTTAAGGTCAAGTCAGAGCCAATACTACTAATACTTGGGACTACTACCCATATGCAGTCCCTGGACCAAAACCCGTAGCAACACTGTGGAGACTGTTCCCAAGAGAAGCCCCACAGCAATGGCCATTTTGATCCCAGCTAAGAAAGCATAAAGCGCAGTTCAGGTATAAATGTCTGGTTGTATCAGGAGCAAGGACTAGGAACCTGGCCCCAGTGAAGGGAAAGAAAAAACTTTCCCTAGCTTCTGCAGGACCAGCACTTTACTTGTGTGGTTTCTCTCACCTCCAGAAATGTGGTGGGTCTCACATTCTCACCTCCTGTCTCTCCCTTCTCAAGCCAAGTCTGACTTCCCTGGTGGGTACTCTCACCCACCCCCACACTCTTTCCCTGTCTGGGCACACCCAGACACTGCGTCTGAGAAGTCATAGAATCATAGAATAGGTTGGGTTGGAAAGGACCTCAAATATCATCTAGTTCCAAGCTCCCTGCCATGGGAAGGGACACCCTCCACTAGAGCAGGTTGCCCAAAGCTTCATCCAACCTGGCCTTGGACACTTCCAGGGATGGGGCTTCCACAGCCTCCCTGGGCAACCTGTTCCAGTGCATCACTGCCCTCATGGTAAAGAATTTCTTCCTAACATCTAACTTAAACCTACTCTCTTTCAGCTTGAAACCATTGCATTGGGAATCAAGAGCAAGGAGAGACAGTAATTCTCTGCCCCCACCTCTGTCCTTGCTTTGCCAAGCAGGTTCAGGCTATTCAATCTCCCAGTTTCTCTAGAGAATCAAGAAGGGAGAATATGTGCTATGTCAAAATCAACATCTTGTTTTGCATACAGGTCTGCCAACAATTACTTTCCAGAGGAATATGTATTTGGGAAATCTGGCACCCTATATTTTTCAGGAGTATGAGGTAATGAGAAGTGAACTGGGCTGTGCAGCCACCAGTGAATGCCAACACCTGTGCATGACACACTGGTCACCAGCCTTGATGACTACAGCTATGGCAAAGACCTGTTCAGAGGGACCTGCAGCTGGCAAAGCTCTGCTTCACTATGAAAGGCATCTGGGCTGCACAGTGGTCAGGCACAATGGTGCGGACCGCTCACAGAATGCACCTTGGGAGATACTCATACTTGGTACGTAAGTGTATCTAAGTTTCTGTAAAAGGTTTTACAGCCAGAATTCTCCAGCAAATCACATTTGTATACTTCGGAATTATATATATGTGTCTGTGTGTATTTATCTGTTTGTGTATAATAATACAGTGACACACTGGATGGATAGATAGATAGATAGATAGATAGACACGCATATATATAGATATAGATCCAGATATAGAAATCTGTAAAGAGGTTACCCAACACTGTGACAAGTGATGGCATGCATGCACATCCAGAATCCATGGGACTAACCCTACATTCAAACAGAAAAACTCCCAAGTTCAAAGCTAAGAGCAAGTTTTAAGTGTTTCCGCATAAAGAACTCAGCCATCACTGAGGCAATCACCTCCATCCCTTTGGAAACAGAGTCACTGAGGATTACAAGACACAAAAATACCCCACCAACAGAAAAACCCACAAAGACTTGCAGTCTGGCATGGTTGGGAAGAAAACCAAAGGTTATATCTAAGAAACTAACTAGCAATTCACAAACATGCTCCCATACATGCGTGTGCACACACCAAACTCACCATTTGTTTTACCCTAGTTTTAAAAAATTAACCAATGTTCTTCTACCAGGCAGAGTTACAGGCATCCCTAGCTAAACTCAGCAACACCTCTTCATCTGCTGAACTTTGTGGCTGCTGAGACGTGACGCAGACTTGTGAGGACTCAGCACCTCAAGCCAGGTGTGAGAGCCACAGGACTCCTGGATTCACCAGATTTCAGATAGAGCCACGAAACTGCCAGTTTCATTGAAAATCCAAAAAAGTTCTGCTCAGGAAACACTCCCTTGGGGCATCTAGATGTCCAAGCATTTGAAAGTCTTGTGGCAGGGATCATGCTTGCAAGGTTTCTAGCAACACATCTGGTTTGAGGGGGAACCACAAGGTGCAGGGTAGATGCTGCCTGGTCCCTGCCCACAAACAAAAATTCATCGGCAGGTATCAGGGTGTAAAAGAACCACAGCAGTGGCAGGTAGCACGGTGTTCTGACAAACAGCACTGTTAATACTTTGGAAAACAAATCCCAGGCTCAAAACTAGGCTCTCAGACTCCCAGCATTTTTCTGTTGAGTCGGAGCCGCTGTGCACAGCTCAGCATTTTGTTAAACCAAGCCACGTACTGAGAGGTGCCTTGATATTTCCCCTCCTTATGGGCCCATTCTAGAATGTCATGACTCCCAAAACAGCAGAGAAGGGGAGAACCAACTCACTGAAGCAGGGCTCGTACTAATTGGATCTCCCAGTAGGTCCCATCCCGTCTGCAGTCTTGGCTTGGTACCTCTGAACAAGGCACTGCTTTAAAAGCCCTGCTTTGCTGAGGCTCCAAGTAGCACTGGTGGCTGCTGCTAACTTTGCTTTAAGCAGAAATTTCACAGAGATCACACATGGGTGTGCAGGTTCACAAAAAAAAAAATCAAAACCAGGAGGCAGAAGCTGAAAAATTAGGAAACTATAAGCAAATAGGGAACACAGGCATACAAAGGGCAATAAACATATGGAGTAAATTAGGGGAGTCGGCAATGGAAGCAAAGCATGTAAATGAGTTCCACAGACACCTAGGTTTGTCGGTGGAGAAGAAGGGGATGGGGGAGGAGGATGGAAAAGCAGGAGGGTGGAATTAAAAGGGCCTTTTCCTGTTCCCATGGCCTTTTCTCATGGTTCTTACACTCTCTGTATGCTTAGGTATGGCTGAGACCCCAGACCAATAACCACGTCGTGTTTGTAGGTACCATACATACAAGCATACCTAGGCACGTAGTTCCTCTTGGTTTACACCAGCCTGCCTTCAAAGAACATGATTAGGGCTTCCATCATGAATTAAAATACAAGTGCCTTGATTTCCCTGAAACTTTGACCTCTCAGTTTTACTGTCCTCCGGAGATGACAGGGAGGAGTATTGAGGTATCCAGAAGGAGAGAAAGCAGGAGAGAAAGCAATTTACAGAAGTGTGTTCTGACTTGAAAGAGCTAAATACAGTATGCCTATTCATGGGAGGGGAGCAACAGATTTTATAATATTAAAAATAGCTTGGTCACAAGCTGGAGCTGCCAGAGGTAATCTTATAGCACTGGTTTTACTGGCACTTTGATGTCTTACCCGGAATTTAATACTACATTATTCACTAAGAGGTTTGTTCCCACCACGGGACATACAAACGTCGCTGCTATTAGCAGGAACAGGAGACACATAAACGCAGCAGAGAGAATAGCCCCTTGTGCATGTATACTATTAACGATAATGCTGCAGAGTNGAGCCACACCGAGTTGACTTGTGGTGATGGAGTCGTAGCTGCGGCCAGGTTTGGCTCCCAACCCCCTGCGCTTCTGCACCAAGACCGAGGGGACGTCGCCCCACCAGCATGGAAGAGCGGAGGCAAGACAGAGCTGCCCACTGCAGCAGAGCTAAATATAGGCAGGCTTTCTCCTGGGTTGTGCAGTCATTTTCATTCACCCCGGTGCTAATAAAGCATTTACTGTGACTCGGGCAGCAGACAGGACCGGGGAATGGCGGTGGCGGCTGCTGTGGACAGAAAGAACCAGCCCAGCCTGTGCAAACCAAAGGTTTCACGTGCTCTGCAAAGATTTGTATTTGAGCGATATACAGAGGTGGGAGACCATCACAGGCAGCCTAATTAGCAGCTAGCACAGGGGGGACAATGCTGCCAAACACCGGCACCGACCGCAAGGCTGGACCTGTGTCTTCTGCAATGCAGGTGACCAGAGCTTCACACACTGCCTCACAGGAGGTACCTGTTCCATGAATATTCTTACTTTCTTCTGATAGCAGGTGAATTTGGGACACAACATGGATCCCATTTGAATCACATCTTTAAAAAACAAACAGTGCACCCACCGACACCATTTAGGCGCTGCAAATTCACAGATCAATGAGGATTTAAAAGTTGAACAGGAAACCTCTATTCTCACCTTTTGCATTTGCCATATCCTTGTATTTAACTTTTGCATGTCCTGAGCAGTGGGTCTATAACTACAGTTTATCTCCTGATATCAGCAATACAAGCATGCAAGACCGGCACCTTAGTGGGATTCAGCTAAAGCAAATTTTATTCATCATTCCATCCATGGATACAGGCCAAATCCTTCTTCCCATCCAGGAATCTAAAACATTAATTAAAAAGGCACTTGTAGTCTGCTTTCTGAAAGTTCACACCCTAGTGCAAACTCTTTCAGGCTTTCCTTTTATTGTGGGCATCCATACAATGCTTATACCCCCTTGCACTCTGGAAATCCTATGCTGCTCTATACAGGGGAGCAGAGAACAGCCGTTACACTGGAGTTTGAAAGGCAAGAGGCTTGCATTTCTTTCCAGCTCTGTGTGGGGCGAGATGTTTGGCCTTGAACAACTCCCTTAACAACTCGGTTAAGGTTGACCTTAGCTTAATCCAGCTCTGACTCCCCTCTCACTGAAGGACTGATGTCAGCATGGTCCTGCGAGCTGAGCCTGAGACAGAGGTGTCCACGCGCTGTAAATGCGCAGCGCTCAAGCACTCGTACGGCTTCCCTGCCTGCTGGGCCTGCTCTGCTGAGGGGCGAAACAGCAAAAGCTCCTGCTGTAGCTGGGGTTCATTTCAGCCAACACTTTTACCACCTAAAAACCTCTGCTCAACCACTGGGCAAAATGCCTAGCTAGAGTATCTCTTTTTTTTCTAGGGGGAGGGTAGTATATGCATGCCGCCTGCTGCCTCCAAAGTCATGGAAACCCCCATCCTTTTTCCCATGCCCTGTGCTTAACAGTGGATAAAATAAAGCCCAATCTTGACAAGATTCCTATTGAGAAATGAAAGGATTGACTGAAAGTAACAATTGAAAAATAAATCACTTTTTTAGAATGAAAGCTCCTCCCTGCCTTGGTGACCACTGCATGGTAACTGGCAGAGGAGTCACTTCCGGGTTTTGTCATACTGTTAGCAACACATTGCTGTAAATCCAGGTACCAACACTGCTGCAGAAGGCACAGCTGGGCACAACAGCAGCTCTACTTTTACAGCCAAGGATCCCAGGAAAACCACTATGTTCAGAGCCTGCCAACCTCCTAGCCCCAAGATGTTAAAAGTCCTAGGGCCAGGGTCACCAGTACATAACCCTGGACCCACATGGAGAGATATAGATAGGTGCATTTTAAAAAGATGTCCTTAAAACACACACTTTACAATCAGTTTTAGGTAAAAACAAAAAGCAGAAGTGTCCCCACAGAGAGTCTCCCCTCTCCTTAAAACATAGGGGCCATCTATCTCATTTCCTCGGAGACACACTGGAAAGGAAACAGGAGCAATTAAAGAGTTAGGTCACCTTATGCTCCACAAGCTACAGCCTCGGGTGCCAGAGTTGGCAATACTCCCCCTGCACCCCAGCAGCATGGAGGCTCCTGGGTACATGGCTCCAGAAGCGGTTTCCTCCCTCCAAGCAGGGCTGTGAGGGGTGCATAAACATTGCAAGCCACCGCTCTTCCCTGGCTTGCAGAGCTTCTCCTTGCTTAGCTGACTTATCTGACTCACTCAGAACAAGATTTGGAGAAGAAGGACTGATCGTGCCCTCACTTGCCTGGGAGGCATTGCTGAACCATCATCAGAAATGGCCTGATTGCTATGAACAAGGGGAAGCACATTTTGAAGAGGCCTAGGCAGGGATGCCAAGACACATCACGCAGCTCAGCTATGTTCAGAGTCCTTTTGTGGAAGTTCACAGGAGGCGCTTAGGGACAGGATGAAGGGCAACGGTTGAGGAGCCACAGGTCTGCCCATCACTCAGAGGATCCTATGGAAAAGGCCACTAGGACACGTTCTGCCGGCGAGATTCGTGCCGAATACCAGAAACTGTGCCTGGGAGAGGCTATTGGCTTTAGGGACAACCCACCCCTTTGAGGAGTAGCCAGAGAAACATGACATAACTGTGGAAGAAATGCAGCAGTAGTTGCATGCAACTATTCCCATCCTGGACACTGCCCAGGCGGTAGCAAGGAGGGAATGTGAAGTGACAGTACTGCTTTCTCGCTCAATGGGGTGAAACTAGGACACAGGCAGAGCTTAAAATGTGACTTCCCCGTCACTTTGGTTTCAAACCTTTGCATTATTTATAAGCAGGGTTGTGGGGTTTGCTTCCTTTCCTTGAAATTTTTTCCTTCCCATGAATTTTATCAGTAAAACCAGAAGAGAAGGATCTCTTGATAAGGATGCAAGGGGTGACATGATGCCTCTGCAGCCTAACCTCTTTGTCCAGATCTCCAAATGCTGAAGCATGGAAGTGGCCTTCCTAAAGTGAGCCCCCCCACCAAAAAATCAATGGGCACAGACTGTCCTATGTATCATCATCTGCAGGATCCAACTCTCCATCTGGCACTATTAGATGCTCCCCTAGCAAACGTTAGCTTGAATAGCGCAGCCTCAAAGCAGCCTTTTTGCCTTTATTTTCTAACTTATACTTAGAAAACAGGCCAGTGAGTATTTTTGGTAAAATTTCCACCCGCTTCCAAGTCAGGCCAATCACAAGATAAGGACATAGACACGCAGGGATCAGATTTTTAAAGCACTGAAATACCTGAAAGTGCAGAGAGACACCTAGCTGCTTCCCATCGCTCTCAGCACAGAACTGGGCACAAAGCAATGCATTTAATCCCTGTACCTCTATACTGGGAAACCATGAAGCACAAACTGTAGGCTTCAGAAGGGATAGGGTGCCTTTCACTTCTCTGAAGCATCAACAGCTTGCAAGTCATGTCTTGCAACTTAACCCACACCAGACAGCCCTGCACTTGGGACAGTGTTATTACATGAGCCTGCACTAATCAGCAATAATCAGTTATATTCCTCAAACAGATGACAAAAGCATGGCTCATGTACTGTGTTACAGTCCCATCTCCTCTTCCCTAGCGCCCACAACAGAAGTAGCAGAAGAGAGCGTCCATCTCCCAGGTTCCCAGCCTCCCCACAACCATAACCTCTGTCCCAGCACACCCACCAAAGCTGCCAAGCTGGCTGAGAGGTGAATTGAGCAACCCCATGCAGAACATGACACGAGTGTTCACACCAAGAAAGAGTGAAATGTTGACAAGTTTTGTCCCTAAATATATCAGTATTTATTCTCCTGGCTTAACTAATCACTGCATTTAAGCTCCATTAACAAAATTGAAGGTTCCCAGTGAAAAATATATAAGCCAAACTCACATCAGAGCAAATTTTTCAAAAAAAAACCCAATAAAGCACTTTGGAATTATATATATATATATATATTTATATATATAAATATATTTATATTATAAAGCAACAGAACCACAGCTGGCATGGCAATTAGACACAATATTAATCAGGTATGAGCAAGATGGACCAGAAGATTGCTTCATTAGCCTGGGAAAGATGATCAAGATCCTTCCAGCTTTCCTTTACCACTTTCTTTAAGGTGATGATTACAATCATTTATTAGATTCAAATTCCTCTTGTTTTTATCTGGGGAGTCCAACTGGCTTTACAATAGGGTAGTTACTTAAGTCCCTCTCTCAATGAATTAATTGTGTTCAAAGCTGCTGTTGCACTGAATCGCTTTTATTAAGTCTGCTGGTATGTTGCTATTTGCAATGTACTTATCCTAATGAGAACTGCATCCACACCACCACACTGCCTCACCCAAAGGGAAACTAAGGAAACACACCTCAATTTCTTCTAAATCCATATTCTGGGCTGTGAGCTTCACTTAAAGCCTGTCCTTCGAAGGTCAGAGCAACTCCAACTCCTCGTTAAATCCCCTGGGCACCCTACCTCAAAGAAAGCCAACGCAGGGTCAGGGCTGCTGATGCTTTAAGGATGAGGGATGCTTTAAGCCCTGTTTGAAGTAGGGCTCCTCCCCTTGCCAGACCTGATAGCATATCTTCAATCATCCCGGTGCAGGAGGCTGCACACCCTGGGGGAACAAAGAGCAGCATCCATCCATCCATCCATCCATCCATCCATCCATCCATCCATCCCAGGAGTTTATGGGGAACACCCCTGCTGTTCCAAATATCGTGGTTCAGCTGCCCTCAGTGCACTAGCCAAAAACCACTGCAAGATTAAGTAGCATGAGCCTTAACAGAGCTGGAAAGCAAGCTAAGGCATCCCTCCCCCTCCAGTCCTGCTGTGCTCCCTGCGAGGGCAGCAGGACCTTTCCGCAGCTGTTTGCCTAGAATGGCACAGAAGAGTTTCAAACACCAGTGCATAGGTGTCACCCCAAAGCCATGAAGAAAATGGAAGGTGGAGAGCCCCAGCTCAAGCCCTCAAATACCAGGTATTCCTTTTTCCTCACATACGATTTTCCAAGCTGAGGAGTGATGTGAGCTGAAACCTCTGCTCGACAGCTTTCCCTCAAAAGATCAGCATAAAACCAGCCTCAGAAGAAAGTTAGTGATGTTGCCTGGAGAAGACCTCTTGGACTTACAGGCAGTAATTAATAATTAACCTTTAGGTCCAGTGGGGCAGAAAAGTACTGCTCCCCTCTCCCTCCATTTTGACTTCCATTCCAATTATGTCCCTTCTCTGGGGTGGGAGTACCGTCCATAGGTATTGCCAGCTGCTTTGGCTGAAAGAGCCCCTTCCAAACCCTTGTCACACTGGTAGATGAGAATACCTTGGGTGCTGCCCAAGATGCCTTCAGGCACCAACAATGTCTCCCTCAAAGACAGAAAAAGGTCTATGGAGGTGACGCTGGTGACTCTTCACAGAAGACCCATCTTCTTGACACCTGTCCAAGTCTGGCTCCTCTGTAAATAAAATAAACAAGCATTAAAAGAAACTGTCTTCCATCTGAGCCAAGGAAAATACAGTTTGCCTACTGATAAATATCAGTAATATCAGATAAACACCAGAGCCAGCAAAACACCACTGTGGATATCTATAGAGGGACAAATCACAAAGTCTTGGAGTCATCCCTGAGTCGTTGCCACAAGGGCTTCCTCTGACCTCTCTCAGAGGGCAGGCTGTCACGTTCTGCCACGTTTCCTCTCTATTGAGCCCAGTCACATGGATTAGACTCAGTCACATCTTCTGCAGGAAGATCCACTCCTATGCCAAAATACAGCAAGGAATGGGACCGCTGCCGCCCTCAGTAGCTTATTCAAGTGTTTAATCGCCTGCATGTGCCTTATCTTGCATTTCAATTTGCCTGGCTCCAGCTTCTGGCCTCCAGTTTTGGAGAAGGTCCTTTCTGTTCAAGGTATTTTTCTCCCTGGGGAGCTATTGTCATGCAGGGCACTTGTTGCTCACCACAGGCTCCCCCTTCCAGCCCCGGCACCACCAAAGGCAGAAGCTGAGTCACAATCCGACACTAAATAAACACCCCGGCTCCATATGAACCATCTGAATGGAAGGGCTGTCCAAATAGCCTCAAAAAAAGGAAAGAAAAAAAGGATTGCAGGGCTCTGCTGTGTATTTGTTTTAGTCCCCTTTTGCTGTCTGCAAAAGGGGCAAAGGAGAGGACAAGGGCCCTTCAGCTCCCTTCTCCCAAGCCTTCCAGCCCTGGCCAGGCGCGCGTCCGTCCTAGCCTTGCCCCTGTGCAGGTTTTCGGCTCCCCTGAAGCTGAAGAGCAAATAAAACCTCTGGGATCTGGCTCCTAAGCTGATAATTGCAGCCCCTTCGCTGGCACAAGGCGGCTCTCATGCCATTTTGACCCGAAGTATGTCTTCCTTCTGTATATTTTTAATTAGACTCAAGAATGCAGAAAAACCAGCGTGAGATCCTTTCACTCCCCTTTGTTTAGTATCTGTTATTATGACATTAAGTGCAGGGTTTTGTTGTGGTGGGGAGTTGAAAATCCCCCTCGGTTCTGCTGCTGTAGCCGTGGGTTCGTGTACATTAAAGCGGTCATTTTCGGATTAGCTCCTGCTTTCCCTTTGATGCAGACGAAATGCGGAGCCAGTTCGCTGGAGAAGGCATCTTCCCTCTTCTGCTGCTCTTCCTCCGTGCCACCAGCAGCACGGGGAGGACAGGACGAAAGCCCCCTCCCCC
>VZTU01017017.1:135872-158595 GCA_013400835.1 Zapornia atra | reverse complement strand
TCTATGATTCTATGATCTGTGGATTTCACAGCTCCAGCCTGACCGAGGTCATTCAGCCAGACTGGTATGCTCATGAGGACTGTCTGCATCCGTGTAGCTGCTGAGTTGCCAGTGTTCTCAGCAGCCCTGCTTGTGCTCCTGTACAGACTCATGGGCAGCCGAATCTCCCTCTGGGAGAACATGACCTGCTACATGGCTGTGGGATACAGTTAACCATCTGTAAGAGAGGGAAGTGTGATCCTGTGTATGATAAAAAGGGTCCTATTTTGCTTAAGATGATGGCGGGAGTGAGGGAGGTAATTTCTATTCCAACAGCTAATGTGAGAACACCTTTAGGGAGCTGTATTCTCTGTATTTACCTCTATAGTTCAGTGGGATGTTTCTTCTGGGTTTGAACAACAATAACATGAAACTAAAGAGCAGTGTGTTGAAATAATTAATATCTTTTGTCTTTTTGTCTTATGTATCAGCTGGAAGCTTATTTTAAATAAAGTTAAATAAAGGGGTTCAATTGCAGCACAGTATGCAACATTATACTATAGCTCTTATCTGGGCTTAACTGACAAAATCTACTTTAGTGATGGCTTAATTCAGCAGATATTACTTGTAAATGTCCTTTCATTTGAAGCTTTTGCTGAAATAAAAGGCACCTTTTCACGCTCTTTTGCTGTTTTTCTTCAATTAACCATTTATTTGCAGACTAAGTCTTAATATAAGCACAACAGTTTTAGAGTCTCTTAGGTGGGAGAACTTTTCCTGAGCAGTGGCAAAGCAGGAGTCTTCATGAATGTGAATGTGGGATGCCAGTGTTTGTGGAAGAAGGTGATAGTCTTAGGTCCTTGTATAGATAAATGGGGACCCTAGAAGGCAGCACTACCACTTTGAGATGCACATCTTAACTTTGTCTGTCAATTGTGTGATCGATCAGCTGTTGAAGTGCTGTTGATTAAAAGTTGTCTAACCATTAAATGATCTGTGACTTGCTGCACTAAGAGAATGGGAAGACTTTTGATCTAGATTCTACCATCTCAGTGGAGTTTGTTTATTATTATATTAAGTTAATTTTAAACTGCTGCTATTAGAATGCATATTGTGGCCTTTACTCTAAAAAACATTTTGAGATGCAAGTACAACTTGTAAGGGAAACATACATGCAAAGGCTTGTTTTGGCTTTTAATGCATGTTTGTTTGTAATACTTGTCTGTACTGCTGTAGAAAGTCTATGCTGATCTTGAAAGAGGTAATTAAAGCTGTATGCTAATGATTGGGATTAATATGGGAAGAGACAGCTAGCAGAAAACAGTTGAATTAGGATCCTAGTGTTTATGACCAGGGAGGTGGTACAGTAAGCCTGAACCCATTATATTCTAAGCCTAAAGACTCGGCTTGCATGCTAAATTACCATAGATTTCATTTTGACTAGAAGTTGAAATGCTGATGTGGGTGCTTGTGGTGCAGTTAGTAGGTAAAGTGGTTTTACTAGTTTGGAACAGTCTGTCTCAGGTAATAAAATGAGATTATTTCGTTCCCCCGGTACTTGAGGATGTTATATTGGACAAACTGGCTTCAATGTCTACAGGATGGAATTAAAATCTTGTTGTGGTTCTGGAAAGACCAAATATTTTGACTTGGTTGCTAGAGAATTGAACATATTGCAATCATATTTTGAAGTAATGCTTTTGTGAAAAAAATCTTCATGAAGGAAGTCTGTAATTATTTAATTTGACATTAGGTGGAAAATGGGGAAAGTTCCTGTCTGGATGTCTGAGTTATTTGGAGAAGTATCTTTTTGTTGTTAGATATACTTAAAGTATGTTTGTACAACTGAGCGGTTTTTTCCGTTCACCCAATTTAATGGAAGTATAAATAACCAGCTTAGATGTGGAGCCCTGGATTATACCTATAAATCCATATTCAAGCCATATGTGATAATTCTCATTGAACATGTAATTGTGGATTCATAATATATTATTGCTGGTCAGCAGTAATGTATTATTTATTTTAGTGATCATAACGAAAGCTGGTAACTTCTGTGAAAGGAATTGTCTGAGAGATTACTTACCAGTACTTCAAAAAATAGTGCCTGAGAGATGTCATGGCAATGGCAGTTAAATTCCCATGTACTCTCTCCAGAAAGACAAACGTTACCAGCCTTATGAGCAAAAGGCTTTACGTGCCGAGCAACAGGGAGAGGGAGTAGGGAGGGAAGTATGCATCCGTTTATAAGAGCCGGTCTGAAAAACGTGGCTCTGAGTTCTCCCAAGAAAACCCCAAACTTTTAAATGCAGTCCGATTTGATTTGCCTTTTTATCCCTTAATTTTTTTTCTTTTTTAAATCAGAAAAATCCCTACTCAGAATCCTCCCCGATTACATTCAGATCCCCTCCTCACACTGGTACCCCCAACTAATAACATGCAAACATTGAAATTAATAAAATAAAAAGTTTAAGGGTAATTTAAAAAGTTGATCCTCCCCTTCTGCTCTGCCCTGGTCAGGCCCCACCTGGAGTATTGTGTCCGGTTCTGGGCTCCCTGGTATAAAAAAGACAGGGATCTCCTGGAGAGAGTTCAGCGTGGGGCTACGAAGATGATTAAAGGCCTGGAGCATCTCCCCTGTGAGGAAAGGCAGAGTGAGCTGGGGCTGTTCAGCCTTGAGAAAAGAAGACTGAGAGGGGATCTGATCAATGTTTATCAATATCTCAAGTGTAGGACACAGGGGGAAATGGCCAGCCTCTTCTCAGTGCTCTGTGGGGACAGGACAGGGGGCAATGGCTTCAAGTTGGAGCACAGGGAATTCTGCACCAATATGTGGAAGAACTTTTTCCCAGTGAGGGTGACAGAGCCCTGGGACAGGCTGCCCAGGGTGGTGTGGAGTCTCCTTCTCTGGAGAGATTCAAGCCCCATCTGGATGCCTCCCTGTGCGACCTGTCCTAGGGACCCTGCTTTGGCAGGGGTGTTGGACTCGATGATCTCTTGAGGTCCCTTCCAACCCCTGCAGTTCTGTGAATCTGGTTTGGTATAGGTCAGCGAGGCTTCAGCTAAGTTGCTGGAAACAAAGGAAAATCCATCCTTGACCGGAGTTGTTTTAAGTTGGTATAATGGCGTAGCAATTTCAGTTTGTGGGGTTGTTTCTTAAAAGAAAGCACTTGAAATATCTGAAACTTCATTGACTTGAGGTGTGTGGGGGGGAAGGACATAAACTCTCAGATGAAACCTTTTTTGAGCCCACCTTGAACTTTATCATATAATTGTTTTTTGGGTTTTTCTCAGCCTGTGGGTTGATATTTTTTATATAGTCATGTTGTGAGGGTTATAGCTTTGAGAGAGGGATTTTAAAGAGAGGTAGTACTGCAGAATCTGAGTTTAAAAAAACAACTCAGTCACCAAGTCAACATCATCTTGCTACTGTCATGAGACCATTGTGCTGGTAACTGATTCTGTGAAACCTGGGGGTGGGGAATTTTTTGCCACAAATGTCATAGCTTGGCATTTTATGAAGGTAAATAGTTTTAAAAGTTATCTCTTTGGTTGTGATGCTATAGATCCTTTTCAAAATCACTGAGTAAACGTGCCACTGAAGGCTGTGCTCAGATCTTGAGGCTTCACAGGAAGCAGGCATGGGAAACGTTAGGCATGAACTGAAGCTTTACGTACTGAGTGATCGTAAGGAATGTTAGTTATGTATACACAGCATCATACCAGAGAGCTGGAGTTGTGTCAGAGTACCCTGTTCAGATACTTCTCAGAAGGACCATGTTGACATATTCCCTAAACATCTTGTGAGTTCTTCTCTGGGTGATGAAATATGTGGCTTGCGTTAGACTCTAGAGGGGATGCAGAACATTTTTAAAGGTATTTAACTGGTGGGGAAACCCAGAAAATATTGCATCCTGTGTGCTTAAAAGAATTCATAGCTTATATCTGACTTTAAGCTAGATTCTGATTCGATTGTATTTGTGTAAAGCAAACAGCTTTGGGAAATAATCCTGTTAGTTCCCGGTAATGTTTTGCAAAGAGCTATTATGAGTTAAGAGTTATGGAACAAGTAAAAACTTACACTAGACAGGTGTAAATGTTAACATTAATTCCTAATATCAGAAGAATATTTACCTGAGGAAAAATTTGTGTTGTTGTAAGTCCGGTTGCTATACTGGACAATCAAGTGAGTTCTTTAAGACGATTCTGCCCATATTTTAGATGAAAGTGAACGTTTTTGTGTTGCTAGGCTTATTGAGGAATGGTCAGATGACTCTTCTGATATTGACACCTAGAAAAAGTTATTGTGTATTTTCTCAAGGCTCATTTTTTATTGCCAAAGCCTGCCATTTTCACGAAAACTTGATACAAAACCTCCACAATTTGTTTGAGCTATAAGTGAATATTAAAAATGCCATTGAAATGACACCACTTCTCTGCATTGGCCGCAGTCAGAACCGTGGGTGATGTAGCGTGAACAAGCTGAAGGAAATACATGGATAAAAGGACCTTAATTATATTTACCTAATGGTCAGAGGGTGGGAGCCAGGGTGGTGTCTTGAACTGCTGCAGATCCTTTGCCAAGCGGTGAGTGACAGACGTGCTTGTGCCCACTGCAGTACCGGTGTTACAATGAGTCATCTGTCATCCTTGCAATGAACGTGTGAGCTAACCTTTCCTCACACGTAACTCCATGGTGCTTTAAGCTAACTTTAATTTTCTAATTGAGACTGACTAGTGCACACATGGCTTGTTGCCACGGTAATTCAAATGCTGTAAACTATCTGGAATACATAAATTAACGTGCTGGATTTCATTTACATGTCTTGAGGTATAGAAACTTCTGCCTCTGTGGGCTTGGGAAAGGGAAGGGGGATCTTAATGGTGTGTGGCGTGCCAGCTCACTGGTCCCGGTGTAGCTCGGTGCTGGCAGCTCTGCCGTGATGCTGTGACAGCTGTAACACCTCGATTTGGCCAGCTGGGTTGGTGGTGAAGTGAGACAGCTTGTGAGCTTGGTTCCCAGCAAGGGCTCGGTAGTAGAGTATTTCTCCTTGATTGATAGGGTCGGCGTTAGATCATAGGGAAGATGAGAATGTTGAGGCAGAGATGAAATCAGCCTTCCCAGTTAGCCAGATTGCACTGGGGGGTTCCTGGATGGGAGGCTGCACCTCCACTCCAGTTTCTTCTTTCTCCAGCCTTTGGAATTTTTGATCAGATAATTAACTGGGTCTTTTTAATCCTTTACTATTTTTAGTTGGTAAAACATCCCATGGCAAGGAATTGTGCAAGTTAATTCTGTATCATGAGAGAAATACTCTTTTTATTTTGAAGCCAGGGCTGCTAGAGAATTTCGATGCTTCACTGCAATTCCTACAACGTAAGAATTGGAAAACCATCATTCTCTGTTTTCTAACTCTTGTGATACTGTAACTTTTGTAGTTCCACCAGCAAATTTTGTTCTCTGGTGAAGATACCTGCCTGCTGTGTCCTCAAACAGAAGCTGTGATGTAGTCCTAAATATCTTTGTTACTTTTCTGCAGCTTTTCATTTTGTGTGGAGCTCAGAATCCCTGCACAGGAGCACTAGGGAAAAAAAAAGTGAGCATTTTCTATTTGAATTCTTCTCAGTGCATTTCACGTTTCCATATGAGCATGGGATGCCTGCTGACACAAGAGGTACCAAGCAAGGCTGCAACAGGCTAGCAGGATGTTTTGCTACTAAACTAACAGCATCATTCATACAATAAAAAGCTTTATACCCTGTTTTGGGATCATGTAGGCTGAAACTTACCTGCCCCAACTTCTCTATATTTAGCAACTGATTTTTTGGGTCCTGTATTTTAAAAACTTCCAAGTAGAAAAAAAACAAACCACCCAAGACATTCTTCACTTTTACAACACCAAATCCATCTGGGGCCCAAAGAAAGAGGGTTATTTGAAGATAAATGAAGAAAAGCCAAGATGGGAAACTCAAAATCTAATTAAATCACAAATTATAATGCTATATCAGAGACATACTGGTAACGAAGGCAGAAGATCTACTAGAGAAAAGAGGAAACTGAGCTGTTTTGGGTTCTGTTCCATTTCAGGGTTATCTCTCCCAGCAGGCTGACATCAGATAGCTCAACATCTGAACGGTCATGCCACTTGGCAGAGGTGGCCAGGGACAGTGGGGGGGGGCGGGGTTGAGCACCCAACCGAAAAAACAAACCAGAAAATCTCCACCACTTTTGCAATCCAAGAGATTACAACATTAGACTAAACATTAGACCAGTTTCCAAAACACCAAACAGGCATCTACAAAAGACATGGAAAAGACAAAATTTATGCATGTAACGAGTTTAGAAATTTGTCCCCATTTATTTCCATGCAAATTTTAATAGATTTTGGATGTTTTGAAAACACAGTTCCAAAGTCAATGTAAAGAAAGCTTTGGCACCGTTGTTACTATTCTGACTGCTTGAAAAGGCATAATTCTAACCCGTATCAGTTCAGTGACAACTTGGGGGCAGCAGACGCAGAAACAACATGGTCACAGGGAAAAGTACATGCTGAAGCACTCTTGGCTTCCTTGCCTTGCGCGTCATTGGGTTATGGCTGCAGGAGAAACTACCACAAGCTGAACTAGCACACTAATTCACGTCTTGTTAGCTGCTCAGCTGTACCAGTGTGCTCACTCTTACCCTTCAGTGAGTGCAAGCCGGCAATTTAGCCTTCAGTGGGAGATGGATAAGCTTGAGGGAGTTTACACATGTACCTTGGTGTTCAAGGCCAGGTTGGGTAGGGCCCTGGGCAACCTTGTGTAGATCCAGGCCTGGAGGTTGGTGGCCCTGGCTGTGGCAGGGGGTTGCAACTCTGTGATCCTTGGGGTCCCTTCCAACCCAGACGATTCTGTGATTCTATCCATACCTCCAGATAAGCAGTTGCTTTACATTTTGCATACATATTTCTTGTATAGCATTTGCTGATACAAGGACACCCAACCTACAGCATATGCAGGGCAGGAGGGCAATATCGGTACCCAAATTGCATTCACAAATTTAAGTGGTTAGATTTTGGGCAAGGGGTATCACACATTTCACACTTCTAAGCAACTGCTTACAAATTCAATGCTGAGGGACAAAAAGCCAGAGCAAACCCGTTCGTTCTCTTCTGAACGCTAGCCTTGACAAAGGTTATCTAATCTGCATTCAATTATGTGATAGCTTTTTTCTTTGCAATGGAAAGGGATAAAAACTGATTTTAAGTCCAGTCAGATTTTAAAAACCATTCACAGCATTTAGAGTTACTTTCTGTTTTCTCTCGGAATTGAATACCGTTTCCTTTTGACCGGTTTAGAAAAAAAAACAAAGTCATGGGTCAAATAAGGGCAAAGTACTCTGGCCGGCCTGCAACAAATACAGAGTAGCTAGGGCAAAGGAAGGAACACTCCCCCTGCTATCCTCCTGCTTTGTAGCACAAGAATTCCTGCAAGCAGGAAGCATCAGGAGTAGACCACATTGATGTGTCAAACTCCTAGAAGTACGCATTTCAAATGACAGGGTAATGTAGGTTTAAGAAAAACATGTGATGGGGACCATTCTAAAGTTTATCAGCATCCACATAGAAGTAATTCATTAAAATGCTGCAGTCAGGCTGAGTAATTTGGGTGAAAAAAAAAATCATTCATACCTGTATTGCCTGCTAGCCATGCGTGTGAGGATCAGCTCCATGCATTCTTTCCCAGTGTAGTATACCGAATATTGCTAATAAGAGGGCCAGACCAAACAGACCCCCAAACCCAGAGCAACAGGTTCGTCCATCTCAAATGTGTTTTTTGCCAAAGACCTAGCAGATGTTTCTTGACATAAAAGCTTTCTCAATAAGGATGCTTTTTTCCTGCCGAAGATACCTGATACCTTCATACTGATATGCAAATTAGCTTAATTTCATTTAAAAAAACCAAAACCACTCCAGAAACCTTCCTTTGCACACTGATCAACACCTGTATCCTCAGAAAACTCCGCAGCTTTGAATTCTTGTGCTAGTACAGCCTGGTCATGCCTATCTAAAGAGTCAGGTCCAACGATTCTGTTTTTAGTGTTCTCAAAACTTGAATTTCACTACAGAATCCACAAGGGTCTGCAGTGGGGAATGCAGGCGGCCCACTCGACATTGCCCTTTCTTGTGATTGTATTTCATGTTGCCTTTTCTTACACAACTCAGTTCGCCACTGACCCTTCGATGTTACTGCAAATCTTGGCCGTCACCAGGACACGAGGGCATCAGTGAGGAAATGGGCTTGTTCTAAGCCATTTTCTTGGGATGAGATTTAGTTTTGGCAGAGTTAGCTGCAGTACAATCACGGATTTAAGTCTCTTTTTACTTTCTAATGTGCAGTTTGAATCTCTAAATTTGAGACAGCAAGGTAAGAAGATTTCATTTAGAAGAAAGAGGCAAGCTAGGAAGGCAAGCAGATTGCTGCCAAAGTAAGTAAGTCTGTCCCTGTCTGTCTGAACCTGCCAGAATATGGAGTATTACTTCTCTGAAAAATCCTTATTAAGTGTTGCTGCTAAACAAACGGTCTCCTCTCCCACTTATGCAGTACAAAAACATGTAATGCCCTATCTCTCCAAGCCTACTGTAAAGGTTAGCCAAAACTTGCTGCAATTGCCCTGCAACAGCGCCTCTGCAATTATTCACCAGCAGAAGAACACAGTGTACCCTTATCTTCTAAGGAAGAAAAGGTCACCCCACGTGTCAGATTTTGAATACAGAACTTTGAGCTTTTTTTGTAAGTTTAGATCCCATAAAATCTAATTAAATCTGGCGCTGTCACACTGGAGCAAAGGAAGGCATGGAACCATATGAGGATTCTCACTAAACCCTTAACAGTCCTGCTTATGCAATCCAGTATGACTAACCACATTATTCACCACATGGCTTCCACCCCATTTACCCTTTCATTACCCAATTAAGAACTAATAATGCAATATCACAAGTAAGCACTCTAAGACATTAAGATACAGGTAAAGGTGAAACGTGTTCATTTGTTGAGTCAGTACATTCTGTTGTTATTATTAGAGTTCAAGCTAAGGGGACTTCCCTTGTTGCAGAGAAATACAGTGTTGCTTGCGTAATAAAAAGACTACTGAAACAAGTATACTGGCTGTAGAGAAGTCACCTTTCTGCCCTGAAAGGAGAATTTAGCTCATACTTTGAAAATACAGCCAAAATGGTAACATTTAACTCTTTGTATAAGACCAAAGAAGTCAGAGCTGTGGTGGTAAAAGGAATTTCTCCAACAGCATTCTTAGAAGTTGTGATGTGCTGTCCTGCGGTGGGGTAAGGTACCAGCCAGCCTCTCCCATCCATCAGATTTGCTGTCTCATGCTTGAGCTAAAGGAGCTGATGGTGGGAGCCCTCCACAGATTTTTGCTTAGTGCTCAGCGATTGTTTACACCGCCTGTGAGGGTGGAAGAAGGGGGATAAATGTTGACAGCACCATTTATTTCCAAAAAAACCCAGCAATAAAAAATTGCACACAGCTTATGAAATATCAGGAAATGAAATAATGAATTGTACCTCTGCTATACAGTAAACATTTGTGTGGCTAAAAACATTCGGTTACCAGAAGGCCTGTCCTAAAGCTTAGAATTCCATAAAAGCATGTCAGATGCTTCAAGCATAACTATCCCTAGACTGCAGCAATTATACATTGGGCCACAACAGGACATAACACAAGTACCGGCGCAGCAACCGCACTCAGGCTCTTAAACGGTCAGAAAAACACACATTTGATCGCTGCAGGTTATTAAAGGTAAGCAGTGCTCTTTCTAGCAGCCATAAAAGAAGTCGCTTGCCTCTCCCAAGCCTGTCCAGTTCAGCAAATGAAAAAGAGCAAACCTGTTTTTCTCTGTCAAAAGCTATTCTGAAGCAAATGTCCCAGTTCATCACACTCCAGAGTGGCTGCAAACTCTGACTATAATCCTATACAGTATGCTAAAAGGTTTAAGGGCAGAGATATAAGGCAGTAAATCCTTTGTGTTATAAGCTCGCTCTGAAAATACTCTGCAAGGACTGTCAGCCACCAGTGAAAAGCAGGTCTTTTGAACTCTCTGTGTGATAGAAAGATAAGTTGAATTATGCTACTGATAATAACTGAAAACAAACAGAAGTTCTCTGAAGAACACACTGGCTATGCCTTGTGGAAAGCAGTGTGAACAGTGCTGCTCTGCAGCTCATCTGCACGCATGGGGAGAATTTTAACTAACCAAATCATGCCATTTCCAAGCAAACTGCTTACGTTTAGGGCAGCTGAATCTCAGGGCGGCTGAACAGTTTTCAAACATGACTGTCTCCGATTTGTTTGTTGGGCTTTTTTTTATAAATATATTGTTAATTCAGAAAAGAAATTAGGTAATAAAGAAAATATGAAAAGGCCTAAAAGAAGGAAAGAAGATTTTCTTTAATTGCCCAAATCTAAGAACCAAAACTTGAATTTAAATATGAGAAATATCACAGAAATAAATTCATTTCCAAAATTAAAAGAGAATAGCATTTACAAATAAAATAGGTTTTATTGGTAAATCATTCACAAATCGAAGTTTTTTTACACTGGAGTTACTTCAGTTTAGGAGCTATGAGTGTTTTACAATCAAGTAATCAGTGTTTGAATAGACAAGGAGTTGTATCCAGTGCAGCAGACATCTGCTGCTTAGGAGTAGAAAAGATCAGAATCACAGAACTGTAGGCGTTGGAAGGGACCTCCAGAGATCATCGAGTCCAACCCCCCTGCCAAAGCAGGGTCCCTAGGACAGGTCGCACAGGGAGGCGTCCAGATGGGGCTTGAATCTCTCCAGAGAAGGAGACTCCACACACCCCTGGGCAGCCTGTCCCAGGGCTCTGTCACCCTCACTGGGAAAAAATATTTCCACATATCAGGCCTCCTCTGAACCCTCTCCAACAGTTCCACATCTTTCTTGTATTGGGGGCCCCAGCTCTGGACACAGTACTCCACATGGCGCCTCATGAGGACAGAGTATAGAGGGACAATCACCTCCCTGTCCCTGCTGGTCACCCCTCTTCTAATGGAGCCCAGGATACCATTGGCCTTGTGAGCTGCAAGAGCACAGCAGGTGCTTCTCAGAAGGGCTACTCTCAAGAAGTTCTTCTCCCAGTCTGTATCTATGTCTGGGATTCTTCTGGCCCAAGTGCAACACCTTATACTTGGCAGTGTTGAACCTCATTAGGTTCACCCGGGCCCATCTTTCCAGCCTGTCAAGATCCCTCTGGATGGCTTCCTTTCCTTCTGGTGTGTCAACCACACCACTCAGCTTGATGTCATCCGCAAACTTGCTGAGGGTGCACTCAATTCCATCATCGATGTCATTGATGAAGATGTTAAGGAGCACAGGTCCCAAGACAGACCCCTGGGGGACACCGCTTGTCACTGGCCTCCACCTGGACATAGACCCATTGACCAGCACCCTTTGGCTTCGGTCTGTTAACCAGTTTCTTATCCACTGGATGGTCCACCCATCAAATCCACATCTCTCCAATTTAGAGATAAGGATGAGGTGGGGGACTGTGTCAAAGGCCTTGCACATCTTTCCTTGTAGGGGAGATGCTCCAGGCCTTTAATCATCTTCGTAGCCCCACGCTGAACTCTCTCCAGGAGATCCCTGTCTTTTTGATACTAGGGAGCCCAGAACTGGACACAATACTCCAGGTGGGGCCTGACCAGGGCAGAGCAGAGGGGGAGGATCACCTCCTTTGACCTGCTGGCCATGCTCAAATATGAATCCATCATATCTCTGTCATACTGTCTTGATTGTTGCCTACTTTGATTTCAGAAGCGTATGAGGGTACACTGGTTTTGGTTCTAAACCAGCTGCAGCACACACATTTCAGGTGCAGCCAGCTCTACACCAGATTACTCTGAGAATCCATTTCAGCAAGATTAAAAAAACTGGTTTTATACTGAAGCTTTATGCGGAGCTCCGCATGCAGTGGTTGTGCTCAACACAGGCTTGATTTTCAGTGAAAAGGAAATGCTTTTGCGTAAAGCATCTCATAGAACTGTAGCTGAGGCACTGTTGTTCTTATCCTCCCCTGTGGATTGATATTGGTGGTTGGAATAAATCTCAGATATGGTACCGGTCTCGTGGGCAGAAGCAGTGCTTCCTGGGAGAAGTCCAAGGATATGCTCTGTACGCAACTCTGATAAGGCAATTAGACTGCGATTTCACAAGCAGTACAGCGACCATGCACTGTTCTCTGTTCTTTTTTTGTTGCTTCCTGAAGCTTTTGAGATTCGGAGTTACCTTGAAAAGTTTCCCACAGGTTGTTTTTACGTGTTTTTCGGTTTGAAATTTTGCAAAGCTTCTTTTTAAATTGGTGATATTCAGGAGTTGGGCAGATGAGCCTTACTGCATCTGTTTGTATCAGTTTAAGAGCCTCTTGCTGCTTTTGACAGGACGGAGTATCTATGCCTGTGTCTCAACCGCCCGAGTGCAGGGTCAGGCCTGGCTTTAAGCTATGTGCTGACCAGACTCAGGAGCTTTACACCAAAGCAGCTTTACACCAAAGCAGCTGGAGCAGTGGTTTTGCTCACTTCGCTGTGGCACTGCCTGTCTTCATCAGGGACAAGAGCAAACTGAAGTGCCATGCATTCATTTGCCCTGCGGTACCTGTCACCTGCCCGAAGTGATTGAACGGCCCCCCTTGAAATTCTGGTTCTGATAGACTCAGGGACGCATGGAATCCTCTTTGTGAGTTTGTAAAGCAAAGTACAGAATCACAGGATTTTAGGGATTGGAAGGGACCTCAAGAGACCATCGAGTCCAACCCCCCTGACAAAGCAGGATGTGCCTGATGCTGCTTTAATGCTTCTCTCAGCCTTAATGGAAAATGGAAGCTTGCATGTCCTTTTATAACTTCCAGAACTGCCTTTGCACGTCCTGAGAGTTTGAAGTGGTTTTTAGCTTGTAAAAGAAAGAAACTGTTTGTAAGAGGAGCTGCTTCAGCTTTTTAGTGGCAAGAAATGCGTGCCTCTAAATGCTACCGAGTAAATAAAGGAAAGTATTTTACGTTGCTAGTTCTGTCAGGCATTTTGGAGCTCTGAAGGAATGAAGCCAACACTTTATAACTAGATAATTGTGATTCAGAATCCCTGAGCAACTTCCTATCCCTGTGCACAGCATTTGTTAGAGCTCGTGGCTCCCCTCCTTCCAGGGACAGGCATCTCACCTTTGCCGTACAGCTCAGCCCTTCACTTAATTCGCAATAGAGATTTGGAGTGCCAAACCTTCCTGCTTTCAAATGCTCATTGGGCAGCTTGGAGAGCAGGCATTTGTGGCAAAAGTGGCGTTTGGTCTGCTTGTTTGCTGATGGAGAAATACTTTGGGAATCATCCCTGATGCTAAGAGTGCCCCACAGCACTGTGGAGACCAGGCAGTGTCCTATTTGCTCCTCACTGAACTTGCCGCACATGAATTTGCCCTTCACTGAGTGGTAACACCACCACATTTGAATTTCCCAACTCTAGCGATAGAGTGGTGTTTTCCTTATCCATAGGTAGATCTTTAAGTTATTACGTATTTTACAATATTGCCTTTGGTAGATGATGGAAACATGGAAGATTCTAGAGAAGTGAGGCAATGCTCTGCCTTAAGGTACAGCAGGAGCTGACTTGGCTAATGATTTACAGTTTGAGGAGAGAAATAACGGTTGCTGAATGGGGGTTTAGGGAGTCAGTGACAAAACTCACAACTTTTTGTTACTTGGAAACACTAAAGTGAATCATGAGATATAAAACAATTTAATATTTTTAGTTTGATCAGAATTGGTGGTGGTAGGCAGTGATTTTCTGTAGTGCTTTTAATTTCTGACTTCTGCTCACTTGAAAATTGTTGCATTTTGAATTTAAGCTTTAAAAATGCCAGGTACCACAAACATGAATGTGTTGATTTTTCTGCCCTATGTCAGATAGTTTTAGCTGGAAAACACTAGCTCTTTTCAGGATTTAAAGAAAATGTTCTGACAGCTTTTAAAGCTGCTTTCATTCAAAGGCTAACTGTTGACACCCATAAACATCTATATTTTCTAGCTTAGTTAATCTAATGGGAAATAAGCATATATAATCCACTCAGAGTTTGTTGTCTTGCATTTTGCAGCATCTTTTTTTCTATCAAAATGAGACGTCATGGCTGTAAGAAGGCTTTTTTTCAGGAAAGAAGAGCAATCCAAGAAGCATTCCAGCGTGTTTTCTGTGTTCCCCATGCTGTATCCCATACGATTTTCTTTCTGTAGCTGAATATCTAGTCTTTTTGTTAGCGGTACTTTCTCTGATAGCTCTATGGCCAATTGGAGTTTGCATCTGGTAAAGGTGAGCGTGTCTAAAGTATAGATTGGCTTGTATTTAGAAACCGGCACGTGAGGGGATAACATAAAAAGCATATAATTCTCTAGGCTTTGAAACTGTCTTCCCGCTTTGAAGAGGTTAGGACTGTGTAACTGGTGAGATTTACTCAGGACGTGGAAGTCAGTTCAACCTATTTCTCATTGAAACATAAGAACTTTTATCAGCAGACTAAGGGCTGGGCTGTGCCCCTCAGTAAAAGCACGAAGCTGCCAAAGAACAACACAAGCACATCCTTTTGGGAGCAGTCCTAGGGCTCTGAATCCTTGTCTTGCACAGGTGCCTTGGAAGTTTGTGCTGCTGGTGTCCTGCTTGGTTGCTTTAAGTAGCTGTTTATATTCTGGGAGGTGAGATTTCTTACACATTGCTCTTCATGGCTCTTCTGTTAGCTATTTTAGGTAACTTTATGCTTAGAGTAATAGTTCTTCCTTGGTCTAACGCTTCAGTTGCTTTGGAAAGATCTTAAACAAGTAATGTGGATTTGTGTTTCCCACTTTGAAGTGAACATCTGTCTTTCTCTGAATCCATGTCCAAACATTTTCATTTCGCAGGGACCTTCCTTCATGTTTTCAGAAGCTCAGGTATTTCACAGGGATATTTGTCAGGCCCGTGGTTGACCTGAAGTGGCTAAATGTGTGCTTTGGTGCTTACTGTCAATATTCTTTTTTTTTTTCCTCCTTCTTCTAGGACGTGAAAATCTGAGAAATGAACAAATTACGGCAGAGCTTTAGGAGAAAGAAAGATGTTTACGTGCCAGAGGCCAGTAGGCCTCACCAGTGGCAGACGGACGAAGAAGGCGTTCGTACTGGCAAGTGTAGCTTTCCTGTTAAGGTAAGAGTGTCTGTCTGTCTTTTGGATGGTACTTCTGCCATGAATTATTATTTGGGGTTTTTTTGGCAAGCATAAGTCAGCAGCATGCTTCATTACACACTGACCTATTTTACACTCAGCTCTCATTGCAAGGGATGAGGCCTTTTTTTTTTTTTTTTTAAGCCAGATGACTCATGTAACAAATGCCTTGGAAAAATCACTCTCTGTGAATACCCTACATTATTATCTAATTGAAATAAATCATGTAGCTAGCTAGAGGAGTAACGTAATATTTGTCTTCATTTTTCTGGAAGAGCAGAAAAGATAGAGCTCTTGGATTGCATGGAAAGGTGCTCGGTTCTCTCTGTTAAAAGCAGAGTTACAGTTTGCCTTCTAAGGTAAGCCGTGGGTTGTGCTTGGAAAGGGATCCTTCCTCCCTTCTGATAATTGCAAAGATTGCAAAGTAACATCTGGCTTTCCTTCCAGTGATTGAGGTTATAAGTAATTGCTAACTTCTGAGAGTGTTTTCTCTGGTATGATATTTTTTTGGTGTGTGCATGTATTACGGGCTAGTAATACATGTGAAACCCAAATTACCTTTTCCAATTCCCAGGACTCATTCCAGATGATCAGAATATTATAAATAGCTGTTTTCTTTTGTGTCACCGTGTCACCTTCCCGTTTATGTCAGAAACAATAACATTTTAATATTTTAGAATAAGACTTAGTATTAATACTTAAGAAATATAATATTAAAAATCTGAAATGGAAAGCACATGCTCCCCTCGTAACAAAAAGCTTTCTTCCTCAAATGACACTAATACTAACTCTACAATGGGTTGTAAGCAGATGACACGGGAAGCTAACAGTTTAAATATCCATGCACAAGGAAAACAGTCTATGGTTCTGATACGGACCTTTTGCTTGTTTCTATCTGCATTAAAGTAATTCTGGCTGGTAGTTAAACTGGTGATGTTGCTAGGTGGAACCCTTTAAACAGGCTGTTACATGTTTTTGTAAAGCTGGTATGTATTTGCAGATACACAGTAAATGAGAGGTAACTTCCACACTAGGTTCGTGCCCTATTTTGCCCTGCTATAGTTACTCTATTTGTGCTTCTGTGTACACTCAAGCATATATAATGTTTCTAGTTTGTTATGGCTGCTTGCTTATTTGTCTTTTCCCTGTGTTAGTTGTCTGCTAGAAGGAAGGAACTGCAATCCAGTGCTAAAGAGAGATGGTGTTTTGCCAGAGCTTTGGAAGTAACTGCTCTGTGGAAGCTTCCACTTAGATTAAGGCTTAACACTGTTTAGGCGAGAACAGAGCTGTTCCCTTGAGGATCACTATTTGTTAATAATCACAGGATGAAAAGCAAAATCCTCAATTTCTGGACATTTAGTTTTAACTCAAGACTTTTTCAGTCCTTTACTGAGCTCAAAGGGTGTGAACCACTTCTTGCTGTTTAAAGACTGACTTTTTTTAACTCTCAGTTAGGACTTGCACTTATAATGACAAACGCTTCCTGTATTTAAATGAAGCATTCATCTATTCTGGGCACATGTACCCGGAGTCAGAAAGGTTTGGGGCTATTCTGTGCTGGAGAGGCATAGAAATGGATGATTTTTTTTGTATCCTGCTGTCATAATGGGACTGACTTACTCTTTTTTGCCCGCTGTACATTGGAATTCATTGAACTAATTTAATTTGATCTTTGGAAAGAATACTCTGAAGGAATTGCATCTTTACATGCGTTTCTTGATTCAGTCAGAATGGGAGGCTATTAATGTTTAAAGACTTTGCAATTAAACAAAAGCTTAGAACAGTTTGACATTAAGAAGCGTTTTAGCTCATTTGATGAGAATCTATCTTCCAAAATACTGTACCTTGAGATGGGGCAGTAGTGGAAATTTTTATTAGGCTTGGGATGCAAAGTGGGTGTGAACTGGCGTTTAGTGGATACAGACAGGAAGTATGCTATTGTGAGTGGATGAGATAAACCAGATGTGGAGTCATCGGTTTAGTGGGTGGTACTATATTTTGCTTGCAAAAAGAATAGGACTTTGTGCTATTGAAGGAGAGTATCCTGTAACACTGTTCTTGAGTATTACTCAGAAACTCATACGTTCCAGGAAAAGTATGCTTTCTCTTATGTCCTTAAATATCTGTTGGGGTGACTTTTCTTCCTGATGCTCCTCAGCGGAACAGAATAAACTGAGGTATTTTGGGGAATACAGTTAATGAATAGGAACGCATTCACATCTGAAAATACATTAATTTTCTTAAAGTTCCTGAATGGGAGTTCCTGAGTGGTCCATTGCCTGCAGTATAGCTGCTCAGGCACAGCTTCACATGTTTCTGGGGGCATCAGTCTGTCCTTATGTTTTATGTTGTGCCCTGCCCACTCTCTAAAAATCCTGAGCTGTGGTTCTCTGGAGCTCAAAGCATCAATGAGCGGCAGGACTGGAGTCTGGCTTTGGCAGGGATGGCAAAGATTTTGCCTGTATGGCTGGTGAAGACTTGAAAACTGTAGCATCCCTACAGCTATCTGTGAGGATTCCTGTATGGAAGTAAGATCCACGAAACTAATGTGGTAGCAGCCGTGTTGAGGGCCTTGTTTTTTCTAATGCTTGCTGCCTTATTTAGGTGAGACTCTAACTTTTTTTGGAGAGAGGAGACTAGTGCCAATGCCAAGTAGGGAACACTTGCTCTTGATTTCTCTTCTGAAAGATGAAGACATATCATTTCCTTAAAGCAGTGTTAGGTTAGCTTGGTTTTTAACTTCTTGCCTTTGGGTGTTTATATTTTGCCCAGAGTTGGAGTGTTTGTAGAACACTAGCACAGATTTGTCCTTTTTTAGATACTATAGAACATGTGGAAGCACTTTGAAAGTCATGTTGCAAATAGGATTCCGTCCTGCCTTGGGGCTTCATTCTTTTGGGTGTTGGACAGGGACTCCAGTAGCTGCTGTTCGTTGTGCTTTGAGGGTGCTGTACTGCAAACAGACCCAAAGTTACTGAAAGATTTCCAGTGGTGGCACAGTTCTTGAAGTTCTTCCTTTGCTACACCCACAGCAGACCCGTGCTGTTAATTAAAGTGCATTAAGCGTGCTGCTGGGATTTGAGCAAATCTAATCCATCTATGGATCGCCTTCATTTTGGTAGAGATCATGTTCTGTGAAAAGTATTGGCAAAATTCCCATTACGTTGTTGCATTAAAATTCAGGGAAGTGGATTTAATGCACAGCTGGTTCTCTCCAGCGCTGTGCTCATAAATTTGCAGGTGGTGATAATGCTGGGTGTGTACTGTTGCTTTTAGGCAAGAACACTGGGGTTTTTTTGTTGTTTCGTTTTGTGTAGCAGTCTGTTTTTCCACTAGTTGGAGTGGCTGCGTTGTATGTAACCAGCTATAGATTGTATTTTCTGAGTCAGCTTAGTGTGTGTAGGACATATATATAGGTAGCTCTGTACTGTGCTGGAGGTGGTCATCTGATACATTCAAGACAAGGCCCCGGAGTGGTTACGGACTTTCCTGCACTGCTCTTCTGTGTAAAATCCTTTGAATCTGCTAGAGTTTCATTGGCAGAAGAGCCAGGATGCCGGAGCGTACGACTGAATTTTTGCATTCTGTTGCATCAGCAGAGAGACAGGTGCCAGGCTGTCAGTAAAGGTAAGGAAATGATGTTAAATTTGTGTTTATACAGGTGTGCCTCGCAGACTTTTGCAGTTCCATTGGGAACATGATGGTATTGTTCTCCTCTCTTTCGTGGTGAGGAGGCATGATATGCTGCGGCTGTTGTGAATGCTCTTGGGGTTGCTTCATTATTAGCTGTGGCACTGTTAACAGCTGCTGGGAAATCTGTATGGAAGCACTTTGTCAGGGGTGAATTCTCTCCCACTGTCCTAACAAACTGAAAAGCAACTACTGTGCTTCAGCAGGGAATCCTCCCTCTGAGAGAAAACCAGTGCCAGATACATGCAGTGTATATGGGACTGAGGCAGAGACGTCGTATTTAAAATTGTTCAGCAGTAGATTGTTCTAAAAGACATTATGGCTGCACTTATCAGTGCTATAATTTATTTTTACACAATCTTTATACTTTATAATTGCAAAAACCCTGAAGTTCGTTGGCATCCACGTTTCCAAGCTTGCTTTCTTGCTCCAGACACTACCTCACTGAGAAAATGCAGCTGTTCTGTGTTTTAATGACTGAAATATTTGACACTAGGGCTTCTTTTGTCTGAAATGCCTTTTTGAATGTCCCTCTGGGTAAGTAGTTTTTATTCGTACAAACGCACTTGAGGGTAACTGGCCTGTGAAATTTATATCAGAAAAATTAGGTCATTTCCCTCTACTTAACAAACGTAAGCAAACAAAATGTTTGCAAGTTCTTGAGGGTTCTAACCAATTGAATGTGTTGAACAGAATATTAACAGCTGATTCCTACCTGTGGTTCTAGAAGATGCATCAGTCACATAGAACTTGGATTAATTAAATTAATTTTATTTTGTCATTTTCATGCTTTTGGTCATCAGTCCCTTTGGCCTTAATATGTCTAAGGGTCCTGTTGCCTGTAGCCTTCAAGTTTATATGCATATTTTATTCCAGTTGTTCCAACTGGAAGACTAAAGATATCAATGAAAAAAAGCCCACAATTAAGGGGAAGAAACCCACATTTGTATTTTTGGATTTGAAGTCCAGGATTTGCTGCTGGGAGCCTGATACCATGTGAATTAGCCTTCCCACTGAATCTCAATTTCTCTGTAGTGTTGACAAGTAAGAATTTTGTGGATACAGTTGTACATTAACCCATAGAAGAGTTGACTGTGACTGTGCTCCACATAGTCACTGGGGTCATCGTCTCTGCTCCGAGATGTTACCAGTATGACCCAGGGGTTGTTGGAGATGTGGTCATGGGATGTGACGTGATGAGTCTGGTCTTTGTTGCACTGGATGTCAAGGGGGAGCTCCACAGAGCACTCTGGACAGAACTCATCACAGGTCCAGTCTCTGGAATCCTGCATCTTATCCACAATGTCATGACTGGTGAGTGGGATGAGACCCAGCCTGCGTGCAATGAATTCATCGTGGTACATGGTGGAGTTGGCGTCTATATCCATTTCCTATCTAGCCCTGGGTTTGGTGGGAGGTGTGTGGAGGACAACTGTATTACTCTGTAACTCAGAGTCAGAAGGAAAGGGAACAACTTGCAGTGAGTCCTGCAGAGATGTATCCTCACTGGAACCTCTGAGTACCCGTTCTCAGCCCTGGTGTCCTTGGGTTAGGCTGGTAGGCCATATACTCAATGTCTAATTTATAAATCTTGTATTTAAAATAACTTGTGATACTTTATCAGTGTGTAGATACAGCTTGCGTGCCCTTCCCCGCCTCCAGATCAGGAAGGCTGTTACCTGGTGCAGGTAGCTGTGGCTTTTATTTTGGATCTTCCTGCACTTGTGGCTTGCAGTAACCCTGGCTGTGAAAGAATTTGCCAGTTTGTTGATGCTGAAGTGCCTTTAAGTTAGACATGTGATATTTCTGTCTGTGAAGGCTTGAGATGCTTGAGTAGCCTTTGGAAACTATGTTAAGTATTTTTAAGAAGTTAATGTGACAAATCTGTTGATTTCTGCAATGTTGCACAGCCTTACACGTTCAGCACTAAATCCATGCATTGATTGATGTTAGCAGTGAACAATAACTGTTTCTATTGATTGCCAACCTGGCAGGAAGCAGACAGGTACATTCTTAAAGTCCTGTAGCATTTAAGATGACAGGAAGAAGGCTTGAAGACAGCTAATTATAAACTAATGGTGGTTATAACAGAAGGTTTGAGGCTTCCCTCAGGCATATTCCTGTGCAGTTTGGTCACAATTAAAAGGAATGTAATGCAATCCCCAATCTTTAAACTTTTCACACTTGCCTCCCACCCTTAGTTTTGCTTGAACGACCTTGCAAATAAATTTTAGCTTCTTACTCAATTTTAAAAACTTCCTGTCTTTCACCAAGGTAAAATTCTGAAACTGTTTAGTAAACTTCAAATTGTTTTAAAAATATGACTGGTAATGTTTAGAGCCATTAAAAATGGTTTGAAAGTCCTTATAGACATACGTCTTGTAAATCTAATCCGCTCTTGGAAATAAAACAAGGGTTTATTGGGTTATACATTTTAATTCTGAGTGGTTTGGGTTCTGAAATTAAGAGATTGACAGTGTCATAAACTGGAAACTGAATTTTTTGCAGGACTTGAAGAAGAGGTACAACCTGCACCCGTGCAGTGAGTTTATAGAACTTGGTGCTATCAGCACCTTTTTTTTTTTTAAATGAAAATTTTAGATTTATTTATTAATGCTGAATTCCTGGAAAAGGGGGAATTGCATGTCAGACCAAAAATTGAAAACCTGTGTGTAATGGTACCTATGTGAAGGCGTAAGGGGTCTAGGAGAAATAGTGGGCTTAAGCCTCATCAAGGGAAATTAGGATAGTCAGTAACAACAACTCCTCAGCCAAAAAACCAACCTCCCTTCAAACAGTGAGGCATGTAAGCTACAGGGTAGCAGGTCTTCCCCTATTGATTTCCCATTACAGTAATGTCATAATACTTCAGGGCTGACTTCTCTCATGTAGATGTAGAAGTAGATCCTGCCTTGAGGCAAGTGCTGTCCTACATAACCTCCCGAGTTCCTTATTTTAGGTGTTTGTGAGAATATGAAGGATAGGACATTTGTGTATCCTGTATCGAGCTTAGGGAAGTGGAAGAAGTTGGACCTTAAGGACACGTGTAGCGTAATGAATCTGTAGCTTTGACTAAGCAGAATTAGGCTTAGTTTGTTTGTTGATGCTTAATCATGGAGTTCCTTTTGCCTGGGCTTCTGCAGCTCAGTCTAAGCAAACGTGTTTCAGAATGATAAAAAGGCAGGAGTGCTGGTATTGAAGAAGAAAGAAATCAAATGCTGAGCATTGGGATGTAAATCTTACAGGAGTCAGTGGAAAAGTACCTCAGCTTTAAGATGTATCCAGGCTTTCTGGAATTAAGCTTATGTCTAGCTGCAAGACAGCAATTCACTGTGCAACTGTCGGGCTCAGATCTTAATTCTTGAGCAGTGCCAATTCCAGAAGCATATCTACATATGTAGATGCCAAGTGGTCCGTCTTACTGTTCCAAAGAATAGTAGTTACCCAGAGGAAGAAAGAGGAATGTTGCTGCCTCTAGGAAAAATAGGAAGGAATTGGTAGAGTGCTTTTCTCTGTGACAGCCAGTCCCTTAGCACGGAACACCTCGGCCAAGACTTAGAATATGCAAATTTCCTGCATCCATCTAGTTTCAAATGTAATCTGAAGACTTTAATCTGTAAATTTCAAATAAAGCAGCACATGTGAACATCTGCTGGTAGAAAGGGAGCTTCAGTGGTTTGTGTAGCTGTGTCTGTTTAGAAGAGTCTCTAATAGCGTATTACCAGGCTTGAAGAAACAAAACTGGCTTGAGTGAGTTGTCCAGATGGAAGGAGTTCTGCTGAAGGATTCTTCTTTTTTTTTTTTCCTC
>VZTU01017017.1:0-135840 GCA_013400835.1 Zapornia atra | reverse complement strand
CGCCCCCCCCCCCGCCCCGGCTCTTATTGTTGAACTTTGACATTTTGAAAACCGGGTCAGCCAAGCATTTGTGGAAAAAACGGAGAACCCAAACAAAAAACAATCATCAGGGTGGTATTTCTTTTACAAGGACACAGATCTGTTCTGTTTCTGACCAGCAATCATAGAATCACAGACTGGTTTGGGTTGGAAGGGACCATCCAGTCCCAGCCACCCTGCCATGGGCAGGAACACCCTCCACCAGACCAGGGTGCCCAAAACCTTATCCAGCTTGGCCTTGAACCCTGCCAGGGATCTAGGGGGAGCCCCAGGTTCACTGGGCAGCCCATGCCAGGGCATCACTGTCCTCATGGGGGAGAATTTCTTCCTAATATCTAATCTAAATCTACCCCATCTGTCCTATTGTTACATGCTCTTGTAAATAGTCCAACCCTCTGATCATCTTTGTGATCCTCCTCTGTACTTGCTCCATCAGCTCCGTGTCCTCCTTCTGCTGGGGACCCCAGAACTGGACATAATACTCCAGGTGAGGTCTCATGAGAGTGGAATAGAGGGGCAAAATCACCTCCCTTGACCTGCTGGTTATGCGCTTTTGATGCAGCCCAGGATATGGTTGGCTTTCTGAGTTGCAGGCACGTATTGTCGGGTCACATTGAGTTTCTTGTACACCAGTACCATCAAGTCGTCCTCCTCAGGGCTGCCCTCAATCCATGTGGAGCACAGCCATTGTTTGTGACCTGATACGTCATTCCTTGATTCTTCTTTGGAGCAATTTTGGTTGCCTGTATTTGAGGGAAGTCAGTAGGACAACTTCACCAAAAACGCTTGATACGGTAACTTAAGTTGTTCATTTTTAGATGAAGTTGGAAAAAAATTTAAGATGTTGAATGATCAGAGGGCTGGAGCACTTTGAAGACAGGCTGAAGAGTTGGCCTTGTTCAGCCTGGAGAAGACTCCTGGGAGACCTTATAGCATCCTTCCAGTACCTGAAAGAGCTGCAGGAAAGCTGGACAGGGGCTGGTTACAAGTTTTAAGGGCATTTTGCTACATCCCTGTTTAACTTGTTCCTGTGTTTGACTTGAGATGGATTCTGAACAGCACCATCTGTGAAAGAGAACATAAAGCCCAGATGTGAAGAGGGAAAATGTGTTTATTCTTTGCTGTACCACCATCTCCTCCCCCACTGCCCCGAAAATGTTACTATAAGCAATACTTGTATTTCAAAATGTTTGTGTTTTCCAACAGCTCCTGAAAGAATTTTCTTTGGTTTAGAGTTTTTTATTTGATGTGGGAACTCTGCCCACCAGGATTTTAGCTTTCTGTAAAAGCATTGATGGTTAATTTCTGGTATAACAATTAAATCTCTTACAGAAGATCTTATTGCTGAGAATTGCTGATGTCATAGCTATCATTCATTGGTTGCTATGGAAATTAAGTAGGAACGCATTCAATATTAATACTGCATTCCTACTATGTGTGCTTTCCTGTTGGGAGAGCGCTTGCTTTCTCCAGGAAGGCAGGCTGCAGCGATCCTTGAGACAAGGGGTTGGTGCTCTTTGCAAACACTTATGGCATACCCCATTCCTTGGGGCCTGCAATACAAGAAAGATGTAGTACTGTTGGAGAGGGTTCAGAGGAGGCCACGAAGGTGATCAGAGGGCTGGAGCATCTCCCCTACAAAGAGAGGCTGAGGGAGCTGGGCTTGTTCAGCCTATAGAAGAGAAGGCTGCGGGGGGACCTCATTGCAGCCTTCCAGTCCCTAAAGTGAGCAGAGAAAATAAGAGGGGAATCAACTTTTAAAAAGGGCAGACAATGGCAGGACAAGGGGAATGGATTAAAGCTAAAGGAAGGAAGGTTTAAATTAGATATTAGGGGGAAGTTTTTTACAGGGAGAGTGGTGAGGTGCTGGAACAGGCTGCCCAGAGAGGTGGTGGATGCTCCATCCCTGGAGGCGTTCAAGGCCAGGTTGGATTGGGCCCTGGGCAACTTTGTGTAGGTCCAGGCCTGGAGGTTGGTGGCCCTGCCTGTGGCAGGGGGGTTGGAACTCCCTGATCCTTGGGGTCCTTTTCAACCCATACCATTCTAGGATTCTATGATTCCTTCCTCTTCTGCAAAGTCATCAGCCACCATGGTGGGGCTTCTGCAGTTCACATCAGTTTTGTACAGCTAGTAATTACCTGTCCCAGGCCTGGAGTGTGCTTGCAGTAATGTGCCGTGATGAATTTGCATGAGATTTTCCTGATCTAGGACAAGTCGCTGCCCAGGCACTTCACAATACATTTCTTCTCCTGAAGTTTGAAAGGGAGGTTCCTTCCAGAGATCCAGAAAGGTCCTGTATACAAGTGTGGGATTTGTGTATCTGCTCTTTAGCACGGTTTCCTGGCATCCTTTTTTCCTGTGGTGGGACAACAGAGTTTGGTGATGCTTCATTTTATGAAGTCCTGGTCTGGTGTTTAACTTCCATTTCGGGCTGTAAGGAACAGACCATGTCTTTCTCTAACTCGCAGCTGTATTTCCTTTCTCTGTTAAATTTTGAAATGTTCTTCATGAAATGCTGTCGCGCTAATAAGATGAGCTAGTATTTAAAATTTAAGATAAAGTAGGGTATAACTACAATTTAACACACTTCTGCTAGAAAAGGTCTCGGGCTGCAGCGGAGCTGCTTGCCAAGATTCTTGAAGAAATATTTGTGTCTTTGATTACTACCCATTAAAAGTCAGGTAACTGTCGTAGCACTGCTTAAATACCGAGTGGTGTATATCTATTCTCAGCCTGGGGGAGGGAAGAAAGCTTTTAGAAATAAGCCTGAAGACTTGGAAGGGGACCTGCTGCTTAAGGAACACTTGGCTAAAAAAAAAAAAAAACCCGAAAAAGGAAGAGGGCCACAGTGTTCTGATTATATAGTTGAAAGTTATTTTTACAAGAAAGAAACTTAAATATATATTGGTATCTCTAAAGAATTCACACACCACCACCCCACGGAAAAAAAAACCCCTCAAACAACCAGGAAGAATTCTGAAACTGCCTGGAAAATGTGCAGGGCCACTGGTACGGATAATGATGAGCTGCTGGCTTCTGCCGGAGGAGTGCAGTGGGGAGAACTAGGTTTTCGTGATGAAGGGCTTAAAGTGTAAAGCGTGAGTGCAAACAAAGCACCTTTTGTCCTCTATATCATAAAGAAGTATTGTGAGGCTCTGTAATTTCTTTTATAATTCAGAATTGATTGATGCTCAATGAGCTCTGTAGATTGTACCCCTTTGGTGGAGATAGACGCACTTGATACGTGCAATAATATACTCATTCACTGGAGTGGAAGCAGTATTGAAAACTGCAGCTCAACTTGCTGTGTCTAGCAGCCGTGGCATGACTGATTGCTGGAAGTTGGAGCATGGGGCTTGAATAGAGGTTTGGCAACACCGGAAAATGGGTGTCTGTTTTGGAGTGTGACATAAGGCAATATTTACCCTGCTCTGTTTCTCCCTTTTCCAAGCAAAAGGCAGGTTGCCAAATACAGGGCCGGAATGATTTGGATCTTCAGCTGGAAACATTTGCCTATGCTGGGGTAACTGAGATGTGCAGATAGCTCAGGAAACCCAAAAGTTGTCCTCTGCTTAGCTTTGTGTCTGTCTGCACTGCTCCCTTTTTAAAGAGAAGTTGACAAACTTTCTTAAGTTACTAAACCCCAAACTTGCCCATACCCGTATGCACAACCGCAGAACCTCTGCATCAGCTTCCACGGGAGTCACAGCAGAGCCAAAGATCCATCTACGAAAGCTGTTTGATATAAACATGTGCTTCCAGACACATACTAAGTGCATCTTTAGTTGCTATTTGTGTGTTTTTGGGATTAAAACTTTCTAGTTAGTGCGTTCTGGAGAAAGGAAGATCTCTCACAACTGTTCAGTGAGCTCAGCTGAGGGAGCACAGTTGCTGTCTTGGCAGCTCTAGCATTCAGTTACAAGGCTTCAGCCTCACAGAGCTCATTTTAGAAAAGCTGTGAAGTGCCTTTTTTTATTTACCTTGTAGTTTCGATGAGATTCATTTTTCAAGCTGTTCTCCAGCTGTGAGGACCGGTTTAAGTGAAATTCTCACGAAATTGTTCCATCTAGATTAAGTTTTTAATAGTGAGATTGAATGTTAGAGCCCTCTGTAACCAAAGATATTTTAAATCTTTCAGTAATGATGTGTAGGGTAGGTAATGATATGTAGACTCTCCTCTTTTGGAATATCTTGCCTTTTATGAACAAGCCCTCAACTTTCAAATTTCCCTTAAAACTTTAAAACAGTCTGAACATGTCCCTTTAAGTTCAATATATTATGTTATTCTGCTGGAGTGCTTCAGTATGGTGTTAAAGAGGGAAATCTTTTTTTGTCCACCTACTTAATTATGGTATGCTAATTAATGAAAGAAAAACTGTATTATTTCTGATAACTCATGTCAGAATATTCTGTGATGGAGTGGGACTTCTAAGTAGATTATTAAACCTAGGTTCACCACTGCATTAAGCGACACAAGCATTGATTCTGATACTTTAAAACCATTTCTTCACTGTCCAGCTAGTCTAGAATATAAATGCTGAATTGCATATGATTCTTACAATGCCACATGAATCAGAGTAAGATGCTTTGACCTATAGCTCTTACTACAAAACTCCAGGAAGTTTTCTTCAGCTGTTACGTACTTTGAATAAGGATATGAATGTTTTGGAGAGAGCACTTCCTTCCCCATCAAACACAACTGCAGTTGGAAAAGGTGGGGAGAAATTGGAAAAATGAAAGCTTTCCCCCCACAGTGTAGAACTCAACTATCCAGAGTGCCCTGAGTACTAGGCTCTGATGTATTTCTTGAAATTGTTTTCTCTGTAGGCTAATGCTACTCTGGGTTATTAATTTAAAAGCTTTGGAACTTGCAGTTTCTCTTTGCTGTTGGGTATGTAGCGCTTGATAAGATGAATATAGAGAAAACTGATATTTTTAAGAACTTTTTGTGAGAATGATGGATGTTTCTGTGTCCATACTAGAGCCTGATGGTGTAAGGAAGATAAAACAATTGTCATTTACAGTTGGAGATGTGGGGTAAAAAAGGAGGATGTTTTCTGTTTGCAACATTTGCATTTCTTTGGTTTGGACAGGAACATTCAAATATATTTCATTACCTTGCTATATAGCCTAATTCAGTTTTTGAAACTAAATGTATTTGTTACTCAAAAATAATTTATTCACAGTCATCTCTCTGCTGAGTTAAGGTTTTCACACTGTGCTAGTAAAAAGAAAGGGAATACAGCTGATGCTGAATAAGCAGGAAAACAGTCCTGCTTTTCAAGCTCATTTCCACCCCCCAAGTAGGGAAAGAGTGTCTTTCCCTTGAAATTACGGCTTTTCTACCCATGCAGGTGCCACATATGGATACAAAGTTGAACCTCCAAATGTGGGGCTGGGAAGGCAGCTAGGGAAGCACTGTCAGTGCTTCTGGCTTTTTAAATCCAGGGAGTTTAAAGAGCAAACATTAAGCTTTTCTCCCCCTTCTTTTTTTCTTTCTTTCTTTCTTGCAGTACTTGGGGCACGTGGAAGTGGATGAGTCCAGAGGAATGCATATCTGTGAAGATGCCGTGAAGAGACTGAAATCTGTATGTATATTTGTTTCATGGAAAAGTTGGTTCTGGGGCTATGAGCGTTGCTGGAAAAGGTCCGTGTGGCAGCAGTGCCCCAGCTAAAGACTGAACTTCTGACCGACGTTAGGGGGAACAGTTGGCCGGTCTGAGAGCACTGCTGTGCTTAGGGGGAACAGGCTAATCTGGTGACGAGAGGGAAAGAGTTGCAACTGGTCTTTCTACTTGCAGAAACTCTCTGCAAAGCATATGCGTAAAAATCCCCCGTGACCTTTGAGACTTAAATTGGGACTTCAACCATTGTTTTTTAACAGTTCTTTCTCCCTCTCTCTTTTCCTCTCCCTCTCTCTCTCTCCCTCTGTTGCCTGCCACTTTAATAGTGACTGAATTCACCGTTGTTATACAAAATATTACTTGATTTAGGCCGCTTTTTTTTCTAATGCACTGCAACATTGTAGTCACGCATGAAATAATCTGGCTTGCATCTGCTCAAAGTGCCCTGAAGGCTGCCTAATTCTGATGTCATGAGGTGGGCTGCTTTTTGTTTGGCTTCTGTGGACGTTTGCTTGTGTAAATGGCACTCGTTCCAAGCTCTTTGTATTTCTGTGGCCATTTGAAGAGGTCTTGTCATCGCTTTCCTGCAACTGTAATCTCACAAAATCCTGCAGAAATAGCAAACTCCAGAAAGGCAGCGGTGAGCCTATTAAGGAATTGAGGCTAAACCAGCATTGAAGAGAACAGGAGAAAGGACATGCAAACTTGAGGTCTGAATAGAGAACTGCAATCCTTTTCATCCCATCTCTTAACATATCAGCTGTGTATATTCTTCAGTGATGCCTTTACTGGAAGAAACTCTTGCATCCTTTTAGCTCACCAAAATTACTGAAAGTATATCAAACACTTCTGCACCTTTGCTGACTTCACATGTCTACTACTGGATGTCGCTTTCTTTCCTCACCAAATGTGAGACTTCAAATGATTTCCAACTAAACCTGTTCTTCCTAGCACACAACAGAGGATTATAGGTTATGTTTTTCTTCCTTCTATTGTGCTGTGAAGTTTCTGAATTGATTTAGGGCTCTGATTAAGATCAAGTCTTTTCATTCTTTTTTTCTCTCAGCTAATGTATAGCAACCTGTTAAAGCCGCATCCCATCTGTTCCCAGCTGTGATTAGTGATTGATCTTTATTAAAAAGTGTCACACAAAATATAAATGAGTTTCTTTGTTCTATGGATTTACTTTATGTAGCTAAAAGTGCAAGTACTGACCACATAATGAATTGCATCTGGTTTCGTTTCGTTCTGGTTTTTGTTCTATCAGAATTCTTTCTATTAGTACACCAAATAACCTTGCAGTATCTGCTTTATTCCACTTCTCTTGTTCTCTTCTGTGGAGAGCTGTGGTGTCAAGTATTTGTTCTCTAGATTTTTCAGAAATTTGCAGCCCACAAGCCAGTTTAGGGTAGCTAAGCTTAGAAATAATGAGACATAGTAAAAGCATAGTGCTCAGTTTCTTCTAGAGTCTGGGTATTTCCAGGATCGTGGTTCTTGATCGCCTGGATTCCAATATCAGACTCGGATATATGACTTCTGCAGTGCATTCTCTGGAAGTCAGTAATTTCATTTCCCTGTTCCCTGCTATGTCATAATTCCAAATTCTGAGTGGCATAAACTTGCCCGTTCTCATAAATTCACCATTTTTCTTCCGATAACTTTGCTCTCTTCCACTGTTTGTAGTTTTTGATGTCTATATATAAATTACGCACAAGTGCATTCTCTTACGATTGCAGTTGGCAGTGTCTCTTTGTCAGTATTGGAAGTTGAGAAGCAGAGGTGAAGTTCTCATTGGGCCCGAGAGGAAGATTCAGGTTACTGAAACTACTTTGTGCACTTCAGATTCCATCAGATCCAGGGGTTGTTTTGGGCTGCTCACTCCAGTTTAACCCCTGTCTGCTCCTCCCCATCTCCTCCCCCCAGCACGTAGGTTTTAAACTGGGGCCATTTTTTTTACAACTCTGCTATTACTGAAAGCTCTTTGCTGTACAATATTCTCTCTTAATTAGCCAGAGCTGAGCCACTGGATGATGTTTCAACATGTGAGGAATGTGATAAGAAAACAGCTTCTTCTTTTTGGTTTTCACAGCGCTTGGTTATTTTGATGGGCTTTCCCTCGGTCTTGAAAGAATTTGAAGTTTGAGCTGCAGTGCTCAAACTGAAAGACAAGCTAAGGGAAATTGGACTTTGCTTTTCATATGGTTAAACTACATCAAAACCTATATGGCCTATTTTAATCTTCACTGCTTTCTTTGCAGGCAAAGTGTAGGTTTTATAAATCCAGTTAATAGGTAATAGTTCTGTTCCCTTAGTATTGTTGAACACTTGTATCTCACAGCTTCTGAAAATTGAGTTCTTGCCTGTCTTTACTTATTTAATAGGTACATTATTTTTCTCTTAATTCTTGTTCTCCAACACTTGGCAAATCATTTGGGGAATTGAAGTCTGTTCTTTTTTTAGGCTTGACCAGTAGATTTTAAAACATTTTACGGGATCTCTCAAGAAGAGTATAGAACAGCCTTAATCTTGGGTTTAGGAATCATTTAATTTCTGCTTTGCTTTTTGAAAGAAAAGATGTAAAGAAATCTGTCTCTCTAATCATGGGAAATAATCTTTCAGGGTTGTTTTTTTCTTATTACCTGTTCATTTAATATGGTATAATTGGTTTTGGGCACTGCATCTTGCAGAACTTGAAACCAGATGATGGTGAGCATTTTATTTGGGCATTGTTTAATTGACAGCTGAGTAAAAGAAGCCGCAAGAGAATCCCCCCATCCATACTGTATTCAGTTGTTACAGTTTTACAGCTCTGAAATTGCACACCAACAATACTATAAGGTGCAGGTTATAATATTGTTGAGACCTAATGAAGACAAACTTGAGTTATGTCCCTATTTTCTGATGGCACTGCAGCCTCATTAATAGGTCAGAAACCCATGTATTCACCTCTCAGTCTATAATTAACGTGGGTTTATATTATCAACAGAGCATGCATTTCTTCCTTAGTAGATTATTACCAATGTAGCTTACATTTTTACCTCCATAGGGATATATTACTGTGTAGACATTTAATATCTGGTAGGATCCTTATGTTTGGACACTAAGGATTAAAAATTTCTTCAGAACTTCTTCACCAAATGAAAAATATTTAGCACAAACTGGAAAATAACTTTGTAAGGGCCCTGTAAGTGTATTTTACTCAGGTACGGGAACATCGTATAAAGACAAAAGTATACTCTCTCATGTCATGTTTTGATTTTAAATCAGCTTTAGCCTGTAGTTATTGGTTTCTAACGTGCCACTTCTTGTTTTAAATGATGCATTTGTTTTAATATATGTTCTTGTTTTAGCAGGTAAAGAGACATAATTTAATATTTTAAAACATGTTAGTTATCTCTAAACTGCATTAACTTAGTGTTGTTTGAAACCCATTTTGCATGATGCCTTTTCGATTAACCTTTTCTAGTTTATTAAAAAAAATAATCTTGCTTAACAAGCATTTTCCTGAGAGCAAAATTAACCATCACCTAAAAATGAGGTAGCTTCTGGTGAACCTCTCTAGCTTTTGCTATCTTTAAAAAGCTGTTATTTAGTGTAATGCAATAGTCATTGCTCAACTTGGCAGCAGCATCCAACCCCTTCTCATTATGTACGCAACACTGATTAATCCGTTAGTTCCCCTCCTAGTGTTCTGCATATCCTGTCCAAATACATAGCCGTTCCTGCCTCTAAAAATTGTTAAGCTTTTCAGCTGGCTGAATTTAAGAGACGTTCTTTGTACAGTGTCTGAGTTGACATAAATATGTTACAGATCCTCAGTGCAGAGCTCTGTGGAAGGATGTCGGGGCAGAGCAGCACACAGCAACCGAAGGCAGGAAATGCAAAGTCAGGATTGACACTCCCTTCTTAACTTTGTGTTTCCTGGCTTTTGTTGGCTTGCGTCAGAACCAGAGCTTTGTTTTAAATATAACCTTGTTTATCGATCAGTTGTCCAGACGCTGCCTCAGGATTATTATTTGTAATAATACTTTTAATACAGTATTATTACCAGTGATCAACATGTTGGGATTGCGTAGCATTAATTTGGGGGTCAGGGCCTGTCCCAACATGGCGCTCTGTCTCATCCACAGTTCTCCACCTCTTCCCCGTTACTGCTAGACCACAGTTTCCTTACAGGCAAAACAATTTGGGAACATGGCAGGAACAGCGAGATGCCTTGAGCCAGCTTCCCTCAAGTGCAGAGCGGCCTGTAACTGTGCAAGGCAGAGCACCAGGCCCGGTGAAGCCTTCTCGCAACAGGGTTGCTTCACATCTTGGCAGTTTTCACAGGCTGGTATCAAAATAGAGCCAGCAAACTGAACTGCATGCAAACATGCTTAAAACTGCGTGCCACCGTTTTCTTGATATGAACCTGGCATTCGGCTTAATTGCTTCCAGGCTGAAGGAATTTAGGAAGTTGTAGTGCAGCTCTCTGTACCTTTGCACTTGCCTGTCTGTCCCTGCCTGAGCAGACTTTAAAGGGGTCTTGTTCTGCCCGTCAATTTAGAGTTGTAAAATGGATACCTAGTTTTTATATAAATATTGTATAAAGCCTCAGAAAGCTTCAAAGAGAGAGAAAGAGGAGGGGGTTCTCATTCCTGGTTTAGTTGTACCATAAGGCGAGATGAAATTCCTCGCTGTTCAAAGAAGACACAAAATGTGAAGCATTAAGAGTAGCATGAAAATCAAACCAACAAATAAACGGCACAAAATGAAATAGTGTTTAACCCTGCTTTGTAAACAGCCCTGCGTGTTTCTCCAGCATTTGCTTTGGGAAAGACTGATCAATACAGAGCAAACTTGACTGTAATTCTGGAGTTAGAACTTTGTGTTTCACAAGAGCCCGTACAGTATTTTAATTGTTTAACTACCATATCTGCTGCCAAGTTTGGTTTATAACCTAACTAAAAGGGACTAAACAGGGGAGAGTGAAAATAAAGTAACCACTTTGCATGAAATTGGGGCTGAGGTTCTCTTCTTTCCACCAATTTCAGGGCAGTAGCTTGTTAGAATTGTGTGCGTGCCCTTTGATCTTCATTTTCATGGGATTATTTTCACATTTGCCTGTCGCACCTTCTCATGGATAACTCTAAAATCCCCTTCCTTTCCCTCCAAACCCTATTCTTGTGTGTGCTTGTTGGTTTGAAACCCTGGGACATTTTAGCTACCTACAGTAATAGAGCTCGACTTGTCCCCCCTGTTCCTCCAGGAAAGGAAGTTCTTCAAAGGCTTCTTTGGAAAAGTAAGTTTAATGCCTCGTTTGTGCTTGCACTATAAGGAGTTACATCCCTGGTATAGCACTGCTGTAAAATCAGGGTGTTGAGAGTCACCTAATCCATTTCAGAGTATTTGCTTCTAAAACAGACTTGGAAATAAGTTGGTCAAACAAACAGTATGGTTAAAAAAGCAACCTGAAACAAACTTAAATCCATACGGGCTGTATCAGAAATCCTGTGTTCTGAAGTGATTTGGTCTTCGCAAAAAAACCTGAATTGTCCTTTTCAGCCCTTAAACTTGTGCCAGCCTGGGCAAATACCTACAGAGGAGCATTTGGGGTCTGTGCCTTGTAAACTCTTCATGATCAGCTGCCTGGCACCATGAGCTGACACAAATGTTAGACTCTCTCTTAAACATTTCTTTTTTGAGCACAGTCCTAATTCATAGATATATGAAGATGAGACCTACTACGTTTTTCTACTTGCAACTCAACTGTGTAACTGAAAAATTTAGTTCCAGTCATTGCTGTTGCTTTCATGAGTACCGTGACTTAGGTGTGAAGGAAAACAACTGTCCTGTACTGCCTACATCTCTGCAATGTCTTGGAGACCCTGAAAGAGCGCTCTCTCTTACCTCTCATCTCTTCCCTACATCTGCATTTCAAACTCTTGTTTAAAAAAATATTTGAATTTATTTTTCATATGGAGTTAACCTAAAGTACAGCTTCTGGAGTATGTTGTTATAAAATGAATCTTAGCTCAAGTAGAAAGTAACAGGTTTGTAACCTCCATACAAACAAAGATCTTCTGGAGATTATTCTCTGCTCACAAATTTGGTTTGGCTTTGCTTGGGGAGTAAATCAAGTTGGGTTTTTTTTCAGCTGCTGCTTTTTCACCTTTCACTCAGGGTTGCATGTCACAGAGGGACAGCTGTTTTCCCAATTCAGCTTTATTCCTGTCATCTGGGAAATCACACTTTGAAAGGGCAGTGATAGCAATGGGCCGAGTACCGTAGGTGGGAGATCTGTCAGATTTGTCAGGTCATTGCTGGGTGCTAACAAAATCTAAGAGCTGGCATCTACAAAGATCAGAGTGAAAATGCTAACTACTACTTACAGTTTATTTAAAACAAACAGAACCCTGCTGTGCACCTTAACCTGACCCAGAAACATTAGATTTCTTTCTACTTGCTGGTGTTAACTTATGTTAGGCTACATGAGAAAGTAAAGTCACAGAAGGACAGAGCTTTACATAGCACCTACAAACCTTTCTTTGGCTTTTTAGTTACCTGTTAAATATGCCAGCTTCCCTGTTACATATTAGTAGCTTTTTTTATGAATCTTTTTTTTTTTTTTTTTATACAGCCTTGTAGATCTGACTTGCCTTTTATTACAATATTTTGCCAAAGAGGGACATACTTCTCTTTCAGCCTGGGGAGTTCCATTAGCACTGAAGCCACTCCAGTCCGTACAACAGTTTAGGTCTGCCCGCAGCGCAGCTTTGGCTTGCAGCAGGAGGCCAAATCTAAGGGGAAAAAACGGCAAAAAAAGGGACAGCTGTTCTCTTATTAATACTTCAGAAATACTAATAATTCTTAATATCTTTTGGCTGTCGCATCTATCATTTCTCCGTGTATGCCTTGCTTTGGGATTAATATAATACTCCAACCTACAGAGCTGCTTAAAATGCCCTCCCAGCTTTCAAAGTCAGTCTAGACAGGTGTGCTGCTTTCCCTGACCGCATCTTCTCCCCCTAAAAGGTAAATCTGATGGGTTTGTGCCCAGAAATGTTTGAGAATGTAGTACTGAAAATACTTCCTTTTCAGCTTTAAATAAAAATGAGTGTTGATAGCTCCAGGTTGTAGCTTTATTTAGTAACCAAATCGACTGCTCTTCATGTTTTATAAACTAAAGCGTCTCTGTTGTAATGAACTGTAGCACAGATTCAGTGGTCCTTCCTGTTTTGCTTCTGCGGAGTGCACGTGTTTCTCATCGCGCAGTGTTTTATCCGCAGTCTGAAATGATGCGTTCCTTTTTTATACCCCAGGCTTCAGATAAAGCTTACAGCTGGTTTTAAGTCCCAGGACAGAATGGAATAGGCAGAAAAGCTAGGAACAATTTAGAAGCATTTTAAGAATGTATTATTGGGCAACTTTAATTCTCCCTGTGTGTTGCAGATGTTTCCCTTGTGCCCAACCCGCAGCGGTCCCGCTTTGTCTTCAGGCCTTGTCTGTTAGGATGAATGCTTCGCCCTCCCTCCTGGAGACCTCTGAGGACTCTGAAATTAGTCCAGATAACGAATCTGGTATTGGAGCAGATTACTGACCTCCTAGGGAGTGCTGAGCAACAAGGTTTCTATCAGGGCTGACTCAGCGGTGACAAATCAGGCTCCTGGGAGTCGGTGTCATGCGGGCTCTCCTCCAGCAGTGCTGTCATCCAAAATTTCTTGCATATGAAGACAACCTACTGATATGGATGTCTAGATGGGTTCCTTGGAAGCAATATTTAAGACTACACTGGTCCAGTGGGTATTGGCCATTTGCTATAGATTTGTTTGGGGTCGCCTATGCATTTCAGTGTTTATTATACAAGCTGTGGTTCTGCATTGGAGTTTGCTTCCCACGCATTATCTCCTATCTGGTCTGATCTTTGTCCTGTGTGTGCCAGAATGCAAACACTCCTTTCTGCTTTCTAATCACAATATACATGGCGATATCCCGCCCATAATAGAGTAGTGCTTTGATTTTATATGGCCAGTATAAACTATTTGGAGGAGTGTATTCCTTTATACATCACTTGTAGGCACAAGGAAGCTGAGGAGTCAGTGGATGGGAAAATTACGTGTTGCCCAGCAGTAGTAGCTGTGTGTTGGGGATACAGACTGTAAGGGCGTACTCCATCTAAGCACTGCACCCACCGTAAATCTAGAAGGAGGAATTGGGGCATAAAAGTGTGTCACCTTTTTCTTTTAGTGTAGCAAACCCATGTTTGGTTATCTTCCATGAGGAACCTTATTTTTCCAGTGGGAGAGGTGGACGTAGCCTTTCCATTTGATTCTGAGAAACCTGAATTTGCATGTCTTGGCTGTTTCTGAATCCTTGCTTGGTAGAACAGCAGGTGAGAAGTAGCTCTGCTAAAGACCAGCAATGCTTTAGTAAGGAGCCAGCTCGGTTAAACCTGACTTGTTCACAAGGGGGTTTTTGTTTGCTGGGGAAAGACATGTACCTCAGTTTCTAACGATGGTAATCTAAACCAAGCAGTCACCTGCAGGCAGTGACTCCTCTTGATCATTTGTGCGGGCTTGAAATAAAGATGTAAGACTATTAACAGCTTATAAGGAACTGGTACTGCTTTTTAAAGCAGTTCAAGGAAGCAGACCTCTACAAACCATTTGGGTTTTGGATTAATAGGGCCTTTTATGTTATGGAAGCTAGCTGAGCATTGAAAATGCACACTATATATTGTGAGTATCAGTTTTTCACTGCCATTTAAGACCAAAAGTTAGAAGCTACTTTTAAATGCTGCAATATTTTTTTAACACATATGATGGTAAATTTAAGTACGTCTTCCTTTGTGAATACGGGTCTTTCTGCTAGGCATTCCAGAAGCTGACAGTTATACTTTAAACCTTCCCTGGGGTATCCAGGAGGCTGGATGGATATTTAGAAACTTGCTTCTGCAAGCACTTCTCCATAGCTTGCTTTCATGCTGTGCTAATTTTCTCTCTTTTCTCTTTTAATCACTCTTCCCTACAAGTCAGTGCCGTTCTCTGTTCGCTTTTTGAAAACGCTGGGGTTGTTATTGCCGCTTCTGAAATTGGGACAGATAGTTCCTCCCCAAAAAACAAGCAGAAGTCCTGCCAGGCCCCTTTTTCTCACCCTTGCTGCTTTCTCTCAGAATGAAACCAATGTGATATGATGAGACTTTTTCACTCCAAGATACTTCATCCTCACAGTATTAAAACTGGTGTCGCAGACTTGGACCGTGTAGTAGCTTATGCCAGGACCTGTCCTTCCTCCATTACTTGCCACACAAATATAAATTATATACATCTGCAATGCACTGTTTTTTAAAAAAAAAAACAAAACCACAACAAATTGCAATTCTTGCATGAAACTGCTAGCTGATACCCTTCCTTGTGGTGTTTTCTTTACTCCTAAACTCAGCGCTTCAGAAAACATTACAGGGAGAACAGTTTATTGGCTGGTGTAAAGCACCCAGCTTGTGAATTAAAGCCACACATTAAAAAAAAAAGATTATTTTTCTAGTAGTAGTTCTCTGAAACAATCAGTCAAATTATGTTGACATCTTGTACCTATTGCCTGTTTTCTGTCTGATGAATTAGTGTTTATGCTGTTTTCCCTAACTTTCCCTTAAAAAGTAAACAATCTAGAAAGAATCCTGAAGCCTTCCTGCCTTTCCCACTTACCCTCAGCTTGCGGCAGCTCAGAGTTCCCACAGCCAAACCTTGCATAGGAGCCAGGCCTCTCCTCTGCCGCCTCAGCCTGCCACACACCGTGGCTCTTTCAGGACAGGCACCGAGGGGTTAAGAAATCATGTCTTTCTGCCTCTCTTCCCAGATGTGACTTACTGATTTAGTGAAACATTTTGGATGATTGGTCTCAGCATTAAGCTCGTGTCACAATAACTGATGAATTTTGGGTGCTTTTAACACTGGTTTAAGGTGATGCCACGGTTCTGCCACGCGACTATTGGGGCAGAGGGTAGGGAGGGCTGGTGGAAATACCAGGTAAGAATTTTCCTCCGTTTAAACTTGCGCTAAAGAAGCTACCTGTGGTGTAACTCCTTATGAATTAGTGTTTTCTGACACTTTAGTGGAATTCTTCACCCACTTGGTCAGTCTTGAATTCTTTACTGTCAGTGGATGTACACCCTGTTTTTGCCTCAAGCCTGTCCTGTGCCCTCTCCCCATCCCCACGACATGCTGTTTCTGGAATACTGGCTTTGGCTTGGTTCTCTGAATGTCTTGCAAATTGGATTGACTATCTGGCTTTGGGCACCCTACTGACCGTGGACTTCAGCTACACTTAACGTTACGGTTCTTGGAAAGGGGAAGTGGGTGGCAGGCTAGATGCTGTTGGTGTAATACTGTGGTTTTCTCTTTCTCTTTTTCTTTTTTTTTTTTTTCCTGAAAGTCTGGGAAGAAAGCCGTGAAAGCAGTCCTCTGGGTTTCGGCGGATGGACTCAGAGTGGTAGATGAGAAAACAAAGGTTAGATTTCCCTCAACGAACATTTTATATGTCTCTATAATAATGTATTTGTGCTCTAATTTTAAATGGGCACCAGTCTTTATATTGGTGCAGATGTTGGTATTTGAAAGGAAGACTGAAGTGTGCAATACTTCAATTATTTCTTGCTTTGTACCCAGATGTATACCTGCTGTTTGCTTTTTTCCCCAGTTAATTCCATGCTACTCCCAGGACACAAGGGCAGCGAGGCTGGGGAAGGGGCTGGAGAGCAAATCATATGAGGAGCAGCTGAGGGAGCTGGGGATGTTTAGTCTGGAGAAGAGGAAGCTGAGGGGAGACCTTATCACTGCCTACAACTACCTGACAGGAGGGTGTAGAGAGGTGGGCAATGGTCTCTTCAGCCAGGTGACAGGAGACAGGACAAGGGGAAATGGCACTAAGCTGCACCAGGGCAGGGTCAGATGAGATGTCAGGAGAAAGTTCTTCACTGAAAGAGTTGTCAGGGCCTGGAACAGGCTGCCCAGGGAGGGGGTTGAGTCACCTTGCCTGGATGTGTTTGAAAGAGAGGTAGATGAGGTACTTAGGGATATGGTTTACCATAGGGCAGGAATGGTTGGACTTGATGATCTTAAAGGTCTTTTCCAACCTTGTGATTCTGTGACACATTTCATAAAAGGGGGTGGGTAGCACAAGCTCAGAGGATTTTTTTGTTACATTTACTGAAGAACCACTTTTTTCCTCTTGAGTTCTGTGGGCATCTAACTTGGCGAGTCCCTTGACTTGCTGTGCACCGCTGCCATGATGACACAGAAGCAAACTCATGCTAATGTAGCTTAGAGTGCATCCAACCCCTCGAGTGAGTCTGAGTGACCAGGAGCTAGCTTCTAAAACTGCCACAGAGAGGAAGTGAAATGGGGGGTTGTGCCTTCTCTCAAGTTAGACAGTAACGGAGTTAACTGAGTATCAAATTCAGTTATTTCTAGTATGAAAGCTGCTGGTTTGAAGTGGAAGACTGGTGCATTTGTGGCATCTTTCTTGATTGTTTTACACTTTTATTTGTTGTGAAACAGTACAGCGTGTTCCACCAAGGCACCTGTCTGCAAGGAACAGCAAAGGGTTCTTGGTTTTATGTAGATGCAGGCAATCAGCAAGGAGAGCTTTGGGCTCGCCTCTCCAGGCGTATGAGTGGTTTAAAAGCTGGCATGGCTGTCAAAGCAATTTTTATTCTCATTAGTCTGAGATAAATTAGTTTTACGTTCGTGTCATTTAACCCTCGCTTTGTCAACCTCAAAGCTGATCACTGCCAGCCATCGCTGAGAAGCAGGTAGAGATAATTCAGAACCCCCTGAAGTAGGACTGCTGGCCAGATACCTGCTCTGTGGCTGGACTTCTCCAGGGCTGTTGATGGGAACTGAGCTGTAATTCATCAGCACTAAAGCTTCTGTCTCTTAAGAATTCAGTTTCTAATACAAACACACTGATAGAGATGAACTCAGCCTGCTGATTGCCTTGTTTAAAAACAATAATGCACGTGTTATTTTTAGAAATGTGACTGCTTATGTAGCTAATAATTTAAAAATCGAATTTTAATGAGTTGTGCAGACCCCTGAGGAAATTAAAAGTACAGGGCCTAGAAAGAGAATATACCATTGCCTCCTGGTGGATGAGGACATTAGCACAGGCGCCAGCCAAAAGAGACATTGAAAAGAACATCCAAAAAATAACTGTAAATTAAGACAGCAGAGTTCTTAAACAATGCTGTCTCCCTTCTAGAAACATTTCTCCCATCGGTCTGGAAAACAGACGAGGGATGTTTGATAGTACCAGTGCTGCTGGCCAATCAGCTTTTGCTTTTTATCTAACACCTGCTAGACCCTTTCATGCTTGCAGGTCTCTCCCATAAGTTTCATTGTCGTGTTTTAACCACGGTAAATATTTTTTTGATTGCAAGGCTATTGGAGCTACGCTAAAAATAAAACAAACAAAGAAAAATGTGAGCTCCATAATCTAGAGGAGAGGTCCTGGGAATTGTTGGCGTCCCTAAATTCTTAAGTGGTGCCTTGGCACACTGCTACTGAAGGTGGCTGGTGGAAAGTGTCCTCTGTCCTTTTTGTTTCGTCCTGGGAATAGATTCTGAAAGATGAAGCCATTGACAGATTATAGTCATGGTGGGTTATCATGGTTTCAGTATAACTCATCTTCTTGCGGTTAACACTGAAAATTACTTATTCAAGTGTTTCTCCATGTTTCCTCAGATTTCTTTGTGTGTGTGTGTGTGTGTGTCATTTTTTTCTTCTAGGACCTTATAGTTGATCAGACAATAGAGAAGGTTTCTTTCTGCGCACCAGACAGGAACTTTGACCGGGCATTTTCATACATCTGTCGAGATGGCACGACAAGGCGCTGGATATGCCACTGCTTTATGGCTGTAAAGGACACGGTAAGTGGGGGGGGGCTGTCCAATTTTTTCAGTTCCTACCTGGAAGGTATGCTCAGAAAAATTACCTTCCCGGTGTACTGCAGTATGTTTTGACTTCAGCTAAAATATTACTTGGTCCTTGAACATTATTTTAGTTCCAGTTCTTTATATCTGAATTATTTGCTGTCCCTCTGCGGTGTCACTTTGTGGAGAGAACCAGTGCCCAGCGTGTGTATAAATGGAATGCAATCAGCCTCAGATATCTCTAGCAGAAGGGAACTACTCTTCTAAAAATAGCCAGAAGATATTCTCATCTGAAAACGTATACAGCCAAAAACTGAAACAGCAATGACAGTTTTTCCAGGATAAAATCATAGTGAGTAAATACAGACTGGGTATGAATGCAGCCTCTTGTATGTGAATGTTGTCTTGAACGGAAAGCCAGCTGGATGTTAAGGGATGGAGCTAAACTGTGTTAGATTAGCATCCTCTCTGCTTCTAAGGGAGAGAGGTTTTACCAGCAGACAGTAAGTTGCCTCCGTTAGCACTCTGCTGTGTAGACTTACCTATGGTATTTAACTCCTTGATCTGGCCTTTTCCTCCCTACACTCAGTGTTGAATCCTGCCTGGACTACAGACAGCTCATGAAGCTTCACGCAGATTCGTTGTGTGAACTCCACTGAGCATGTTCAGAGCGGTCGTACTGGGCAATTTATCCTTTCTCTTTGAAGAGAAACAGTGAAGTTAGAAATTCCCGGTTAAACTTCTGTTAGAGCTGGAGCATTCCTGTTTTCCTTAGTGAACAGCCACAGGTCAGCTTGTTCACAGGTTATAATAGGGGAGTTGAGCTCCTGGTAGGAATGGCGCCTCTGACTCAGCTGTAGCTGCTGCATCAGCTGGATTGCCAGACTTGTTCCGACTTGAGTTGCCTTTTCCTTGCTGCAGTTCTGGGCCATGGATCCTTCTGTCCCCACTGGTTAGTAGTGGAAGCGCTTGTCAGACCGCACCCTTAGTGCTGAGTCCTCCCTTTGCCCAGGGCCACGACCACGTGTCAGTAGTCAGCATTGTACTTCTAATTTTCATGCTTGCAGGAAAGCAAGTGGCTCCCTGAGCCCTCTGTGAACTTGCTCTACCTGAGAACAGCACCTATCTGTCCTTCAGGGCTGAGACCTGCTGAAGGTGGCTTCACAAGAGCTTCTTTGTGCACAGCTGTATCCAGAGGCAAGGATCTGTGTGGGCACGTTATTGCACCAGCGTCTTAGCAGTTGAACTAGAGATTATCCTCCAGTCTCTTTCATTTCTGGGTGACCTTGAACGCTGCTTGTGCATTAGTAGTTGGGAGTCCTTATATACTGGGTTTAATTTTAGAGCCATACAAAAGGTGGCCAATTACAGTAGTTCTCGTTAATGCTTTAATTAGATTCCCCTTGTAAAGGCTGGTTATCACTTTGCAATGCTTGAAGCATGTCTGTTTCTGTTCCAGTTACTCTATGATGCAATGTTGTCTTATACAGGGGGAAAGGTTGAGTCATGCTGTGGGCTGCGCATTTGCAGCGTGCCTGGAGCGCAAGCAGAAGCGGGAGAAGGAGTGTGGAGTGACTGCCACCTTTGATGCCAGCAGAACCACATTCACCAGAGAGGGGTCATTCAGGGTCACTACAGCTACTGAACAAGTGGAGAGAGAGGAAATTATGAGACAGATGCCGGATACTAAAGGTACAGGGTACAACTCTACATGATCAGCTGTAGCCAGCAAAACCAGCGCTGCGGTGGGTTGGAGCCTGGGCAAGGATTGAGGCTTAATGTCCTTGCAACATTCCCTCTCTTGAATCCCAGTATGTACCAACCGTATTCCCAGGTGCTCGTCACTTCACAACACAGAAAGTGCTCCCAGGTTCACTCGTAGCACATTTTCCCAGATCTCCTCCAGAAAAACCACGAGTGGCTTCCACTGTGGAAGCTTCTTCTGCTTGGTGTTGGCAGGCAGCTTCACACAGAGACCCCCACAGGTACCATACTAAAAGGCCCTATCAGAGGGACGTTATAAAACCAGAACAGGTTTGCCAGACACAAAGCACTCAGTTTTTGTAGCCTAAAACTTAAGGTGAAAGAACAGAAAATTGTGTGTTTTTCTTGGAAAATAATATTTTATTTTGATTTTTAAAGTGGGTTACAAAGTGTATGTATAGAGATGCGTTGCCTGAGGGAAGAGCAGATGAATCAGTGTGCTTTCAAAAAAACCAAACTAAAAAGATGACCCCCTCCTCATAAAACACGTAACTGTTGCACTGTTAACTGCATTCAAAGCAACTGATTTGTGAGGAGTTAGTGCTTCCTTCTCAGTCATTTCAAATGTTACTTAAAGCGTTCCCAGATTTAAGTGAAAATAGAGCTTCTAGCCCAACTTCTGTTACAAGTGGTGGAGCTACCAAAAAATAACTATTATAAATATTGCCTGTAGCCTTCTTTACAGTGGATTTAAACTTCTGTGGCAGAGGGTTCCATAGCAAGTTTTGTGCTGCCACTCGATTGCAAAACTTTAATCTTTGTTTTCATCATCCATCTGCTTGTTCCCATACATTAGTTTTAGAATGTGCCAAATGAAGCTTAAACACAAGGCCTTTGTTACTTGAGGGCATGAGTCAAACCCTTGACTCAATGAAGGTGTGTGAAATCCTTTCCAAGAAAGACTGATTAGAAAAGTTTCACTTGAACGAGCAGCTGCAACTCATGGGTACTGAAGGTTGCAAGACAATGTAATTAGTCCTTCCTACCATCCCAGCTCCTCAGAAATCTCTAGTGTGGCTCCTCTCTTTACCAGATTCCTAGTTATTCTGTTGATGCGTCAACATAAAAGTAATTGTTTTTTCCTAAAATATGTGGAAAGCAATCCAGGTAAAATAAGAATTCACACCGGAAGAGTGAGATTTCCCCTTCTCTTCCTGTGTTGATAAGTTGTGTCCGTTGTCTCCAAAGCCAAGTTACTTATGACATGAACTGAGTGTTTTACTACAGTTGGAAAAACTCCCATTGCTATTCTAGTCTTAGGTGTCATGGTTTAAACTCAATCCTATGTTAGGCCTGGCTGACAGCAGCATTGTGGTGCTGTGCAGAACTCTGCAAAGCGAAGCAGCTGGCTTTAAGTTGGAGGAGCTTCCGGTGCAACTAACTAGTAGCTGGGTAGTAACGCTACAAATTCAGCTGAAGAAGTGACAGGGGAACTCAGTGTAAAGGTGGTTGGCATTAGCAAGGCCTACCAGCTCCATAGCTGGACCCGCCTTGCAGTGCACTTCCACCTCTCTGCAGTGTCTTTCCTGGAGGAGCTGGGGAGCTGCAGCCTGAGCACTGAATGCAGCCAAACCTGTTGAGTGCCGCTGCCACCTTTGGCTTGCCGAAGCTTGTGCAGAGTGTGTGGCTGCTGCTGATTCTGCNTGGGGGGGGGGGGGGGCTTTTAAAAGAAGCCCCTAGAGGGGCTTCTAGAGGAAAAGAGCCCTGCTGCCACTGCTGAGCTATGCTACTCTCAGTAACTTGATACAGTTCGTAGCCATACTCTGGCCTCCATGTGGGGCAAAGTAAAGGTCTCAAGCACAAAATACATTTTTCGGTCTTGATCATAATGGAATTGTGGGTATTTCTAGAGCTGGGGCCTCGAAAGAGTACTAGCTGGGAGCTAGAAAGAGTGCATAGGTAAGGCCATTGTGGGCAAGCCTCAGGGAGCTTTGCTTTGGAGACTGCATGTATGCAAAGTGACACGGTTGAAGACAAAAGGGTGTACGGAAATAATTGTTCTGCTGTTGTATTCGAAGCTTGTTTGGAAGAGTGCTAGTTAATTCCCACAGTTTCTCTTTTCAGAAGGGATTGGGAGCGTAGGGGCAGGCAGTTGAACACTACTCAGCGTTGCTCATTCTAACCTCACCGTGTTTCTTCCAGCAGTTGAAACGGAAGTGAAAGCAGCAGCACCAGGTTCTGCACCAAACAGTACTGCCCCCCCCTCTGGCTCGCCAACCTCTCCTACTGCTGAAGCTGCTGCCTCTCTGGATAAAGAAATGAGTAATCCCCATGCTATTCCACGGAGACATGCTCCTATAGAACAGCTTGCCAGGCAAGGGTCTTTCAGGGGCTTCCCTGCCCTTAGCCAAAAGATGTCTCCTTTTAAACGCCAGTTGTCTTTGCGAATAAATGAGCTGCCTTCAACAGTGCAAAGGAAGACTGATTTTCCCATGAAAAACTCAGGTAAAACTAAATGGTTCCAGTGAAACAAGACCTTAACTTGTCTCTTCCTTTCCTTCTCTGTGGCTTTAAATTAGCTCCTAATTTTCTAGTAAATCCTTCCTGCCTCATGTGGATTGTTCCTCATGACTGAACACCACCAGGTCAGAAAACTGCTGCTTTGGGAATAGGCAAGGATTTTAAACGTGGTATTCACATGCAGCAGGCAAACAGCATTAATCAATATGTGCAGTATTGGAGCACAGCTTGAAGTGCTCCAGGAATGGGTGTTGGTGAGTTAGTAGGTGCTGGCTCCTCTTCCTTCTCAGTCACTTAACCAGTTCCTCCACTTAATGCCAGCACGTTTTGAGAGACCCTTCAATGCCTTAAGCACTTGTCATGGGATCCTGTGATGCTGTTCTGCAATCTGTCCTTCTGCCTGTCCAAACTGTTGGTTTTGAGAGCAATGCAGTGGCTTTTCACCTGGCATGGAAGGAAATTGTAACGTTCAGGTGGCACAGCCGGCTGTATCAGTAACATGTGGCACAGTGTTCACATGATGGTAGAAGGGTGAGCCTTCCCAACATAAATGCCTGGGGTGCGCAGAACCCCCTTAAGCTGGGTCATCCAGCAGGCCAGGTGTTCTCTGGCTTGGCAGGAGGGCTAGTTTTAGGGTCCTAAGCTTTAAAGTAAAAATTGCTGGGGCAAAGGCAAAACTGACACAAATACCTAGCCTGACTGCTGCTACAGTCCTCATTTGGTGACCCATGCGTTAAGGGCAGCACCGAGTTCAGCATTTGTAGGGTGATAGCGTGCTGCTTACGAGTGATGCTCACTGAGCACACTGCGCTCGGCGTTCTTCATGGTTCAGAGCGGTTCTGATTGCACGTCCCCATGCATGCCGCTGCTAGTGCTGCTTACCGTCACGCCACAGGCGCTGTAGTACAGTATCCCTTTGAGCATCAGTTTTTTGGGCCATGCCTTCCCCTGAATTTTAGATGTGGTGCATGTTGCGTCCAGACATCATCTGCGTCTTTGTCCAGTTTGTGCTTCCTTACTCCCGCTCACAGCAGTGCTGTGCAGCGAAGGACTGATGGTCAGTACTTGGGAAAAGCAGTGCAATTAGTAATAATGAGAACTTTTGGTAAGTCAGCAGTTTTATTCCAGATGTTGCTTTATCTACATTATGCTAATACTTGGGTTAAAAGCATTTTGTTTGCACATTTGGCTTTTGCTTTTCCTGGTTCTACCACAGGATCTGGGGATTTCAGCTCCTGCCGAACTGGAACAATCAACATTCTAACTCCAGGCTTCACATTGCTGTCAGCACGTTTAAACCTCCTCTAGTTCCTGTGGAAGGCTGGCGTTGGAACGCTTAAATCTATCAATCACAAGAATTGTTCATTTCACAGAGTGCCAAATCCTTGATATGTTTAGCACTTTAATACCAAAAGATTTAGATCTCTACTAAAAGCTATAGAAGCCCCCTTTTATTTTCTGAAATGAACATCCTCTTGCACTGACATGGGGAAGCAGGAATAACTGGCTTCAAATCTGGAGCGCTCATCCCCATACCCTCCTGTCTCAGTCACAGAACACATGATGTGTGTTCTATTTCAGGCAGGTCTTCAGCACCGATTTAACAAAAAAAGCCATCATGCAAATGAGTAGCAGGAACATCTAGGACGTAAGGGAACTAAATATATTCCAGTGTCATGTTGGTATTTGTAAATTATTTCTGTGTCCTTTCAACTTCCAATTTAATGGATTTTTGTTTACGTTCTAGTCCCTGAGGTAGAAGGGGAAACAGACAGCATTAGTGCCCTGTGCTCTCAGATCACCAGTGCTTTCAGCACGCCATCAGAAGATCCTTTCTCTTCGGCCCCCATGACAAAACCAGTGACAGTAGTCGCACCGCAGTCTCCTGCCTTTCAAGGTTTGTGATTTCTTTGCGTACCGTGGTCATGCTGGATGAAACTCAAATGCACAGAATGTTGCTTTCCAGTTAACATGTGGTCTTAATTTCTTGTGCAAGTCCTGTTGTCAGTATTTTTGGGGAAAGCATCCTGCTTTATTAATCCTGTCTGTGTAGTTTTCTTGTGGTTTTGTTGTTAACAAAAAAGCTCACGCACCTACCACACGATAGTGACTGGTAAACGGGGCTGGCTTTGAGATGATGGCTGTCGTAACATTCTGCCTCCTGAACTGCAAAAACCCCAATACCTGTGTGGCACAGGAACCGAACCCCACAGCAGGGAGAGATGATTGTGTGGCACCACATGATGGCTGCTTTTCACGCAAACCCTTGGATAAGTCGTGGAAAGATGCCTGCTGTAGAACTCCTCGCAGCTGCCAGCTCTCATTTTGCTGCTCCCCTTTTACACAAATTGTGTGAAAAAAGCACCTCTCCTCATTCAGTGTAGTTACTGTTACTTTGCACCTAAAAATACCACGTTCTTTCAAATCTGAAATTAATCGCAGAGTAACTTCTGGTGAGCCATATCTCTTATCTGAGAAACCAACAAATTTCACTTCAGTCAGTCACCAGAACTCAAGATGTCACCAGAGATGTAAAAATCTACCCTCCCACCGTTCTGTTAACGGGCACTGGCTTGGTGACCTGGCGTTACCAGCTTGAGCGCCTGTCAGCCCAGTTTGGCTGCGTTACACAAACTGCTGTCCTGTGGAAGTGTCTAAAATCGCTCTGTGTGTTGGTAGATATGACATGGCCTGCTAATACTCTGATCGCGTGCATGCCTTGCATGAGTTAATTGCACTGATGTTGTCTGCTCCCATTTTAGTTAATGGCACTGCCTCTGCCTTCTGTGTGCTTGCTGCTAAACCACCCCAAGCTGCTGTAGTGTCCACAGCAATGCCAGTTCGTGAAACCAATCCTTGGGCTCATGCTCCTGCTGCTAATACTGGAGCTGCAGCCGTGGTCGCTGGTAAGACTGGAAGTAGATCCGGTGCCTTGCTGTGAGAACTTGGCTCAGAAATGTAATTGTGCCCTCGAGACAATCGCCAATGCCACTTAATGGCAAGTGGAAGGAACGCCAACAAAGGCCGGATGTATTAGCCTTTTGCATGAGTGGATGGAGGGAAGCGATGAACTTGCTGGCTCTGGTTCTGTACGCTGGGCTGATACTTACTTTGGCAGCGTTTTAGCAAGCCCAACGCTTAACAAGAAAGCCGTGAACTAGCATGTGTTTGGGGACGGAGGGGAACAATCTCTACCTGTACCCAAAATCATTTTTGTGCGTTCTTAGCAGTAATGTACGTGAAGGAGAGAGTCAGTTCGTTGCTTAAAGGCTTTAGAGGTTCATTTCTTGGGTTAGATAAGTCTAGCCTGTCCCTCCAGTCCTTCCGTATAGCAGTATATGACACAGGGTGATACTGTAACTGGCCGTCACCCATGTGGACATCTGTGCTACAAACTAACACCGTTTCTTGATGTAAGGTAAACTTGAAAAGAAACTTTGGTAGTGAAATTGTAGGTTTTACTTGGCCTTGTAGGTGTACCATGCGCATTTTGAGTCAGTCACTTATCACCACCTACAATTACCTGACAGGAGGTGGGAGATGGTCTCTTCAGCCAGGTGACAGGAGATAGGACAAGGGGAAATGGCACAAAGCTGCATCAGGGCAGGGTCAGATTAGGTGTCAGGAGAAAGTTCTTCACTGAAAGAGTTGTCAGGGCCTGGAACAGGCTGCCCAGGGAGGGGGTTGAGTCACCTTCCCTGGATGTGTTTAACAGACAGATAGATTAGGTGCTCAGGGATATGGTTTAGCATAGGACAGGAATGGTTGGACTCAATCTTAAAGAGCTTTTCTAACTTTGTGATTCTGTGAAGTCTTCCCCCATAAAAGTGAGCCCTGAGCTCTGCCTCCAGCAGTTCCCAACTTAAAAACAACAGCAACTGATCTTTAGACGGTGTTGGACTAGATGGGGCTGATGGCAGGCTGCTGAGCAGCTTCTCCAATGCACCCAGTAACGCGTACACTGCCAAGACCTCTCTAGCTGTCCTGGGTGCTTCTCTCATCACATTGGAAACCTGGCAAGGCCCTAGGAGAGGGCAAGGGAACTGAGGAGGGAAGGAAAAGCAGAGTTCAGCCAGTGGGCAATAGTTTTGAAGCTATGGGAAGAATGGGAGTGACTTTTTAATCTGTGAAGAAAAACTGAGACTTCTACAATGCTGAGTGCTGAGCATTGCAAAAGAGTTTGAGGGGTTAACAGCCTGAGTTACCTGTGTAAAAAATAAGGGAAAAGGGAGTGGAGATGCAAGAAGAAGGTAAAGAGGAATCATAGTAAGTACAGTTTATGTATTATATGGTAATTTGATTAGATGGGTTGTCTTAAATGTTCGTGTACATCAGAGCGAGTTCCTCCTACTTCAGTGTGTCTGGGCAGACAAATGAACAGTGTGCTGTGAGCCCCCAGTGCCACTGTATTCCTGTCCTTTAGGGGGGAAGGCCTTCATTTAGGAAAAGGAGCTAACAAGTCCTAAAGCCAATTTCCTACCACTTTGTGTCCTCACAGTCCACCAGTCCCTAGCTGTATGTTCAGACTCTGACACTCCCCAGTTAGAGGAACTGGTGGTTATGCCACTAAGGTCTGAGTGTGGGTGGCAGGTCTCCTGCAGGCCCTAGGCTCGGATTGCAATGAAGAAAAATAAATAAATCTGCATTTTAACGAAGAAAGTTTTCTCTACTCCTTGACCACCTTCTCTTCTTCTAACTGAGGAGGACAGCGGGTGCATAAAGACTCTTCCAATGTTGGTAGCAATCTGTCAGCTCTGTCCTTGTGTACATCCTCCAGCCTTTCTAACTGACCCGTGGGTGAGGGTTGGAAGCACTAATGCCTTCCCCATGCTTTCCTCGGCAGGCACAGAATGGAGCAGCACCTCCTCGGCTGCGGCCTCACCGAGTCTCTTCCAAGGCAATCACAGACGTACTCCCTCAGAGGCCGACCGCTGGTTGGAAGAGGTCTCAAAGACTGTCAGAGCCCAGCAGCAGCCAGCCTCAGCCCCGGCCCCACAGCCACTACTACAGCCTCCTCCAGCAGCTTCCCAGCCAGCACCAGCCTTCCCAGTCAGCACCTTCATTGCGCCCCAGTCTGTGCCGGTGGGTGTGGTACCACCCATGCAGCCAGCGTTTATTCCAGCGCAGCCGTACACCGTAGCGAACGGGATGACCTACGCAGCCCCAAGCGTACCTGTGGTGGGAATCACACCTTCCCAGATGGTAGCCAACGTCTTTGGCACCGCAAGCCACGCTCCAGCAGCCCATCCGCACCAGTCACCCAGCCTCGTCAAACAGCAGACGCTCTCCCAGTATGAGAGCAGCAGCGCTACGACCAGCCCTTTCTTCAACCCGCCCGCGCAGCACAATGGCTCCGCAGCTTTCAATGGCGTTGAGGGGGGCAAGTGGGCTGCAGAGGACAAGCATGCGCAGCCTTCCGCCACTGCTCCCCAGGTAGACCCATTTGAAGCACAGTGGGCAGCACTGGAGAGCAAGGCGAAGCAGCGCACGAATCCCTCTCCAACTAACCCCTTCTCCAGTGATTTACAGAAGACATTTGAGATTGAACTTTGAGTGGTCCGGTGCGGGGGGGGTTGGAGNNNTATGATATAAACATACAGAGAATTTCATGTGCAGTTCTTAGAAGGAACCCTGGAGCCACCTCAGTCTGCATCCCTCCTCATCCCTCCTCCCTTGGGAAGCTGGCAGGCAAATGGAGCAAAGGCACCCCGTCCCAAAGCCTGTTGAGCAGAAACATCACTCGTCTCACGGAGAGGAAGGCAGATTTGGTACCTTTGTCCTTCTGAGGCCCTGCGAGGCCTTGGACGTTCCCCCTCAGGGAAAAAAAAATGGGGAGGGGGGTGGGTGGTTGTCGGTGGGAGATTGTCACCTGCTTAGCAGAAACTAGGTTTGTGGAAAAAGTTGAGCTTCCATTTTGAGTAACAAAGTGAATATTATATGTAAAGAATAAAGTAAAGCCAAAATCTTTATTTTTATGCATTTAGAATATTTTAAATAGTTGGATATTAAAAGCTGTATGAGTTGTAAGTAATCTTGCCAAAGGTTAAAAAAAAAAGGGGGGAGGGGTTGGATGTAAGAAATTGTACATAAGATTGATTTATCTCTGATTCTTATTGTAAGTAATATTGGGGCGGGGGGGCGGAAAAAGGGGCTCTAGCTTGTTCTTGTATCTGTTCATTGTAAGTAGCATATTGCAACAACAATCACAACCAGTAAGTCATTATATCGTAGTTTTAAATAAAGGAAATTAAAGAACAGTATTGCCACGGTTTGAAAACCGTCAGGAAAACGTACTGGTTTTTATTGGAATCAAGCTACATATTCTATATAGTATGGGGGTTTTTTTCCTTTCATGTATTGCTGCAGTTTCTTTGTCTTAATCTATTGGTTCTAACACTACTGTGACAACTTAATTGTAATCATATCTACATCCTGGGGCTACCTGGGACACCATTTTATGTTTGTCTGTCAATAGATCTTAGAGGTTTTTAACTTTGGATTTATTTTTTTTTCCCCACTGACTCGTGAAGCTGTGTGGTTAAGACTGCAGCTGGTCCAGGTTCTGCCTCTGATGACTTGTGAAAAACCATCTCATTTTAACTTTACTTTTAAACTTTGGCCTTACAAGCAAATGTAAGTTATATATATTTGTACTGATGATTTATAATCTGCTTTAACAGAAATAAATGTTGGTGGTAGAAGTGCTGTCTGTGAAAGCTTTATTCCTCCCATTTAGTTTTCAGGCTTTCCCCTCTGGGTGGGTATCTTCTGTGTTATTAACTGGATGGAGGCGAGCCCTGCTTGCCAGGCTAGAGGTTTGGTATCTCAGCACCGCTGGGTTTGTACACTGGCTCGGGTCACCTTGAGCTTCCAAGACTTCCTTGTGACCTATAATTACCTGAAGCCCTAAAAAGGAGGCCTGTACTGAAAAGGGCAGGTTCTGGGTTTTCATGACTATTTTTTAACAGTGGCTGCTTACATACAGACAAATACAAGGCCACTGACAGTCAAAAAGAACAACTCACTCTGGTGGGGTTTTTTTTTCCCCACCACTAAGAGGAATGAAGATCCTCAGAGCCACAGGAGAAGACTGAATTTTCCCTCCTTTCTCCTGCTAAGTTGACCCCTGCCCTGTTAGTATGGCCGTCTCTTACTGCATTCTCACGTGCACCGCAGAGTGTCAGGTGTGAGGAAAAGTCAAGCTCTGTCACCTGAAGGGTAGCCATGCTGCCTTTCTTTGTCCCTGGCTGCCAGCAGTTTCCACACCCAGACAAGCACAGTGAGGCTCACAGTGCAACAGGCAGCGGTTTTCCTTTACCCATTCTTACCTGTTTCAGCAGGCAGGAGCAGCAGTGACCAACTCGAAAAGCCAAGGTTTTTTTTTTCAGCTTTCCCAAACTAAGCAAGTGGTTGGAGACATTTCTAACAACCTAAGCTATGCGTTAGTTCCTGCCTGCAAGCAGCCTGTCAGCAGGCCCAAGGATCAGCTGAAAATAGCCCCAGCAGCCTCACCCTTCCCCTGCCCTGGAGATAACTCCAAACTATTGTTCTGGGAAGAAAGGGACCATCTCGAATCTCGGATCAGAAAAGCAAAGGCTGGGTGCAGCAGTTACAGGGCACTGCAGTGAGGGCAGAGCTCAGCTTGCCAAACAAGTTCCAGAAGACCTGTTAGCTCACTCCTAGTTATGAGGTGTATTTAAAGCAGTGAACTGCTGCCCTCCCATCCCATCATCTCGTGCTGCCCCGGTGGTGCAGCTGAAAGGAGGTCAGAGTGAACGCTTGCTGACTGAAGGACCTTCCATCCTTCCATGTTTCATGCCCTGCCCACCAGGCTACTGGGGGCCATTATGGCCCTCAAGAGGCTTGCAAAAGCACACCCTGGCCACAGCTTGGAAACCAGACAGCTTATATGAATGCTGACTACACAGAACATTTAAATATACTAAAAAAAAAAACCCCTCTGACATAGTAGAGAGGGATACCAGGGAACCAACTGCTTATTCCAGGACAAAAGGGTCTGCTACAACCCCAATCAACAGCTAATCGTACCCACGAGCAGGTCCACAGATGGTGACTACCCACCATGCCCCCCATGGGGGCACTGAGGGGGCTCCACCAAGCCTGGAATTCAGTCTGTGCTTAGGCCGGGGTTTCAAAAGGCAAGGTTCAGCCTGTATCATAAAATCCTAAAATATCACACGCACAAAAGTGCTGAGCTGAGCTGTTAAATGCAAAATTACACACACACAAGGTCTCAGGCCCATCTTCTTGTTCTTAAATACCCACTGATCCCTCACCCCTTACACCATCACGCCTGCCATGGATTACAGGGAGCAAGCTTCTTCATCAAATCAAAACAGCGCAACTGCAAAATAAGTATTTTTGGCTTTTCTAGCAAGCGGAAGCCTTCAGGCCACAGGAAGATCCACCTCACCCCCCCCCATCCCCCCACTTGCTGGTAACTGTCACCTCTTAGGCCTTTACTGGGCTGCTTCTAGACTTTTCCATTTGGTCACATCTTAAAGCAGCGTGTCCAAGCCTGAAGCCATACCTGTGCTGAAGGGAGCGCAATCATTAGGTCTATAATTCTTATTTTTAGGCACAGCTGAACTGATTTACTGGATTTAGAAGCCAAACCAGCTTTAGGCTGTCAAGCCTGGGGATTTACACCTATGTATTACTGCTGTCCTGAGTACTGTGTCTGGCCAGGGGAGTGGTGTGGGCACAGGCCTGAATTAGCTGCCTGCCTTAGAAGCCCTAAATTAAAGTAACATGAGCAGGATAAGGAAAAAAACCACCGCCACAAACCAGCCAATCATCCCCCCCCCAACCAAAACATCAACACCACACACCAGCCTACTAGCTTATAGTTACAGCTATGCAAATTATAAATGGGTGATGGTGCTAATTAATATGATTAACCTATGCAAATCACAGCAGGGACCCTGGAAAGAGGAAGAGGGGGGGCTCTGAGGGCTGATGATAGGGCACAGCACTATGCTGGAGGCTGTAAAAAAGTGCTTTTGCTCAGAAGTTACACTGAGGACAGCAAAGGCCTTCCCTGGTTTAAGAAATCATTATATAACCTTGCCTCCCACCTTTCCAAGACAGAAATTTCTTGTTCAGACCCCCCAGCCCTGCTCCTGCCTCCCAGAGTTATTCCTGAACTGATGGCTGCTCTGCCTCCCCACAGGCCACATGCAGAGCCGGGCTTTCTGGGAGTTCAGGAGACCAGAACAGCTCACCAAGAGGTTTATCCTGGCCAGGCAGGTGCTCCTACACACATTTCTATGTGCACAGTACTCACCTCCCCCAGCTGAAACGCAGCACAGTGCTACCACTGGGCTCAGCTTTGCACTAAATTCAACACCACCAATCTGCCTCAGAGAAAGAATCATCTGCCATGCCTTCCTAGAGGGAGTGATACTTAACCCACAGCACCTTGGGGCAGTGTTGGAGTAGTCCTGTAAATCACCCCTAACTTTCAGGAAGGGCTAAAAGTTCTTCTGGTTTGTCTTAAAGCTGTCTCCAAAGCCCTGCCTGCTGCGTTTTGCTCCATGCTGATTAGTCAATAGAAAAACCAAACAGACCCAGCTTGAAATTTGTCTCAGGTCAACTGGAATACACCAGCTGCAGGGACAGACACTACAGCTGCAGTGACTGACCAACACTATTATGGCCCATCCCTAGAGTCTGCAATCTTGTATGACCCAAACACTAATTTTATATGCATCAAGGTGTTTCTCCTGGCCAGAGTCCTCCACATTTAGATGGAAAGTGCTCCCCAGGATTACAAATATTCATCGCTCATTAGTGTTTTGGTCAGGACAGTCCAGGCCCATCTTCTAACACTTCAGAGATTATTTTTTTTCTTTTAAGAGCACTTCTCTCTCATGCTTGTATGAGGAATTGGTCTCTCCCTCTCTCATGCTGGTTATCTATCTTCTTCAAAGTCACAGCATCCTTATCACAGAATCACAGGATCACAGAATCGTAGGGGTTGGAAGGGTCCTCAAGAGCTCATCGAGTCCAACACCCCTGCCAAAGCAGGGTTCCTAGGACAGGTCACGCAGGGAGACATCCAGAAGGGTATTGAGTATCTCCAGAGTGTTTCCAGTGTCATCTTGTTCGGCAAATGACATCAACTACCCTTAAGTGAGGAGATGGATTAGCTACGGCAAGGCATACAGGGTGGCCAAAAACAGTCTGCAGTAAACATGAGGGTGGCGGGTCTCCCACCTTCAAACAGTCACACCCACTGCATGTTGTTCAGTTCACACTCTGAGCTTCCCAGGAAGGCAGGGCTCCGGGCACAGTTTCATGCAGTAGGAGGACAGAGTTCACACTTTGAGTCTTGCCATCCATCACCTGTACGTACATTCATGCGGCAGCGTGCATCACCCGTGGCTGCGGGCAGGGCTGGCCTGCGGTGCATAGCGAGAGCAGCTGGTGCAGCAGAAGCTGGAGTAGTATTCATTACTGCAGAGCTGGGCCTGCACAATCAGGTCACAGTTGGCCAAGTGTGGCTGGTCCACACAGTCCCTGCTCAGGTCCACAATGTGATTCTTGGTAGCTGCAGCCAAGCAAAAAGTGAAGGAGCTGTAAATACTTACAGCTTATCCTCTGCTTTCGTTTCCCTCCCAAAAGACAGAGCATGGTCCTGCTTTCACCCTCTGCCAGTTCTAAGGGGATTGTTTTAACTTCCTCTCCCATCTTTGATGCTGGACTAAAGTGACACCTCTCACAGGAGGGGAATGCAGCTTCTGGGCCTGATCTCCCAAGGACAGACCACTCTGCACCCTTTGTAAAGCCACCTGGACAATGTCCAGAGTCCAAATATGAATCTTGCAACCAACTACTTGGTCAAGCAACTATGACATTTTGGCCTCAGGAAGTTAATTTGGCTCCTTGGTGGAGAGGGCGTGCTTCCACCATCCCGCTTTTCTGCCCAGGGAAAGTAGGGCTCCTCGGGTAGCACAGCCCAGGGTCCCCAGCTGCTCCTCAAAGCCAGAGGTCAGCAGAGTGGACAGGCACACACAATGGACAGATTCATGACAGCAGCCAAGAGACAGGCATGGTGCCAGGTGAAGCAGGGAGGACGGGTTGTACTCACAGCTTGGCCTGCTTCTTAGAACTTTCACTTCCGTACTGGCACTGACGGAGTTGCTGCTGCTGTAGGCACTGCATGTGTAGGATCCCTCGTCAGCATCCTGAACATTGGTTATGATCAGGCTTCCATCCTGGGACAGGTGGATGTGGTGGCCATCTGCCCGCATGGGGACTCCGTTCCTGTGGCAAAAAACATTTTGTACCATTATTCCCACCCAGGAAGGGGGGGTAAGGAGCTCTCTGTGTTCTTTGGGAACTGATGCTCTCTGAAAAGGGGTGAATTCTTACAAGTTCAGCAGGAAGGAAGAAGAAACATTATTCTCTTACAACCCAGCTCTACAATCGGGTAGTAACAGGAGCCAAAGTGAGTCTACATCCGTTAGCCCACTGCGTGGGAGATAGCTAGCTGCCTGCTCTGCAGAAAGCCATCACCCTTTCCACTATTACACATTTTTGAGGTTTGAGGAACCAAGGGAAAATCCAGGGTGCCTTTCCCTCTCTCTGGGTTGTGGTGTGGCAGTGCTTGTTTGGCTGGCATTGGTAGCAGCGCATATTGCTTGAGGAACATATGGGGTGATAGTGAGCAATGTGCCCTCTTTCCTCTCCCTTAAAAGCTTGTTCAAAAAAAAAACCTCACCACGTTTAATATACCAGCAAGATTGTGTCTGTTCTGTTCCTCCTGGAATACTCTGTGCCCAGCAGGAAAACTGCCTGAATTATGAACTCCCAGTTACCAGGGAAATGAAATTTGTTTCGCTGAAAAGGGTTCCTTTCAGCCTTGGAAACTTGCATCATTTTGTTAACTCAAATACCAAACTGAGGCATGGAAGAAAAGCCCTTTGTGAGCTGGCCTGCTTCAGTCCTACCCCTTGGAGTAGGGGGACATAAACAATGACCAGCCCATCTCCCTGGAGCCTTTGCAAGAAGGCTCCAAACCAGAACTGATTAGTTTCAAACAGAGAAGCAAATACCCACTGAACACTTGCATGAATCCAGTTTCACTGTAAGCCATCAAGAGAAGAGGGGACAGCTTTTCCCTTACCTCTATTAAGACACTTTAAATTCTCCTTTGCTCCCACTTGACAGTAGAGGGAGAGAACTTCCCAGCAGGAAGCTGGGAAAAGAACTCCTGTTCTTGCAGGGGCTAAAATGTTTGCTTGGGTTGGGCAGAGGGAGTTTTATAAAGCCAACTAGAGGTCTTCCTCCAGTTACTTGCTTTAGTTTCTGCTGCTGTAAAGTGACAAGCTTTCCAGCACACAGACCTTCTGAACTCGAGGAAGTCTTAACCTTTCCTCCTCGTTTGGCTGGAACATGAACCTGGTGACCCCTACACCCCACAGGGATCTTGCCCAGGATTTGTAGGGTAACAGGCAAGTTGATTAGGAAAGGGTAGGTGACACTAGTGGACTCTGATAACTGTGGGTGTCTTTTACCTGGCAGGCACTCTGTGTTACTGTTTGGAGAGAAAGTGGTAAGCTTCAGGAAGAGAAGGAAAGGGAAGTTCTGTCTGATTTTTGCTCACCTTGACCACCTTATATTCACATTGCTGCCAGTCACTGTACAGTGAAGCTGAGCGGTTCCTCCCTCAGGTACCATGATGCTTGGCAGAAGACCAGTGATCCTCAGCTCTCCTATGCCAGGAGGGAAATAGTCACCAGCAGATAGACAGTGCCATGCTGGTGGTAAGAGCATTCCCTCATGGGAAAAATCCAACATAAACTATGATGATCTGCAAGCCCCTAAGCCTTGAAATGACACATTTGGAGCTATGACACTGCTCCTATGGGAGTGTGGATTTCCTAAGGGCTTTGGCCCAAGCAAGGGCAATAAGCAAAAGCCTTGAAGAGATTTTTCCTCCAGCTGGACACAAATATTACATGCACCAAAGAACCATCTTAGTTCCTCTTGCTCCAGCACTCATTCCACCCAGTAGTGTCCCAGGAACAAGGCCCTGAGAGTGGCTCTTACTGTGCTCTTAGTCCCTCTCCCCAGCTGCCTGGAGTATCACGTTCTGAGACATGCACAGATCACCACTGGGTAGACCAACTCACTTTGCCTCCAAACCGCTTGTTAAACACATGAACCCACGAGACAAGAAACCTGTACCACCCAGCCCTGCCTGCTTCCCACCCGTGCACACATGCGTGTCTGTGGACAGGCATGTCACATGTCTCCACCCACCCAGTACCTAGAGGTCGGAACAGGACCTGGCGCTGGTCCTGGTCACGTCCATTTGAGGCAATGCAGGTAAAGAAGCCAATGTCTTCAGAGCTGACCCGGCTGATCACTAGGGCGCCGTCTGACTGCTGCCTGTGTCTGGGGAGCAAGCAAGACGAGAAAGCCCCTCAGCCGGTGCTTGGGTCAGGATGGGGCTCCAAGACACCAGAGCCAAAGCTGAGTCTCACGCACAGTAACACGGAGCAAAGGTTTAGGAACAGCCTAGTTCAACCTGCAACGCAAGCCCTGGTCCTAAAATCTCAGGCAGAAAGCTCTGGAAAAGCTCACTGCTAAGGTGGACTTCTGGGAGCAGAGAGGCAGGGGAGCTGCAGGGGAGCAGCACCACTAGCTGTGCAAGCTGTGCAAGTTCAGACACCCCGATTTCTGACTGCTGCAAACCTCTGCCCAGGCTCACAGACCAGACAGCTTTTGGCATGTTCGCTTGCCTTCTGCTCATCTCACAGATGACCAAATTTCAGCTTTGGCTCATTAGTAGACCCAGTATCACAGCTGCTCACTGGAGGGTTCAGTGTTCAGGCTTTGATCTGCAAGGAAGGCTTGGGCAGCCAGGCAGCACTGTCCGGCACCAATGGAGGAAGCTGGCCAGCATCAGGCAGGACAGGCCGTAGCTGCGCAGCCAGCAGCTCCATTCTCTCAGGGAGGAGACAGAGAAGGCAAGGCAGAGGCTCTCCTCCACAAGACCCCAACCTGTGGGTACGGTGAAGCCATCTGGGAGCTCACCTGGGAGAGGAGAGGGGCTGCCTATCCTTCTGCCACTCAATGGTGAGAGCTGGCGATGCTTCCACTGTGCAGGGCAGTCTGACTCTCTCTCCGATGTTGGCCTCCACTACTGAGGGCTCGCTCTTATCCATTCTCAATCTGTAAAGTCCACAAGCACAGCAGAAGATGCAGAAAACCCATTGTTCAGCATTGTACTTCAGATCAAGGCCTTTTTAATCACAAGCTTTATTTTTTGCCTCCAATGGAAAGGGGCAGTCTCTGCGCTCCCGTTGCAGCTCTGATTCTTGCCATCACCAATATTCACTCACAACGCTTGGAAAAGAGCAGCCTCCACCAAATCCCACTCCAGTGCAGCACAGCTTGGTGCTGCGCCCCTGCCAGCCAGCTTGACCCTTTGCAGACAGCAACCCCATTTCTTACAGCATCCCTCTGGATAACAGCCTGGGAAGCGCCAACAACAGGAGCACATGGCAAATGGTACAGAGTCCTGAACAGGGCACCAAGTGAGCTTCCCCCAAGGTGCTTGCCTGGCATGCAGAAGCGAGCAGATTATTTTTTGGGGTGTGAAGAGCCCATCGCAATCATCTAACTGCACGCAAAGGCCCAGGAGCCGGCCATCCGCTTCGTGCAGCAGAAAGGCTGAGATCAGGCTCTCACAACACTCATCTCCTCATGGTCTTTGCTCCCTTATAACTACAGCTAAACAACATTTTAGAAGAGAACTAAACCCTGATGTTCCCAGAGTCACATAAAACATCATCTCCCCCACCCCCATCCTCTGACCTGAATTCTTGATCTCAACAAACAAAACCAAAGAGCCTTAATTCAATGCTCTTAACTCAGTGAATCACTTCTTTCTGCTTTTAGGCAGAAGCAACTAAGGAGGTTGCTGGGGAGTTCAGCAAATTGGCTAGGTTTTAGGCTGCAAACTCAAAGGAAGGGAGGGATCAGAGCATGGTCCCATTTAATCTGCTCCCCAACACGCTGCATTTAAAGCAAAAATACTTTGTACTCTTTTATTTCTGTGGGGCCAGAAACATGCAAGGAGCTGCAAAATACGTCATCCGGTACATGAGATTATTTTTGAACCAAATTGGTTTGTTCACAAAATACTTAAAATAAAAGGGTGGGGGCTAAAGTAACAGGAGCTTTTTTAAATATAGGTATGTCTCCTTTGTGCTAGTTTAGCGGTTCCCATTTGCTTTTGTCCAGAACAGGTTTCTCTTTCTGCCTAGGTGAACTTGAGCAGCTAAGGATGCTGCTCCTGATACTTCTACTGCTGTTTGACCGCAGCTCCTCTGCTGTCAGCCTCCCTACGTGCCTTTGCTCTGAATACCCTCCTTTCAAGAGGCCCTTGGGGAGGACAGAAGACAGTCTGCGACCAGGATCTTTGCCTGTTCCTGTTGTTGGCAGCTCAGTACTGCTTGCTTCCCAACCGTGCCCCAGAACAGCTGACCCAGGACCTTTCCAATCTTTAGCCTTTCTACATGAAGAGATGCCATATGGTTCATCAGCTGGATGTGGTGGACAAACCGTTGCTGCGTGTGACCATACCTGTATGTGGGTTGCTGATGCCCAGAGGAACCAGCTGCCTGTACAAGCTCCCTGCCTCTGGATCGCTCTCGAGGCTGCTGGTTTTCCTTGTGAAGGACCCGACCTCTCTCACCCTCTGCCAGAACAGGGCTCTGATACTCTATTCAAAACAGAATGCCATGTGTGAATAAAAGAACCCTTCTTACCGTGACCTCTCGTGTAGAGTTTCTGTGAGCTTGCTGAACCGGAGCCAGAGAGCCCTTCAGCCATCTGCTTTCTGGCTGACTAGTGCAGTAAGCCTGCACTGTCTACTAACGAGAGTCACAGACCTGCAGGCAAGTGAATTTAGACTCCTTTCCCTGTCAATGAACACATCGCACCATCCCTCAGGCAACAATGCCTTCTGCCCCACATGCCATTGCTGTGACAAAGTACGCTTCAGAGAATGAAGGGTATGGGATGCCTTGCTGGCCCATCTTTTGAGCCTAGACTTTCTTTTTTTTTTTTAAACTTCTGTTTCTTAAATAAGACCTGTTTTTCAGAACAGGGAATCTGTTACCCAGCAGGACTTGTTGGGGTAAAACACAAAACTAAGTGCACCAGCACATACAGCTATAGCAGGCTGGTCACATTGCAGTGTGAGATGGCAGATCCAAGAAACCTCAGAAGAACCCTCTTCTGGAGGCTCCTTTCTGGGACGAGGCAGCAGACGGTGGCTCTTGGGGAGGAAGGTGCACCCACTGTGCTGGAAATGGGGCAGGTTACCTGCAAGCCACAACTCCAGTTATGGGGCGGCACTGTGGGCAAAGAAGTGCTTTAGGGCTAAAGTTTTATCATGGGGCAACAGCAAAAGCCCTGCTGCCTCCACACCCCCTCTTGGCACCCCTACAGTGGGGGAGACTGACTGCTTCAACTCGCTCTTGGGACATCATTGCCATGGAGCAAAGGCAATGCTGCTAGCACAGTGCTGCAGCAGAGGAGGTTTTCCTGCCGCTGACTTTATTGCTCCTGTCATCAGTAACCATTAATGAGGAGTCCTGAGGTACCTCTCTGGTCCTAAATGGAAGATAAGTCACCTATAATCCGTAACTGAATCTGTCGGCTCTCCATCCTCCCGTCAGAAATGAGGCATGTGTAAGTCCCAGCATCCTCCGGTTTGACATGGCTGATCACTAAGGAGCTGTCAGACTGGTAGGTGTGCCTGCAACAGGAGCAAGAGTTAATCGCCTCTTCCTGGACACAGACAGCAATGGGCCAGGGCAGAGCAGCCCTTCATGCTGACGTTACATAAACCGCCATGCAGTGCCGTCCACAGCCTGGGGAAAAACAAAACCCTGTTGACCACAGAGGGGTCACAGGCAGGGGAAATAACTGCTGCAGAAAGGTCAGGAACAGAGAGGAAACCGAAATTGGAAAACAGGGAACTGCTTTCAGCAACCCTCTCCCATCGGGAGGCAAACTAACCTTCCAGGCAGGAGCTTGAGCCCCAGCAGTCATCTGCAAACAGAAAAGCAGAACTGGGCTGTTCTTAACTGGGATTTCATAACACAAAGTGACCGGCTCTAAACTGTCGCTGGAAACGGACCCACTGGTAGAAACAGGCTTTAAAAGTAGTTGAGTTTTTAGAAATGTATCTTAGGTGGGAAAGCTACTAACTTCCACCTGGAGGAACACTGAAATATTTGGCTTCAACCTGGACTGCTAAGTTAGCGCTGCCCTAAGATGAATCCAACAGAGATGACACTTTTCTCCATTGCTGTCCACATCAGCTTCCATCAGTGCCTTGTTCTGCGACAGCACCTCTTCTGTGCTGTAACACTAGCCCTCCCCTCAATACTATTGCAGGCTGTATCTGTTTCTGCTGTGCATGGACTAGGTGGACAGTTTGTCCTCTCAGGTCAACACATGGGCTGGTTTGCTTACTGGCCCTTGGGTTTAGCAGGGTTTTTAAGGGTGCTAACAGCAATATTACAAAGAAAGCAGACAAGCCTATCTGGCACTCTGGCCAGCAAGGAGCCCACCTGCTCTGCAATGGCAGGAGCTGAGCTCACCTGTCAGAGGAGATGGGTCGGTTGTCTTTCTTCCACTCCACTCTGGAGAAGGGGGACATGCCTCTCTTGCAGACCAGCTGGACATTTTGTCCCACAGCTGCTGTCAGAAGAGAGGGCTTGGCTTCCTCCAGGACGGCTCTGAATGAAAAAGCAATTCCATTGGCACCTCTGCGGCTCTCCTCTCCTCCAATGTGAAGCTCCCCCCTACATGGCAAAGGCTTCCCTGTACAGACTGGATGCTACAGTATCTCCGGGAAGAGAGAGTCCTACCACCCCTCTCCCGTGAAGGAACTAGATCTAGCACTTTGCAGTTCTCATTTTCAGGGTGAAACTGCCTTGGATCCTGACCCAAACCCTGCATCTTAAAAGTCTTCTCTAGAACTACCTGCTGCTGCTCCATGCAGTGCTGAGATAAAGGCTCTGAAGTCAGAGCGTGAGCTGAATTTGTTGGTCACAACAAGGTAAACACCTCTGGATTCTCATTTACAGTGCAAGAAAGTCTCCCAGACAAAGACCCCAGGATCCTGGAGTCTTTTCACACACTGTACTTCCAGTGCTGCCAGAAAGCAGGAAGAGCACAAGGAAAGAGACAGCAGGTCACTCCAGGGCCTGAATAACTCAATTAACCGATGGGCCACACGTGCAGCCAATGCCTTGCACGGTGTTCCCAGTTAGCTGGTCCCAGCTGGGCCAATGCTTTCACTCCAGAGGAAGCTGCACTGGTGCTTCACAATGAGTCGATAGAACGGGGCTGGGGAGAGGGAATAAAACAAATCATCACCTGTGCAGAACCTGCGCTGAGAACGAGTCTGCAGAGACCTGGTGCTCAAATCCTTCTGTCATGGAAGCATCTTCTCCAACAGCCTCATGCCACCGCTTGCCTTCCCGGGGCAGCATCTGCTGGGCCCTGCTCTGCCCCTCCGAGGGTCGGGACACTACCGTGTTCCACACACGCAGCTCACTCGGGCGCTCCAATCTGCTGTTCTGGGTGCCCCAGTGCGGCCTCTCCAGCACACCAGTCCTTGGCGAAGACTCTGCCAGCACCTCCCTCCTCCAGCTGTCCTGCCTGTGGCTGTCTTGCATGGGGTGTGAAGTCCCATGGGCTCTGCCTTCTTGGCTGCGACTTGCAGATGCTTGCAGGGCTGGCCACAGCTGACTCCACGTATTCCCTGTATGAGAGCCGGAGCCAGCGTGCTGGCGTTGTGGGGTTCCTGTGCCAGAGGAGGGCTGGTGCTCCACAGGCCTGATCCCACCAGGGTTGTGGCACGCTCTCATGCAGTCCTCCTCTGAGGCAAAGCTGTTTTTATTGCCGTGGCAGCCGCCATACCAAAACCGGTTGCACTTGCCAACCACAGTCACAAAGTACCAGCGAGTGGTCCAGTTGGTGCAGGGGCCATGGGCACTGGGCAGCAGGCACACCACAGGGTACGCTAACAGAAAGAGAGGAACAGAGGGAGATGTGAGGCTCACGATGCACAAAGATCTGGGTGATTCAAGCCACCCACCCAGATGATCTGATGGGCCTTGTAGGCAGAGGGCAGATGGGAAAGCAAGATGCTCAAAAGTGCTCACATGTTTCTTTCTGCCCCAGTTTTGCCACCAGTGGAAGGAGAACCAACCTCAGGGACATTTCTGAATCTAGATACTAGATGGATGTTCTATGGGCTTTCTTGAGGAACCGTGCAGCTGCAAGGGTGGCTCTGGACCTTCCTCCTCTGCAAGGGGCATGTGGCTGCCATTGGCACATTTCCAGCTCACAAAGCAAGCAAATTAGACCCAGTTGTGAAGCTTCGTGCATTGTAGAAGTCCCCTCTACAGGAGCACAGCCCAACGTGTCTACAAATGGAGCCCTGTGCTCTGAGTCATGGGTATCGCAGCCATGTGCTGACAGACACCAAATGGGGGGGCTCCGACTGAGGGGTCTTTTACTAAGCTGTGGTTGAGCAGAGAGGACCCAGTGAGCTCTCCCCCTCTGCACAGAAGCCCCACGGGGCTGGTCACCAAGCAATCTCTGTGCTGCAGCAGGCAATGCTGAAGCAACAGTCCTGCAGAGGATATAAGGGACCTGAAGGAGCAGAGGGGCCCAGCAGCTCCAGTGCTCTCACAGTACAGCAGGCGCTGTAGTGAACTCTACTGCCCAAAAGCATCCATGTAGCCCTGAGCAACACCTCCATCCTTTGCTGTAGCTCTCATTCCACCCCTGTCCGTGGGCTGTCTGAAGGCTAACCATGGCATTGATTCCTCAGACAGGTCCCAATTCTTCTAAACCCACTTAACTAATTCGGGGGACTCCAGCTTGCACCAGGGTGTCTTCTCAGGGACAAACAGCTCTCCAGAAGTCCTACAGACTAAGAGAGATCACACAAGCACACATCTAACTATTAGCAGAGGACAGCAAGAGTACCTGTAGTAGCTGACACAACTAAACCATCTGGCTGCTTTCCTACGTGCCCTCCAAGCTTCCCCTGCCCCAGCCACCAGGCAGAATTTCTTCTCAAAGAGATAATTTGCCACGTTTCACAGAGAGCAGAGCCTCTACACAGGAAGCTTCCAGACACTACCGGATTCTGTAGGACTCTTCTTATATCTCTAAACCAAAAAGCTGAAGCGTCACTTACGGTCGTTGGGCCTGGTGAGACATCCTTCCCCTTGAGGGCCTGAAGCTGAAGCGACATTGTCAAAACAGCAGCCGTACATGGAACTGCGGCACTCGCCCGAAGGCTGTTGCTGGGACAAGGCTTGGCTTGCCTTAGAGACAGGAATTGAAAGCCAAACGTTACCATGCAGACATGAGGACAGTAGCACATGCGAGGCACCATGTACAAGCTGTTTGCTATAGAAGGACAGATGTTAGAGGAACTGCTATTTGTTTGCCTCCTGGAGGCTTCCGTACTGGGAAAGGGTGGGAAACCTGATTGCCAGCCAGGAGCCACTGCTGCACTTCTCTGCAAGACAGACCTAACAATTTTTTCAGTGTGCCCCACCAAGTACCCTAAACTATGGGAGGAATTACCTCCTGGACTATTTTGCCCTTAATCTGCAGAGTTGACAAAGGCAACTGCAGAGTTCCCAAAATGGGGAAAACATGGTGGGGGTTGGTCTCTTCTCTCATAACAAGTGATAGGAGAAGAAATGGTTTCCAATTGCCCCAGGGGAGATTTAGGTTAGAGATTGGGAAGAATTTCTTTACTGAAAGGGTTGCCAAGCACTGGAACAGGCTGCCCAGGGAGGTGGTAGAGTCACCATCCCTGGAGGGATTTAAAAGGTGTGTAGATGTTGTGCTTGAGGACATGGTCTAGAGATGGACTAGGCAGGGTTATGCTGTCGTTGGACTCGATGATCTTGAAGGTCTCTTCCAACCCAGGTGATTCTATGATTATGGTCTTTTTCTCAGGCATCTCCCAAGCGCCCACACTGCCCCCTGCTTACAGAGGATCACAGGTAAGATGCCCCAGACTGAACAGGAGTGAGGTGGGCCAAAGGGATCAATGCCATGCATGGAGTGTTGGTCTCCAGCATTACTGACAGAGATAAAGCACAACAGAAACCCACGACGTGAGCCGCCAATGTAAAATCTGAACCTCTGTATCCAATAGACACCTACAACACAAAGGGGGTTTGTACTTACTGTTGGAGCAGCTGCAGTGGGCTGGTTTCTGCTCACAAGAACATCATCATAATGTTGTGGGCATCCCAGGTTGTTTGGTCCCTGGGCAGCTGATACTCCATCAGGACAGCATCCATACCTACAGGCAGAAGGCACAAGGACTGCAACAATACCCGACCTGTACCTGGCTCAACAGGCACAGCCTGTAAAGTTCCATAACCCCCAGGAAAGGCAAAAAGTACTTCCAGCTACCTGTTCCGGTGACAAGTGCTGAAGGGACAGCCTCTCCCCAAAGGGCCCAGGGCCGCAGTGTGCCCATCCAGACAGCAGCCGTGTGGGCTCTGGTGACACTCCTGAGAGCCAGTCCCTGCAGTGGGGTCCTGAGAGAGGTTGAGCTGATGGGAACCTGGTGAGCGTGGCTGGAATTCCCAGCGAGCAGGCAACAAGTTGACGCCATGATCCTTGGTGGATGGGATGTGGTGATTCCCTGAGTTACTATGGGTCACAGAGCTCCTAGGGAACATCCTTTCATCACCAGAATCTGGGGAGAGAACTTAAAGCATGTAGGTAAGCAACAAGGTCTGGTCAGTTTTCCCCATCTCTGCTCTTTTTCACTTGCCCCAGGCTACATGGTAGGCTTTTTCCATATCAGGATTTCACCTGAAGGTGTGTCTTCTGGCGTACTTTTCTGGATTTGGTTGTCTTTTTGCTGTCTGCCCTGACCCCTCTTCCTGTTGTCCCATGAGAGACCACCTGGCACATTACTGTGGTCCCCTCACGTGATCCTTTCTCCTTCCTATGATCTGCTTTGGACAGCATTTCTCAGCCAGCACTTCAGTCGTGTTGTCAGAGCCTGGGATCCATATACTGTACAGTCTCTTCTGTATGGCCAGATGCAGGTACTGCTCACTGTTGTGGAAAAGAACCTATGTTTTGTCCCTGGCTCCACAGAATTCTAGAAGCCCATGGCGTGAACAAGAGAAATGAAGGAGGAACTTTTCCCTTACTACAACCTGTCTCAAGCCCACCATCACCAAAAACCCAAACTAACAAAGTTCATCCAAACCTGTGGCAGGGCTGTTGGGGTTGTAACGTGTCAGTGAGGACTGGCGAGTGACATCATATCCCATAGTGTCCTGCATACTGGGGACCTCTGCAGATAGAGACAAAGTAAGTGCAGATAGTTCAGCCCTACGTTCTATGAATCCAGGAGTCAATAGGAGCCTAAAGTTGATGAAAACATTTCTCTTCTCCTGGAACAGCTGCTGAGCAGCAATAGGATTCAATCAGACTGTCAGGATAGCGACCTGTGATAAGCAGGCAGAGGTCAGTGTTTCAGCTCTGGCATGAAGACTAGATGCAGACACCAAGCAAAATCTTCTGAGCAGTTGTGCCTCCTTAATAGCTGGTCTACAGAGGGATGGGAGCTGGCTGTAACTTTTAGCTAAGGAGCTTGCCCAGGCTGCCATCCTTCTTGACTGGGAATCCCAGTCTGCAGCACACACTGGGACAGAGCCATCATAGAATACCAAATTCAAAATGGACACGCAGCAACGTGGTTCCCAAGCCTACATGCATCTCAAACAGCACAAGTACTGGGACTCTGGAGATGCCATGGTCATGCACACAGAACACCAATGCACAGGATGGAGCCAGGCAGAGAACCTGAGCTGGTGAAGAGCTGGGAATTTCTACTCCTAAGCAAAAGCATCTTAGGAAAAGCTAGGTGTGCAGCAATACCACTCACGCTGTGGCAGGTTGCAGGGCTGCATGTTGCAGCTACCCAGGGTGGCTGGTTTCTGTGGCTGGATGGCTTTGCATGTCTCAGGACTGTAGGATTTGGAGTCGCCATCGGCGCAGATGACTTGGCGTGTCCGGATGCCTGAATTGCAGCTCTTGGAACACTTGGGCACAGAGACAAGGCAAGTGAGCAGGCAGTAAAAGGCCAAATGCAGAAACCCCACAGACCAAGTGTGAAACAGCTACATGATTAGCTGCAGGCTGGGCACAGCTTCCTCCACCAAGACTAAGCAAGCAATACTTCAGCTGGATTCATCCCAAAAATTAGAAAACCATACTTTAAATCATTTGACCAAATGTCACACGCATCCCTAAAGCATTAGGCTCTGAGCCTGTAACATCCAGATGATCTGCTGTTACCCACAGCGGTCTGGCACAGAGCTGGACTGAAGTGTTTCAGCCTGGCTCGAAGTCATCTCAATACCCTGGGGATCTACCAGCTGTGAGAAGGACAGTTTTGAACAATGCATTTAAGAACAACAAATGGGAAAGCAAACTGGTGGCTTCCTTGTAAGCAGCTAACTGGAGATCTTCCCACTGGAAGCTGTGGATGAAGAGGGAGGAGTGAGCAGCAGCTCAGGGGAAGGGAGAGAATGAGATATCTGCTTAACCCACCTGCTCATGGCAAGCTCTACAAATGCGGGGAGAGTATTTCTCTCTCTTACTCAGGTGCAGGTAGGAGCCCTTCTGATACTGGAAAGCCAGAGGCCGGGAAAGATCAGATTAAGGAATGCCACTTACTTAGCTGTTATTAAAACTTGGCCCACTTCTTATGAAGAACCAGGTGTAGTATGTTTTAACTCAGAACAAGCTGGTCTGACCAGCACAGAGGGAAAAAGTGTGTAGAAGTCAGCTGATGCACTAGATCTACCCCTATATCTCCTCCTCCCAGCACTTTTCCCAGGTGGAACAGAGTCCAACACTGTCCACAATGACATGACTAACCCAGCTGAAGCACAGTTCATCTGGACAATTACAAAAATACACATCAAACCATCTCACCAGTTGCAATGACCAGTCCTGAAGCCCAGAGCTCTAAGCAATGCTCAGCCAGAACTGTTCTGCTATTCACAGCCACAGAGCGAAGATTTGGGAATAAGCAGCAAGAGTGGATTGTTTCGGCTTATTGGCTGCATTTTGCCACTGTCACTGAAACTATGGTCTCCCCTCCCTCCCTCACCCCCACAAAGGCTTTATTTTTGCAGCAGCTGCATACAGAGCAGGCAGCAGATTAACTAGAGCGTTACTAGTGCCAGTTACAACGCAACTGTGAGCCAAGGGACTAGTAATGGAACAGCACATGCTCCCAGCCTCAGCCAACGTGCAGACTGCATGCATCAAAGTTTGCTTGTGAGAAGCACAGCAACAGATATAACCAGTTATTTCCAAAACATGAAGGTATGGTGCTCACCAGGCCCCAGTCTCCAATGTGCCAGCCAATTTCCTGGATGCAGTTCTCCTTAAGGCAGGGCTGGGTGGCCGATGGCTTTGGCTCCATTAGGCAAGCGAAGTCCTGAGCCTGAGCGCCCTGCTGCGTTCTGCAGGTGACTGTCCGGGTCTGGACCCCTTCCCCACAGCTGGCTGAGCACTGAAGAAAGGGGGACAACAATTACAAGGAAGCACCTGGTTTCCACTTGCATTTCCAGGCTGTGCTCCCTAATGTTGGAGTAGATACCATGCCTAAAACCACCATCCATCATTAAAATCGTCTTCTGGGGTGGGAGAGTTAAAAGGAGTAGTTGTTTATGTCCTAGAAGAGACAGTAAGGTGTGGTGGAGGGGGACTGGGAGATCTGCAGCACACTGGATGATTTTAGCCTAGTCACATGATTTCTTTTGATCTATACCAAAGACGACATGGAGTGTGATTTTGGGAAAAACATCAATACTGCAGAATACATTGAGAACAATGAACAGCAGGAAGTAACCTGGAACCTCGTGTTATTTATCCCTGAGTAACTTCAGCTTGAGGTAAGGAATTCAAGGGAAGATAAAAAGATTATGCTCCTGTATTGCTTGTGTCTTCTGCCTGAAGACTTTGTGCTCTATTTTTATGGTGTGAAGTTGCGATATGACTTCTATACTGCTAAGCGGTTTGTGTTATTTCCAGTGTTCTCTTAACTTCACAGTGGTGTTTCCTGGAACCCTGCCTACTTCTCCATGAATTATCAAGGTCTCTTTCAGAGAGCATTAACTTGGGGACAGTCTGAATCACTTTAGATGAGCTTCCTAGCTGTGCTTCAGCCACTCATTTACTAAAGTGACCTTTTATCTCTGAGTACAGGAAATGCAGTTGCTTTTGAGACCCCTGGAATGAATCACTTTGGAATCGATGTGTAAGAACACAACATTCAGTGCCTTCCCCAAACTTGGTGCTATTACTCTGCAACCCTGAAGTCATCTCAGTATTCAGTCCTCCCATCTCAGAGGGAGGGAAGGACTCTGCAGACTAGGCAATCATGCCTAAGCAAAGCTGCACTTTATGCTGCTGCATGGCTCCAAGTACCACCGCAGGACCGTAAGGCTCACGTTGAAAGCATCCATATCCTTATTCTGAAAGAGGAAAACTCACTTGTGTGTTAAGGACTAACCAGACACTACCTTTACTTTCTAAGCCCTTGGCCTGTAAGAAGCCTTCTAAAAGCCTGGCTTACAGCACCGAGCACACTCTGTGTAAGTGGTTTCCTCTCCTGGAGATATGAACACACACAGGCAGCAGGAATGTGCCATGGAGAAAAGCCCTGCACAGCAGACAGCAGGTCACCAGTGCCTCAAGAGTATCCTGCTTACTGACTGTTGTGATCTTCCTATTGCTGCCCAGGGCTCATAAAGCCGAGGCAGCAATACCCACAGAAACAACACAGGCAGGAGGCTCCAGCTCCTGCTTTAGGGAGGAGGGAACGCCACTGCACACCGTCAGGGGATGGAAAGTGGCTCTCATGCCTGCCCTCTGCCTTCACCGAGCCCGACTCAGAAACGCAGCCAATTGCCACATGTGGTGGGTCTGATAAAAACACGGGAGTGAGGAAAGGATTGAAGAGACAAGCGCTGTACCCCCACACGCCACCTATCCAGAGACCTGCACCTTTCGCAGCTCTGGCTCTTTGTCCCCAGGTTTTGGCAGATCCCCCTTCAACACGTGCCAAGAGGCAGTGGCCTCCCAGGCACAAACTCACCTCTGACCAGGGCCCCGAGCTCCACGTCGCACACTGTCTCATGTTGCAGGGCTGGCTGCTGCGAGGCTGCTGCGCGAACGCCATGCACTCAGTGTTATCCACCACCCCTTGCGAGCTCTGACCGTCAAATGCCACGCAGTAAACGGAGCGAGTCTGGGTGCCCCCACCACAGGTAGCTGAGCAGGAACCCCACTCCCCAGTTTTCCACCTGCAGGCCAATGGAAACCAGCAAACACATGTAAGCCCAGCTAAACTGCCCAGAGGCATGGGGGGGGCCAGTCGGCGCCATGCCTCAGACAGGGAGAATGTCCCTTTGCAGAACAGTCAGAGTCGAGATCCCGTTTGGCCTGGCTTAGTGGCAGTGCAAAGCGTGAGTCCCACCCCAGAGACAAAGCCTCAGCGATGAAACACATATTTCTCTGGAAGTGCAGAGATCTCCCAGAGGGGGAAGATTTCTCCCCCTGGGTTTTGGTCTTCTGATGTTTGCAAAAGTGTCATGCCTGGAACAGAACACCAAAGAAAAAGAAATGAACCAGATCAGATGAGCTAGAAGAAAAGCAACCCACACCAGCCCAATGACCCACTGCACTCAAGACATTAGCAGAAACAGTAAAACGGAGCCAAGACCTCGCGCTGCCTGAAAACCATGCCAGGCACTCTCAGAAGTGCTTGTGAACTTTTTACTGGCAGCCAGTAGAAAGCTGGTTTATTTCTCCCATTGGTCAAATCCTCCAACGGCAGCAGAAACAAAAACTCCCCAAAAACTTTAAATAGATTTTGCCCTGTGTTTGTCTGCTGATGCTGTCACAGAAATGATACACCCTTGCTAATGGAAGGGGAAACATTCACAAAACAATCTGACTAAAATCCCTCCCCTTGCCCACTCCTGTGTCTCAGAGCTGCCCAGGTAGCCAGGAGCACAGCTTACATGGCCTGGCTTCAGGGCCAACGTGATGCTCCACTCCAACGTGCTGCACAGTCTGAAGGTGCTGGTGGTGCAGGGGGAACATCTTGATGATTTGTTTGTCAGCTGCTACCTCCCCTTTGCAATCAGGTAAGCCCCAGCCAGAGTGTGAAGGTGGTTTGTGTTTTCTCCCTTAGCCTTCCAGCTGCTTCCCTGGTCTCTCCTCATTGAGTTTCAGCCAGACAGTTCACACTCACACCCTACCAAAAACCCCACAGCAGACTCAGCCAAGAGAAGACATGTTCCTCTCCTTAAGGTACCAATTTTCCCTGTTAATGGTGCAAGTATCAGCCCCAAACTCAATGCCCTTTGCCATAAAACAAGACACACTTAGGAACGGGAGCTCCTACAGCAAGCAGAAGCCACTCAGTGTAATGTAGTTGCAGGGCTCAGAACAAATTCATTGATCCAGGGTTTTTTGGAAGCTCCAGTGGGGATAAAAAAAAACCCAAACAAAACCAAAACTCTTTTCTGCCTACTGTAAAGCAAAGATGCAGTTTTAGAAAGGCTGAATCAACTGGGTGGGCTCACCTACAGCTTCCTTCAGCTGTGAGTCAAGGCGTCTTGTCTGACACTTGTTTCATTTCCTTTGCAAGACAAAGTCAATCATCAGGCTGGGACTGTCAGAGGGCAAAGCATTGCAAGTCCTAAGCTATTAGCAGCTTGCTGAAGGACAACTGTTTTGCTTTTTGTCACTTAGTCCTTACACCTCAGCGTACGCTGTAAGTATTGTATCTGTCATATCCTTGTACTCATCACAGTACAGAGGCATTTTTCTGTAGGGCTCATGCCAAAGAAAGAGCTTTTGAGGAGCCCTGTGGCTTTTGCCTTGGCACTCTGGGATGCTGGCCAATGTTTCAATGTCCCAATCCCTCACACTCTTTTACTTTCCATTCTTTTTTTTAATATCTTGAAAAACCAAACAACAAATCTTCTAGAGCATCCCTTCCCCTCTCTACTCTGATTCCAGGGAAGAAACCTATTACCAGGACAAACAGTCAGACAATGAAATAGCTGTCCCCACCTCAGCCCCGTAAGAGCCAGGAGCATACACAGCCACCTAAGGAAAGCTGCCAGCCAGCACCCTCCACCATCATTCTCATTGGCAAGAGTCAAAAGCAAAGCACCACTCACTGCTACCACCAGAACCAAAGTGGAAAGCCCACACGTCTACACAGACTCCAGTGGGCAACTGGATGATGGAGAGCAGAAGAGAGCGGCTGCTTCTCTGTGCTTTCAGTAACCTCCTCCTCCTCATTACCTCATCATCTGAGAGCTCCGTGCTCCGCTGCGACTCCAGGCTTGTGGCAGATACACATAAGAAGTCCTTTATGTACAGAACAAAGGATTTAAAGAACTTAAAGCAAGTAGCTACAGGCTACCATGTATTCAGAAATGCTCCCAGGCTTCCAGGTGCCCTCTCACCCACAACAGGACTTTCACAGGCCTCCGCTGCACCCACCAGATAATCAGTGAGATGCACAGTTCAGGCTCTGGTTACTGCTTTGGATGCTCGAGTGAACCAACTCAAGGCTCTGTCAGCAAGGGACAGGATGCAAACGGCTGGGTAAAGAGGTTTGAAAATGCCAGAGGACAAAAAGATTCCAGGATTCAGCCCTCTCTAAGGGCAAGAACACTGGGAATGCAGGAATGACACAAAACGACACCAGCTCTGACCTATTCATCTGTTTTTGCTAGCTTCAGTTGAAGAGAACAAAACACACATAACATGCTTCCTATCTCCTACAGGGGCTAGAAGACCATCTTCCACAATCACATGCCGAAAAGCAAATTTAGTTGGTCTATAAAATGAGCATAGGACACATCAAGCCTTATGCAACACAGAAAAGCTCATCACAGTGTTATCACCCCTATCCTTTGTCTTGGGCTTTCTCTAAGAAGTGAAACCTTTCCTTGGAGAGCACCATGATGGTGGGAAGGAATAGCAAGAGTGTCATTCTTTTTTCTGTCTCCAAAAGCACCTAAGGAAGAAGTCAGAGTCGAGAAGAGGAAAGGAAATCTTACCGTTTTGTCTGGGGACAAGTCTGACGGCCACATGTCCTGTTATTGTCTGGTTGTGGTTTATTCCTGCACATATAGTCCGGGTAAATTTCATTGTCTATGGTACAAAACACCAAGCGGGACTGGAAGCCTGGAGGAGAAGAGAGAGAGTACTTTGGTTCACACAAGCCACCCAGGACTTGGTTTGTAATCCACCCGTGTTGGTAAGACAAGTTTCTAAACTCATGCACAGTCCACACCTGCCCCTGCCAAGCTGGAAAAGTCAGGTGCAGCCCTTGGTCTGTCACTGTATGTATGGAAGATGCATCCCCACAGTGTAAGTCCAGTGGAAGGGCAAGAGAGAACAGTTCCATGTCACTGAGGGGCGTTTTGCTGTGATTTGACTGTGACTCACGGGAAGCACCCTACCCACGTACTGCTCATCAAGGAACCTTGCATGGCATGTGCAGTATGCAGCACCCTACAGGGTAAGAGCACTGAACAAAACCAGTATCAGCTCCTACAACTACAATATTGCAAAGGCTACTGAAATGGCCAACAGCCCAGAAGACCAGGAGAGGCTTCTAGAAACTCTACATACTTGCAGCTGGAGGTCTAGGGTTTTTTTTGTTTGTTAGAGTTTTTCAGTTTTGTTAGGGATTTTTTTTGGGGGGGAGTTTGTTTGGTTTTTTAAGCTTAAAAGCCGTAACTTTGTTCATTAAATTATTCGTAAACTGAACATGATGCGACACCCCAGGAGATCTGACAGTCCCCCTGAAAAGAATGAAACTTCCAGGCTGTGGTAGAGGGGAATGATGTGACTCAGTTATGCAGGACAGCTCAGCTTGCAGCAGACCTCCCAAGTGGTTGAAGAGACCTGAAAAGGACGTAAAGAACTGAAGCAGAACAAAATAAAACAAAGGCTACCAATGAAGAGCCTTTACAGATCCTAGTAACAAGCCTAAGGACTAGGACATGGAAGATAAGCCAGAACAAGGCATGGGACACAGTCCTGTTGTGAATCCATGTGAGACCCTCCCTTGACAAAACCTCATCTGCCCGCTGCAGATACTTGGTGTTGCCTTCCAGCAGGAGATGGATGACAAGCAGCTCCAGAGGGCAGCACACAGTCACCGCTGTCTTCATGGTGTAGATATAAAACCTGCACCAGCCCAGAGACTAGGTCCTGTCCCCTTACCTCCGCCGCACTCGGAGCTGCACTCACTCCAGGAACCGTAGCTCCAGCTGTAACCGGAGGCGTGTCCTTGCAGGGGCAGGTGGTACTCGTACTGTACCCCTGGGTTTGGCTCCTGGCTGATGAGCTGTGGAAGCATGGGATAAAAACAGGGACATTGCAGCAGCAGCACTTCTGCCCTTCACAGCATTTTCCCACCATGTTGAAGGGTTCAAGCTGACCTGCCTCCCTCCTGTTCAAGGAACACTTATTCTCTAGGCTGCATTTTCTCCCCACCTTCTATGCTGCTCTGGAGAGCATTATTTTTCAGAGAAGAGTGCGTTCATCCCTCTCAGAGTCAGAAGATCCATCTGCTTCAGTAATAAACAGCAAGTACCCTTGCCTGACCTGCAGCACGCTCTAACAAGCAGAGCCTGTCCTCACCCCAGCCTCATTTGGTGCTGACTCTTCACTCTCTTCAAGTCAGAGCTCAAGGGAACAGGCAGGAAGCCAACATCAAAAGCCTTGCCCTCCTCCTTTCTGGGCAGCAGAACCAGAACCCCTTGCAGGTCCCGTCACTTCTTCCCCATGTTGTCCCCATCGATGCATTCCCACTGCACAATGCAAGGGAGCACGAGTATCAGCAGGGAGCAGGCACTTACCTCAATGATGAGGGGTTCCGTGGTGGGGCCCCGGGCATGGAGGAGCTCTGGGGCCAGATCACCCTCTGAGCCACGGTCATAGTGCATCACTGTGCTGGCTATGTGCAGCGCTCGGCTGAAGTCAATTGTCCAGTGCCCGTTCAGATAGTACTCCCCTCGCACGTTCTTGACAGCTGGACAAACCCACATGCCAGAGAAGAGAAGGCAGTAAATAACACGCCTACAACTGGACACTTGGCTCCAGATACCATGAGTCGGGGCTGCTCTAGATGCTCAGGGTATTGGCAATACACAGAGCTCTCGGCTCTGCTGTTTGAACCCCAGCTCCTTTACATCAGTACGGTAACCCTTTAAGCATGGTGACAACCTAATATGGCAGCATCTACCAACACAGCACAAATCCATGAAGCGAAAGAGGACCATAAGAACTCAACAGGGATGCTCCTGTTTGCACACAACCCTGCATCACAGGCAAAAAACCAAAAGGAAACAAAAAAAAGAGACCATTATCCTCCAACAGTACTGTCTCCTTGCAATACTCTTTGGCAAGGAGCTGCTCCACATTCAGACAGTGATTCTTGCCAGCTTTGCTGCAGACCAGGCACTTTTTTGCTGTACAACCACATGTGTCCAGTATGTTCCAGCCCTATCTCTCCCTTCCCCACTGTTAGTCATGAAAGCAAAGCCTATGTCAGGTTATGTCCCTCTTGTGATTAAGGCGTGGGGTTCACACCCCTGTGCACCGCTATCTGTTCATCAGACATTTTACTGAGAAGACAAAGACTTCGGTGCTGCATCCTGTCTCCTACAAAGGAAAACCACCAGACTCATTTGTCCAAAGCATTGTGCAATGGAAGAGGCAGAAAGCAGAAGAGTATTTGCTTTCTCCACTGGGATTTCCTCAGCCCTGCCAACAAAGCTGTGAGGACATTCCCCCCTCCTTGTTACCCTCTGCAGCAAGTGCAGAGTTTGAGGTTGTGCAGACAAATGCACAAAAGGTATCTATGGAGAAGGGAATCCCATCCCAAACTTCCATGTGACAGGAGGATTTAGGGTGTACATCCACCAAGTAAACAGCAGAAGTCATAGCCAAATTTTGCTAAATCAACTAGACTACATCTAAATTCCAGGTGGATAGTCTGAACATGGTTCAGGTCTTTTTATTCCCCACCCAACAGCAAGATCATCACTGGAGAGAAAATGAAGTAAACCTGACAGCCAGAGCTGAGCATCACTAATACTTCTAGGATACTCAGTATTCCGATCCTGATTTTCAGTGAGCTTTTCCCTCTGCCCTATCAAGCCCTCGAGGTAAGCATCCCAAAGCCCCATGTACCTGAAAACCAAATTTTAGTGCACTGTCTGGAATCCAAATGGACTGAAACACAGGTTCTGACATCAGTCTTACCCAGAAAGTTCCTGCTGGGCTTAACCTCCTTAATTTGGATGCTTGTGGCTCCCACAGGGATGATGAAGATTTGATTGTACCCTGAAAACAAAAACAAAGCAAAAAAAGGAAGGGGATCATTTAATATCTGTGGATGCCACACAGTCACTCTTCTGTGCCAAAGATGATCCTGGTGCCTGGACAACTGGATGAGCTCTTTGGCAGTGCCCTGAAGCCTTTCAGCCCTCACTTTACCTACATTCTGAATAGCTTCACCCAAAACCATCCACAATTAATTTCATGGGTAAAAAGTTCCAGCGACACCTTAGAAAAGTAAGCATAGGGGGGCAGAGAAAAGTCCTTTTTTTAGGTTTTAAATTCTTTTGAATTCCATCAAGTATTATATTGGAGCCCAACACAGAGAGATTTGATGACAAGTGTAGTAATCTTGAAATGACTCAAAATTGTCCAAGCACAGAAGATGCAGTCCTGTTCCTAGCCTTGCACTAATCCTGGTGGGGCAGTCAAGACGATGGACAGGAGATACAAAACTACATTCACATATTTACAGCACCTGCTGGAGACCAAGCAAGGAAAGACACCGAGACCAAGGAAGGATTCCCAGGATAAGGCCATCGATACATCTGCTGATGCTAAAGCAGCTGAAGAGTCACGTGCCATGCAGACATCTCCAGTGAACATCCAAGCCTGCCTAACAACAATCCTGTGAGCAGATGTCTTCACCAGCCCTTGCAGGAGCCTGAGTTTAGGTTTCTTACCTGCCCAAACTACTTAAATACTCTATACCTTTGGGGAGGCTGGGCACATCAAAAGTGCCCTTCACACCATAGCAGGTGCTGCCATCTCCTCCACACTGCAGGCACTTGTCCTCTTCCTTGGAAGATTCCAGCATGTCATCACAGCCCACGGCCTGTCAGAGCACAGGGGTGTTGACATGAATAAATTGTAATGACAAAGGAAAGAAATTAAAAATGGCCAAATGCTGGACTGATCTAACGAAAATCCTGAATCTAGAGAGTCTGGAAAGTCAGGATAGGGCAGGGAAGGAGCTGTCAGAGAAAGGACAGAGTTGACACCTTCTGTGTCACATTCAGAGACAGATAAATGCCGTTTACATGCTCCTCAGCACCTTGGTAAACAAATTATTCTCCTTCTCTGGTGCTATTGTGAATGGCCAAGTAGAACAAGGGGAAGGGGCAGGAAGACTGACAGTCATGATGGTGAATGAAGGAAGCAACAAGATCACCAACCTTACAAGCTCCCTCCACACAGATGTCCCGCTTGCCAGGTTCACAGGTGGTCCCATCTACCACTGCTTCCCTGTGCCTGTAGTAGAAGTTTTCTCCTTTGGGAATACAGTTTAACTCACACTTATTAGGCGCTAGTAGGAGAGAAAAAACAAATGTTATATAGTAGCTAGATGATATTCATCAGGCTCCTCCATCAGGAGCCTGGTTTTAGATCACAGGACTAGAAACAGATGGGTGGAATGATATTAAGTGGCAGATTTTGAAGAACTTTCTAGGTCACAAAATGCTGGGGGCTAGAAAAACACCCTGGTAAAACCTCACTGTATGCAACCATTTCCTCAAGCACCTTGGATGGCCAGTGGTAGAGCGGGGCATGTTGGGCCAGCTGGATATTTGGTTATTCCTTAGTATTCCTCCCTTGGAGCACAAGGCTTTCTAGGTTGAGAGCAAGTGCTGGTACAGAACACAAGGGAGCTGTTATCTTAACTGCCAGCCAATCAACAAGACTTTAATCCCTCATAATGTGTTAAACCACTATGAATGATCATAGAATCATAGAATGGTCTGGGTTGGAAGGGACCCCAAGGATCACAGAGTTCCAACCCCCTGCCACAGGCAGGGCCACCAACCTCNCACCTCACCACTCTCTCTGTAAAAAACTTCCCCCTAATATCTAATCTAAACCTTCTCTCCTTCAGCTTCAAAGATTCCCCTCCTGTTTCTCTGCTCCCTTTAGAGACTGGAAGGCTGCAATGAGATCTCCCGGCAGCCTTATCTTCTCTTCTCTAGGCTGAACAAGCCCAGCTCCCTCTTCCTCTCTTCACAGGGGAGGTGCTCCAGCCCTCTGATCATCTTTGTGGCCTCCTCTGAACCCTCTCCAACAGTTCTACATCTTTCTTGTATTGGGGACCCCAGCTCTGGACACAGGACTCCAGTTGGCGCCTCACGAGGGCAGAGTAGAGAGGGACAAGCCCCTCCCTATCCCTGCTGCCACCTCTCTTCTGATGGAGCCCAGGATCCCATTGGCCTTCCGAGCTGCAAGAGCACACTGCTGGCTCATGTTCAGTTTCTCATCCACCATGACACCCAGGTCCTTCTCAGCAGGGCTAGGATAATGGTAACATACCAAAGTTCAGAGCAAGGTCATGTGGTTCCTACAGTGCCTTCTGAGCTGGTATCTCAAGAAAACACGGGCCAATTGAAAGGGATGTCATATTTCCTGAAGCACTCATTAATTATATGTATTTGTTTCTCCTGTGCCCTGCTAATATTCCTCTGCAAATATTGAAAAATACAGCAGAGCTTTGGCACCTCTAGTACTTTAGGACCTAGCTGCAACCAGCTCAAGCTTTCTTGAGTTGGAAAGACTGGTTCTTACAAGAGACAACTATGTGTTGCTGCAATGGGAGCTGTCTCTGGGTCCATGCATCCAGTGTCTTTGTGAGAGCAACGTTTTGCTGCTGACAAAAAGATTGTTTCCATGCCACCTGCTGCCCCACCACTAAGGAAGTACCTTATAAGGTACAGTCACTTCAAAACATACTGTTGGTAGTTAGGGATGAAGCATAACCCTAATTGTTTCTCGTTACCTCCGTAATACGGAAGCCATTTGTATTTCTTTCCTTGGAATTCAGTCCCATCGAACTCTGCACACTGCTCTGCACGAAAATCCCATGAGCCTTCTGGGCAGCTCTGTTTGGAGAAGAAAATATTTGCGTTGGGCCATTATAAAAAGGAGGAAGATTAAGTGTACAACAAAAAAAAATATGGTTTTGATTCGAGATTGCTCCCATATAAAACCATGGGCATATATTCAATATGCTTTTGAAGGGGTGCTGTTAACGAAGAGCATTCAGTGGTGATGTCAGAGAAACTAATAATGACATATTCCTTGTGAAGAAGAATCATGTTTGTCTGGGGAAAAGGAGCAACAGCCAGGCAAAAACAAAGCACAGAGCTCTGTACCTGAATGTTGCATGACCGATAGCTTCGAGTTGGTCCAACACAACTGGAAGCACCTTCTGTCCTAGAAGACAGAAAACCAACATGAAGCTCTCTGAAGAATACACATACAAAAATCACCTTATGGCAGACTTTACAGGTCACCCTCAGATGGAGTTTCCTGAAACTGAAAAATAACTAAAATGCCCTTCTTTTCCTTTAAAGCCAGCTGGCACCTTCTAGTGCCATTTTCTACTATGGCTTGTGTTCTGGCATGAATGACACCCACAGAATCACAGAATCGTAGGGGTTGGAAGGGACCTCCAGAGATAATCGAGTCCAACACCCCTGCCAAAGCAGGGTCCCTAGGACAGGTCACACAGGGAGGGAACCAGATGGGTCTTGAATATCTCCAGAGAAGGAGACTCCACACCCCCCTGGGCAGCCTGTCCCAGGGCTCTGTCACCCTCACTGGGAAAAAGTTCTTCCACGTGTTGGTGCAGAACTTCCTGTGCTCCAACTTGAGGCCATTGCCCCTTGTCCTGTCCCCACAGACCACTGAGAAGAGGCTAGCCATTTCCCCCTGTGTCCTACACTTGAGATATTGATAAACATTGATCAGATCCCCTCTCAGTCTTCTTTTCTCCAGGCTGAACAGCCCCAGCTCACTCAGCCTTTCCTCATAGGGGAGATGCTCCAGGCCCTTAATCACCTTTGTAGCCCTGCGCTGGACTCTCTCCAGGAGATCCCTGTCTTTTTTATACCAGGAAGCCCAGAGAGTATAGCTCTTCAGAGTCATGTTTCAATTAAATAGCGGAAGCAGAGCTTTCAGTACTTTGTCCACCGCTAAACAGTTGAGGCGTCCATACCAAACCAGAGCAGCAGGATGGCAGTGGCCAATTCAGAATAGGTACACATGTCATCTGTCATGCTGCTTACATGCACGCTAGGCCCATTAGCAGGAAGCACTAAACATGCCAATGGGAAGTGTGCAAGACCCTCAGTTCCATCTATGACTCCATCTGAGAATTATGTAGAGTAACAGATATGGAGGAATTGATCTGAAAAGCCAACCAATGTCTAGTATCTAAAAAGGAGAGACAACCTCCCCAGGGATGCTGGCAGGTGTCTACCATCACACACAGCTGTACATCATCACACAGCTTTCAGAAAAGACCTTTCTTCACTCTGTGTGGGAAGCAGCAGTGCTTCCTAACTCTGGATCCTTCTACTAAAAAGCCTCTCTCATTTTTCTAAATATAGAGGCTTTCCCCTCTCCCTGGGATATTATTGAGAGTCTGGCTTCTCCTCCACCCTATCCCCCTTCATTTTTATCCACAACACAGTCTCTCAGGTCCATCATTCCCAACAGGGGCAGTCCCAATAATCATCCTTACTGCATCTAACCCAGCTGCAGATGAAATGGCACAGCGTTACCACTGCTTGAGCCAACTCCACTCTTCCATTTCTTCTGGGGCAATTTACCTTCCTGGGAAATCATAAACCTGAAAAAACCCTGGCACAGCCACCAGCTCTCAGGAGAGAAACCTGCTGCTCTGGGCTGCTCTCTCTCCCACAGGCCTGCTGCACTAGACCTGCTGCCACACCAATCACTCAACTGCACAGCCTTAGATCTCACAGAGAAACTGCTGTGCTCTAGCGAAAGAGCCAAAAGCAAGAGCATGGTGAAGCGAGTGCTATTCAGAACAGCAGTGACGAGACTGGAGGTGAGGATCATCTCAAGGAGACTCAGTGATTTATTGCCCTGGAATTAAACGCTAGGCCGTTTTTGTTCTGGATGTATATTGGAATGTAAGAGCAGGAGCTCAGTATCAGAAAAAACAAGCTTAAAGACAGAAAAAGGAGGTTATCTCTCACCTTTGGGAATAGCAGTGTCGTTGTCGAAAGCTGACTCCACCGCCACAGCTCCTACTGCACTTGCCCCATTCACCCCAGCTCCCCCAGGCATCAATCTGCCGTTTCCTCTGGTGGCCCTACAAATAAAAAACAACCCCACAGACGTATCAGACATGGCAAGACAAGAAAAAACCCAGTGAAAACGAAGGAGAGCTCCCATATATTCTCTCACAAAAGACACTGCCTTGCTGGGCTGTACTTCTAGTAGAAGTGGCAGAGAACAATACACCTCCAGTACAGCTTTCCGAAGCCACACAGCACATCCTGCTTTGTAACCTCCCCTACACCTTTACTGCATGTCGATTCACAGAACCTCAGCGCTTGTGAATAATTATCTGAGAGGGTAACATCTCCAGCAAGGCAATGAAGGCAAATCATTACTTCAGGGACTATGAGCACCATCACTCCACTCCCAATCAACAGAGCCACTTAATCCCAAATCCTTGGCTCCAAGCCAGGTGCTTACGAGGTAACATCAAGGAACCCCCTGGAACAAACTTTACTGGAAAAAAACTCCATCCATGGACTTTTTATGCCCCTTACTTGACTATAACCAATAGTGAGATCTGACTGGGTCTAGGCCATCATTAGCTACCATCTTAATTAATTCTGCATTGAGAAAGTCTGAATATATCAAGAAGTGCAATGGGACCAAGTGAAATATGTTGCCTTAGAAGCACACAAAATAATATATTTTCATGAAAAAAGGTCTTACTGCAGCTGATGGGATGCACATACAGCAGGACACGGGAGGTTAACAGGATGAACAACAGTATCCCGAGAAAAGAATAACTGCAAGATGCAGTGGGTTTAAATCTGCTTGGGAAAAGAAGGTAAAAGCAGGGTTACGCAGGGAGGGACACTGTGAACACAGTTTATGTATGTATTACACAACTGAGAAGGTAACACATACCATTTGGGCACTTAAACATTTAGGGTAGTGAGGAGTGGGCAGGCAGAGAAACGAAAGGTGACAAGTTACTAAGACGTAGTCCTGTTCCCTTCTTCACGTGCAGTATCCTACCAAGTCTACACAACCCCTGGGTCCGGGTCCCAATCTGCCCTTTAGTTTCACACACCCACTTCTGACTCGAACACAGTTCCCATCCTCTACATTTCCCTGCTTGTGCTCAGCTTCCATTCCTTCCTCCTCACTTTAAAAGCACAATGTCCACTTCAGTTAACTGGTAGCTGCTGGTACATAACCTATCCAGGTGTCCACTAGAAGTAGGAGCTAGCTGAATAAGCTATCCAGTGAAGCCACCGCGGGTAAAATGCCTGCCTTAATACTCCCTTGTGGTTTAAACAGCTTTTGTGAGATTCTACATGTACTCCCTGCCTGACAGGACATCCCTGAGTTAGTCTTCTTCCTGCCTTTCACCCTCTTTTAAGGACTAATTCCCCAGTGCTGGCTGAGTAACAGTCAGAGATATCAGCTGATCATACTTACGCACTCCCTACCAAATTTCCCACAGCTATCTCACTGCAGGGTCACTCCAGATTCTTTCTGCCTGTTACCTGTATCACCCTAACATGAAATACTTTCTCCCTAGCCCGTGCTATTTGATTCCCATCACACAAGTTTTGTGCAATTCTTTCTAATATCTCAGCAAGCAAAATCACATAATCACAGAATTTGTAAGGTTGGAAGGGACCTTTAGAGGTCATCTAGTCCAACACCCCTGCAGTGAGCAGGGACATCTTCACTAGATCAGGTCGCTCAGAGACCCATCAAGCCTGACCTTGAATATCTCCAGGGATGGGGCTCCACTACCTCTCTGGACAACCTGGTCCAGTGATCTACTACCCACACATTGAAGAATTTTTTCCTAATATCCAATCTAAATCTATTTTTTTCTAGTTTAAAACCATTACCCCCTTGTCCTACTGCTACATGCCCTCATGAACAGTTTTAAAAAAAACCCTTCAGGACAAGTCCTGGTTCAGTCTAACTCTGTTTGCTTTCCCTGTGCTCACCCCATGGTACTGCCCAGCTCACAGTCACTTCTACATTCCTTCTCTCTGCCAAGTCAACATCTCCCTGACCCCCTGCCAAACCCTCCTCCCATTCCAGATACTGAACTCAGTGCTCGTCTTCTGCATTCTCATTTGCCTTTGCAGGAGTAATCCCATCAATAGAGCTACAGCTTTCAGCAAAGCATCTTACTTTCCCTAGTTTTTCTTCCAGACACCTAATTCCTCCCCCTGTAATCCTTCCTCCCTTACTCTCAAAGGTATGAAACACGCTACCACTCTGTTTCTCTGCAGCGTTATTCCTCTCTATCAGCTGAGTGATTTAGGAGCAGTGTTAGCTCACCCTGGAAACAAGGGACCTTTCAGACAGCATGAGAGAGAAACATGCAGATAAAAATCCAAAGGAAGAACATTTGAAAGTCAGATTACTGGAAGGCAATTAGGATAGAAAGCCCTTCCCTGACACACACACCCCCCAACCTGATAAATACTCCAATATCCCTCCTACAGAAGCAGCATTCTTTATTCCTTCTATAGAGAGCAAAATCTGCAGGGACTCTTTGTTGTAAGGCTTATGTATAGGTAGAGCACAGGCACAATCATTTTCTCAGTATCCCTCCATTTATTTATACTCCAAAAGGGGCATTAGCCAGCAGGTCCCAAAGCTGTACAGTGGTAGAGGAACATTTTAATAGGGGCCAGACTCAACATTCAGAAGTCTGTGCACAGCCCTCATTACTTCAGCAACCGCGTGTGTGCATTTGCTTCAGCAGGGACAGAGGTCATTTTCTTCCTAGTAAAGAGAATAGTACCGTGTTACGGCTTCAGTGTGAGATCAATGTTGATAACCCACTGGTGGCTTTGAATTGTTGCTAAGTAGTGTTTAGTACATACTAAGTCAAGGGCTTTTCAGCTTCCCAGGCTCTGCTGGTGAAGAAGTGCCCAAGCAGCTGGGAGGGAGTGCAGCCAGGACAGCTGGCCCAAACTGGCCAAAGGGATATCCCATACTGTCTGACATCATGCTCAGTATCCAAACTGGGGGGGGAGCTGGCTCTGAGGATGTGCTGGGCATTGGCTGATGAGCAATCTTACTGTGCATCAGGCACTTTGTATATTCTGTTATTATTATTTTATCTTCCTTTGCTCTCCTTGTAAACATTTTTTAATCTCAACCCATAAGTTTTATTGTTGGTTCTCCTCCCCATCCCATCAGAGTGGCAGGGAGTGAGCGACTGCATAGTGCTTGGTTGCCAGCTGAGGTTAAACCATGACAACATGCAGGCAAAGATAAAGCTGCATATTTATAACAAATAAGAAATCTAGTATTACATAATCTGGTAACAAGATGCTATCAGCTAGTTTCTGTTTGAAAAGCGTCTTCCTGATTTCTTCAGACCCTGGAATACTTCTATCTGTCAGCAGCCAGGAGGACTAAATCCCAGTCCCTCCTGGGCCCCAGGACAAAAAAATCTACCAGCTTCATGGCTGTTGCCAATTCACTCTGCTCCATTTCCCCATGCTTCAGCAAAGCACATATACAAGAATGCAGTTCCTTTATCTGCAACAGGTATTTCATTTTAATGTTTCAGGAAAAGCAAGAGAAGGCATACAACCATCAAGTTACTTGATTTCTAAAAGCTCCAGAACAGAAAGTTAATGCCCAACTGTTCTTTCTAGTTTTATTGCTGTTGAGACAACAGCAACTCATACCCTCTGGGGATACTGATGATGCATGCAACCTGGTGCCACATGCGCTCCGTGCTCAGTGGTAAACAGGCTGCTGTGGTATAGAAGTTTAGAAGGCCAGTAATTTAATGGACTGTTTTTTTTAATGAACACTCTGTTGCTTCCATCAGCTCCTAGACACATGCACTGCTGATGTAGCATCTGCTGTTATCAGGCCAAGCGTATCTCATAATAACCGGCAAGTAAGGAGGCCTCTGAGTCACTATAGCTCCAGACTTTGCCTTTAAAGACAATTCCAGTATCCATCAGGCACACAAAAGAATTCTGGAACAGGGCCCTAGATGGCATAATTAAATACCATATAACATTTATTTTTGTATATGAAACATGCACTTGTGGAAGAATTATCAATGGGACTTGACACAAAAAGACAGAAAACATTGACAGTATGTAGGAACTTCTCAGTCTGAGGAGATGGCTATGGAACTGTGCATGGGAAGAGGACTGCGCTTCCCAGAGAGAAGCACTGCAGGCACGCAGTGATCCATTAAGTTCATAAAGCCATATGCAGACTCAAAATTCAGCATGAATAAATTCCTTGTGCTTTTTTGGCAAGCCAAATGCAACTCAAATACTAGCAAGCTATAAAAGCAAACATCACTTTGCTATGCAGCCCAACGTGAGCAGTGAACATCTGCAGTCACAGGTTCAAATAACCTAAATCCCAGCCAAGTTTTTACCCCGGTGTTTCCCTTACTCCTTGGGCACCTTTGTGTCTCTAGAGATAGTCAACCTGGATCGCAGAACAGTAGGGGTTGGAAGGGACCTCCAGAGATCATCCTGTCCAACCCCCCTGCCAAAGCAGGTTCCCTATACCAGGGAGCCCAGAACTGGACACAGTACTCCAAGTGGGGCCTGACCAGGGCAGAATTATTCTGTGATTCTGAATGCTGCTTTTCCAGACTGAGAAGCACTAACAAAACATCACATTACACCCTTCCAACAGTCACTGCTCAAAGCATATGGTTACTGATACCCCCCACTATGCCTGAGAGGCTTTGAACAATGGTTGTGCTTGCTTTTAGCTGGACGGGTCACATACCTTTAGCCCTCTCAGACCTGATGCAAACCTTAGTGCCGGCACTGATGACATAGTGGGAAATCCTTGACACTGGAAGTTGACTACAAATCCCTGTGTGATTGTTACCCACTGAAAATAGACACTGTTGTAAATGATGAGTGATGTGACATTGATTTCCCAGGTGCCACTCACTTTATGCAGTATTTCTGGGGTTTAAAACTGTAGAAACAATCAGACTTTCTTTAACTATTCTTAGTATTTCTCAAATAACACAGTCTTTTTATCAGAAATATATTCTTTCTGGGGTTTACAGTTTCTGATAGAAGGTTAACATTTATTTTGACACACCCTTGAACTGTAGACCCACTGATGAAGCATGTGTGAAAGAAGGGTGATTACTTTTGTTAAGTGTTTGGTTATCACTACAGTCATTTATTCTGCAATGTTTTCATTGCCAAAGTCTCAACAAGTAATAAGTCTTGAATGAAAAATGCAGCTTTGCTAAGTTTGACTTATAATTGCTAGAGAAAAGTTAGTAAGGGAAGGGGGAACCCCCCCCTCCAAAAACAACTGTCACAGTGCCCCAAGGGCTGGCTGCAACTTGTGGGCTGGGGGCCAGCACCACAGTGCTCTCCCAGGGCAGCGGGGCAGGCTGGGGGACAGCCCCAGCCCAGGGGAGTCTGGCCAAAGCCAGACCAGGACATGGGCCGGGTTTGTCAGGGCCTGAGGCGAGGAAGGGCTGTGGGGAGCTGGAGACCAGCCCTGCTGCAGCGACACTGGTGAAGGGGCTGACAGCCCCAGGCAGCTGCAATGGAGCCCTGGGCTGCAGCAGGCAGGGGCGAGACCAGTCAGGGCCAGTAAAGCACAGTAGTGCTGTTAGGGCCCTGACAAAAACAACCCATGAGGCGCATTTTTAGACCACGTACTCTTCAGAACAGGAGCCTTCTCCTTTCTCCTTTCCATATCCAGAGGAGCCACACAGTGCTACAGCAATGATCCCCTATAATGTTTCCATATAGCTACGCCCTGCAAAACACGTGACATTCACCACGCAGGCTTGACTGTAAGGGAGCTGAAAAGGTATCTCACACATTTAACCTGCAGATGGATGCTGCTGTTCCAATACACGCATTTTACCAGATCAATCCATCTGCAACCAGCTATGCTATTAACTGAAAATGCAATGAAAAGATAAGTGAATGAATCAGACCCACATCAGCAAAGCATTTTTTTATATGATTCTCTCAACCATTGATCTTGGCTCAGGCACAGCAGGCTTGCAAAGAGCTTTGAAGATGAAGAATGCCAAGTACCATTTTTATGAATAATGAATAAGCAACCAAAGAATTGCATTTGAGCAAAAACTAGAAAAACAAGAATGAAAGCAAACAAGATGGTGACAGCAGGAAACAATATACAAAATGGTACAGGAGAAAAGAGTATGTTAAGGCAAATGGCTTCACAAAGAGGAGGAAAAAACCCTAGGCTTCAGTAGTTTTAATGGCTTGTGGTTTTTAGAGTCGCTGCGTATATGTCCTTTCATTCTGCTCTACCACCCCAGCCATGGCTTGTTAGCATATTCTAACAAGTCCACTAAAACCCATTCATTTCCCTCACATCTTCAGCTCCCCCAAATACCTCAGGTTCTCCCTATATCACCCACTCCCTCACTGTTCCCAACTCTCTTCCATCCCGCCCCCCACCACGTTCCACTCACCATGGGAGTCACAGAATCATAGAATGGTCTGGGTTGGAAGGGACCTCAAGGATAACATAGTTCCAACCCTCCTGCCACAGGCAGGGCCACCAACCTCAGGCCTGGATCTACACAAGATTCCCAGGGCCATGTCCAACCTGGCCTTGAACACCTCCAGGGATGGGGCATCCACCACCTCTCTGGGCAGCCTGTTCCAGCACCTCACCACTGTCTCTGTAAAGAACTTCCCCCTCATATCTAATCTAAACCCTCCCTCCTTTAGCTTCAATTCATCCCCCCATCCTGCCGGTGTCTACCCTTTTAAAAAGTTGATTCTCCTGTTTATAAGTTCCCTTCAGGTACTGGAAGGCTGAAGTGTCCTCACTCTTCTACCTCGTTATGGACTGTCCCACCATATACCTGGCTCCTTCCACACCCTCTGCTCTTCTGTCAGCTAGGCAGGATGGGGTGCATGCAGGACTGGGTATGTGCTGCCAAGCACGTAACGAGCAGACAAGTTAGTTTTCAGAAAAGGAAGACCTTCCAGAAACTCTGGGTGGCCTGGAGCTGACTGGTGTGAGAGAGAGCTCTCTGAAGAGATACAGCCGTTGCAGAAAAGTCAAATTAATTCTTGGAATCCTCGTGGAAGAAACTGGGGACGTTCAGAAAACTCCACAAAGAGGAGGATTGTGAGAGAACTCTATGACCCCAAAAGTATTTGGGGAAGTGGACAAAACCCACAGTGTGAAGTCACCAGAAGTTGTTTATCCAAGGGACCCAACAGGAACTCAAGGTTGAAATGGATAAGCTGTTACATACAACCCTCCCAGCTAAACCACTTTGGCATCCGATTATTGGGAAGTGGAAAATCTGACACCAGTTTACAAAAGCGTCCCTGGGGAGTCCAAGGAACTGTACACCCACACAATGTAAAACTGACATCTACTGATACATTAATAGAAAAGACAACAAAGAACAGGCACCTGCATAAATACAGTATATCTGGGGAAAAGTCAACAAAGGCTTTTTTAAAGGCCTTCTAAAAGACTATTGCAGCTCTTGAGAGATTCACAAACATGTCATCAAAGCTAACCTGTCGGATACACTCAGATTCCCAAAAAGCTTTCAACAAAATCCTTCACCTTTGAAAGAAGCTGAGCAACCAGAAGAAAAGTCTTTGTATGGATGATGAGCAGGTGGCCCAAAGACAAAACAGACAGGTAGGAAATCGCCAGTCACTGCAAGAACTGGCATCAACAGCAAAATTCTGTAAGGAACCTGAGCTGCTCAACACATTCCTCAGTTACACCAAAACCACAGCAGCAGCGAAGGCAGCTGATAAGGGTAATTCAGGGTAATAAAGGACAATAAAGAACCAGGGAGAGACTGGAAAAATATTGTAATTCCCTTTCATAGTGAAGTGACTTGTCACTAAATGACAGTTGAGGTGTCCCATAGGTAACTTCAGTGATGTGCAGGAGAAAACACAAATCCTACTCAAACAAATAAAACTATTACATATGAGGTGATCTTTACTACCTGGGAGCAGGATCTTGGTGTTACGATAGAAATGCTGTCATGCCAGAAGCCTACACAGCTTCAAGGAGATGCTGGCCAAATTCAGGGAAGAGAAATAAAAAACAGCTCAAAGTGTTCATAAACTACAAATACTGGAAGCACACTGTGCAAAGATAAGTATTGGACATGATCTATCCATCAGCTAATGCCTACAGATTGTACAATATTAAACTCTTCCCTTGATGAGCAGCATTTCCTTGAAATAGTCTCACGGTACGGGCAGATAAGAGGTTTCAAAGCTCAAAAGAAAGAATTCCAGATGCAGTAATTTGCCAACATGAAATCACACTTGTAAAAACAGAAGTGAGATGAATGCCATGTTTACTAAACATAAAACAACTCAAAACAATCATGCCAAGTACATGCACACAGGAATAACAGCAGTTATTCACAGGGAAAACCTTCGGAATTTATTTTCTCTAAGTCATGAGAAGCACCATTTCATTGGCAGTAGCACTAGTGGACAGGGCTCAGACAATTTTACATCATTTCATCCTTCTCTGAATAGCACTCTCAGACTGCAAGCAGAGAGAAGATGCAGGCAATAGCCTTAGCTGCTCTTAAAGTCTCAGCCCTATCAACATTTCTGCCCTTATTCTGCTTGCTGCTTTCCCTAGCCTAAAAATCAATAAAAGAAAAACAAGTTCAGATACTCCACTCCAAAAGTAGGAGATGAAAACCAGCAGGCATCAATCTACACCCTTTAATCACAAGCAGACAAGAATCCCTGTAGACCCTTCTCCATCCTCTCGTAAGCCTGCGGCTCACACGTTTACAGCTGTACTCCCATTAGCACTATCAGCTTGTGTGTTTGTAAGTTCAGGCTTTCCTGTGCCTGGGGCAAAAGGTGTCCAATCGTGGTTTGCATCAGTAGACAGGATGTATCTAACAGGTAAGCAGTTCATTCTGGAATAAGCCCCACACGTGTTAGTACGTGCCTTTTTTGCTGTTTTTTTAGTGCTCCCATCACCTCCTTCCTGTGGTGTACGCTGTTCACTGTATAGCTGGAGGTGACCCACCTTTCTACCCACGTGCTGCTAACACCAGCAGCTCATTTGGTACCAAAACAACTGCTGCTGTCTCAGCTGCAAGGCTGCTCTGGATCTAGTGTTTAGCACAGTTAAAGTGACAGAGCCTCAATCTTTCAGAGACACACGGCTATGCATTAACAGAAGCGGTTCTCCTTCTGTGTGGTGAAGTGCACCACGCTGCCTGACACTCTCTTCTGCCACCAGGAATTAAAAAAGAACAGCACAGGGAAGGGACCTTTCCAATACGATGGATTAAAGTTATTTCTCAACAAGCCTGTTATAGCAGGTGAAGCCCCTGGAGGAGCAGGGAATGGTGTAGAACAGCAAGCAGTTCTCCAACTTATTTTCCCACCATGCAGTATTCCCTACCTCAGCTTTCAGACTCACCCACTCCTCCTTTCCCCCCACCACACATATGCGCTGCTTGCATTTATAGCAGCAGATGAAGCAGAGGCATGCAGGCACTGCTTTCCTAGAGCTGTCCCACCTGCAGGAGTTCAGGCAGCTCCACTGCTCTCTTGGGGCATAACCTGATCTACCAGAGACAGGACTCGACTCCTCCAGGGATGTGGTTGAATCACCATCCCTGGATGTGTTTAAAAAAAGGGTAGATCAGGTACTTCGAGATATGGTTTAGCATAGGATGGGAATGGTTGGACTTGATCTTAAAGGTCTTTTCCAACCTTGTGATCTGTGCCATCACTACAACCAATCCTGCCAGCTCCAGCTCTCCCAAGCTGACAGTATCTTACTATGGTTCAGTCTACTTGCACTAGCATCTGGTGAGAGAGTGCCCTGTATGAAACCAACACTATTTTTCTTTCCTCTCCTGGCAGAAAAAAAAAAGCCAACAAAACAACAATAAAAACCAAATCCAAACCAAAACACCACCCACAAAAACAAGAGGAAAAAAAAAAGAAAAGAAAAAGAAAAGAAAGAAGAGAATTACCCCAGCAGAGTCCCTCAGTGCTGCTGGATCTTCCTGCTTCCTCATGGTTTAGACAACATCAGGGTAACTTACATTAAGCGGTGGCCAAGCAAAACCTTCTCACTTCAGCATGCCCTCAAGAGTAGCTACTGATTGCATGCAGGGGACAGAGTCTAACGCTAAAAAGAAATGTCAGCCTTCACTATTGCAGGATGTTGCAGTCATTTCCCTTCCAAAAAAACCCATCACCTGGTTGGAGATAGGCAGGTGAAGAGATAAACCGAATACAGTATATTCTGGTTCTTGCTCTTATAACGTACAGCACTATCTTCTATTAGATGTGTGATACCATGCCCTCATTTAGGCCTATTTCCTTCTGTAAGACAGAAGGTGACTAAAACGCTGGCCTCCCATCCCTGATCTTCAAGGGTGGCCTAGAAAGTATTTGCAAACGCTGAACCTGGGAACAGAAATTCACGATCGCACTAGAAGTTAAAAGTTATAGACTCATTAGCATATTTAGAATTCCTCACTACTTCCATAAGACACTTACTCCAGGTGATAATTACCTCTTCTTTTTCTCCCCCCTCTCTATTCCTTTACACCTAACAAACGCAGCATGTCTTCCTTTGCTAATGCTTCCACTCAGCAGACCACCCTTTACCTCGGATGTCTGACTTACTAACATAATTGAAGTTAAACTCAGAGAAACTGTCTTAAGTAAATGCAGCTTGAGAAAAGATCCTATTTCTCTCTCCGAAAGGAAGAGGAATCCCAGTTCCTAATAGCTGCCTTCTTTTCCTGACAATATCGAATTGGCTGAACAAAGACTATCTCCCCCAGTACAGCTAAATCATGTGGCTTAGACCACTAAAAACAAAGAAAAGAAAAAAACAGCTTACTAAAGATTCAGTTTTTTCTACTCCAAGTGACAAATATCTGTAGCTTTGAAACAGGAGGCAGTAGTCACTGCTTTGCAGGTAACATCACTAGAGCCAAAGGCACTACCACAACACTTATTTAATTGCCAAGTTAGACTTTCCATAACGTGTACTGCAATAGGCCTGACAACTGGAACCCATTAGCTTTTTCAGGAATGCTTTCTACAAAATACTTGAGTTACAGATGTCGACAGTCCTTATCAGAAGTATTTCTCCTTTCTCCTAACAGTGTTCAGAAGAGCTTTTACTTACTGAAAATGCTGAAGGTGGCACCATGGCTAGCATAAGCAGAAGGAACAAGTTCTTCATCTTTGCCTGTGGAAACAGGAATATTTTTGATCAGAATCACCTGCTTCTTTGCAGCTTGTACTGCAGAAAAGCTAAGATACTCTACAGCAAAAATGGAGGTGAAACTAAAAGCAAGGGGAGAGAAGAAAAACAGTTTTAGCACAACACTCCCTGGATAGACAAAGGCAACTGTGAAGCCTGAAATTACCCTGCACAGAGAGCCAGAATGTAATTACTAAGTGTAAATACTTCCCTGAACTTTCCTCTGGTATTATGAGAACACCATCCCCAGGCACAACGGAAAATGCAAGCTGTTGCATGTTTGCCCTCCCACCCTTTTACATCCACACATGATAAAATACTTGAAGATTGCAATTACTTCAAACAACCCAAGGTAAAAAAAAAATAAATCCCACAGTTCCCATTTCTTTACCCTGCATTCATCCTGTGGGGCCTGGTGAAGCTTCATGTCTGTTTGTGTGTGATCTTGCTTGTTTAAAATCCTACAGTTCATCACTGACATAGCTAGATTCAACCGTCAGTAGGCACAGCCCTTCTGCAGAGCCTGGAAGGACATCAGGCCACATAGACTGATGTACCAGCACACAACAGCGTACAAGAGTTCCTAGAAATTCGGGCGTTATGCACATTTGCAACCACAATACTTTGTTGGTGCATTGCCTGTTGCTTCTTTATCCTTCCTCTTTTGAGTTACAGCAACCAAGCACACACCAGTTACCACTCACCAACCTTTATAGCTGCAATCATGGACACTGTAGCCAATGGAGACGGTTTGTTTCTTACAATCATTCTCTCTCATGACCAGTTGATTGAGCCCAGCAAGAAGAGATTGGCTGGGTATTCCTAGCAAGGCTTTATCTAGTCTAAGTTTCTAACTTGGGAAAGGAAATGGAAAGAGAAAGATTGAGAAATCTGCCTTTCACAGTACATAAAAGCATCAAGGATGAAACATTTATCTCATCAGTCATTGTAACAGCATCTGTTTTAATATTAAAACTTTATATATAGCTCCTTTAGCCTGGATAAACATAGCCAGTAAAACATAGAATTATGATAATCTTGATAGAAAGTCATTGTTGCATGAGAATGTCAAATCAGAAACAAAGTTTGCCCAAAAATGAAACCTGCTTGATTTGGCATTTTCCTATTTTGGGTTATTTTATGAGGGGCAACCATTTTTCTCCCAGTGCAAGGCCTCACTGAATCACAGCTCGTTACAACTCTAAGTCCATAAATACCATGGATTTCAACACTCCCACCATTCACTGTGCTGGGGATAAAAATCTTGTTCTTTAAAGGTTTTTTTTTCTTTCAGATGTGAAAATTACTAAAGTGCTGAAAATCTAATTGCACCAAATTCAGTGTGCAAAAGACCAATGAACAGGGAAAACAAACACAGATAAGCTTTTCTTCCCATACACTGAGTGCAAATCATATGACTCGTAAGAAAATGAAGCCGCAGGAGCTTTTTATATGAATAGACTTTCATTAATTTTGTATTAATCCTTCTTAAGAACCTAAGGTAAGTCTATGTACCTCTATCACCCACAATAGGCTACTACTACTCTTCCCATTCAAGTCAATGAAGAAACAACCTGGAGATGCCCTCCACAAGAAGTCGAGTAGACCCTCTGTGCTGTAGAGCCAAAACACGGGCTGGATCTGTGTCACAACCCTATCCAACTGCCAAATCCTTTCAGGGGGAAAGGACAGCCAGGGGAGACCTTTTTGCTACAAGTCACATGCACACAAACAGAAAAGCTTTCCTGAAGCATCTTGCAATGTCCTCACCCACTAGCAAAGGGCACTGCGAGAACAGCATCTTCCTTCAATGTTACTGGTATCAAACAGAGGCAAATTTATGAGGCTGATCAGCTCCTACAGCCCAGCAAAAAACCTCTCCCTTCCACAGCATTCCGCTCTCATCTTCAATTCCAGGCACCTCTCGGATTCACAGAGAAGGCTGTGGAAATTGCATCCCTTGCCCTCTAGTGATGGACTGCCTGCTTAGCTCCTTCTGGCATCCAAGCCAAGAAGCAGAGTGGCAGCCGGGTTCAAGCCACATGAGGCTTCTGGAGAGGAGGTTAGACAAGCAGCTCACCAGAGCTAGCGCTCTCCAAGTGGTATCCTGGAGGCTTTTAGCTAGAGAGAATAAACTCCTTCTGTGAGGAGATGACTAGAGACAGCACCCAGGGTTTGAGAAAATCCCCTCCATCAAAGCAACGAGAGGTTACAGCTCAGGTGCTTACTTCCATTCTTTTGCCATTCCACTTGCACGGGAATTGCTGCCACATGTCCCAAACTTAGCTTTAAAAATCTTAGACTACACAGCCCTATAAAGCTAGTCAACAGATTCCAGGATGGGTAGTCAGAAGGAAAAACGGGGCCTTCTGTATCCTATTAAATTCTCCAGTGCAAAACAAATCTTGTGTCTGATTCTCTAGGCTTCAACAAACTTGTTATTTTAAAAGCTTCCTCAGATGTAATACTCAGCACTGATCCCTTTCACCTTCCTCCCAACCAGAACCAACACAGATGGGACAGGGGAATCCGTCTGAAACCTTGGAAAAAAAGGTCAAGTTCTGTTTCCGGATTTGTCTGACCCAAGATACAGCAGCATATGTTTATTCTGCTTGCCTGCCATTCTTCCCACTGAAGGCTGGGTGTGTGGGGGAAGGAATGAAAAGGACAGTGTTTTTCAGTGCTTTAATTTGTAATAACAGCAGCTGTGGCTGCCTGGGGCCCTCCTGCCCTTCTTCAGTTCTCTCCAACCCTGCCCAGCTCGCTTTTCCTACTGTGTGCTAGAACAGCATCTCCACCCCCTCTGTCCCAAAACAGCAGCTAGGGCCTGAGGGGAAACAGTGACTTTATGCTCAAGATATGGAACAGCTGCTGGAAAGCTCACACAGAGGAATTACTGTTAAAATATCTGAAGTTATCTCAGCAAGATGGACTGCGATAATCAGTTCACAGTAAGGAGCAACCAGGATCTTCAACTGGTACTAGAACTGTGTCCAGCTGAAACCTCCATTCCATACACCAGAGAAGTTTCAAATTGTCTAGCCAACCACACCTGGCATTAACTGCTCAGGTTTGAGGGATAAGAGGGTTAAAGTCATGACCACTTCCAGCCATCTGTGAGCTTGGTCAAAGGGAGTCAGTCCAGACCTGAACCGCGAAGCTGTTTTCTCTGAAAAACACTGACCCAAGGCTCCTCTGAACACTGAGAGGTTCAAACTTGAATCTGACTTGAGTAGCTCAGGACCCTTACTTCTATCCCAAAACAGTATGGAGCAATTCATATTCTGTGGAAGCTTCAGAAATTTCTGGAGGGATGTTCTGGTACCCTTTCTGAACTGCCTCCACAGCACTTACTTCTCCCTGGCACTGCAGAGAGGAGGGTCCAAGGGCCACCAAGGAGATGCCTGGAATTCCCTAACTCTGCATAGAACGCAAGAACTCCAGTACAACAGGAAAAGCAGGATAAGCACCTTTATTTCAGGGCTTAACACTGAACCCACTCATGCCTTAACAAATAGGAGGTCTAGAAGAGACAGATGGGCAGTCTTGGAGATTTCTCTACAGTGAAGCTAGCGGTCAACTGCTATAAAACATTTTATTTAGTTACAAACTCTTACCCAGGGTCAGGCAGGATTAGCGAGATCAGTCAAATCTTCCTCCACACAGGGAGTATGTTCCAGAACCAATGACAGCTTTAAGGACTCCTATATTTACTTTGTGCGTGCAAATCCTGCTTTCCACCATACAAACAAGGCTCAAGATTGCTTACTTAAGCTTGGCCTCTTTTCTAAATAACCTCTTAATTTCCATGTTCCTCAGCAAATGAGACCTATGTTGCCTGTATCTTTATCTGTAAAAACTTTTAATCAGCTGGTGAATGTCAGGGTTCCAAAAGCAGGAAGTTAAACTTTGTTTGGGGTAAAAGACATGAGGCTGGAATCAAGAGATGTATTGGGACTTGTAACCCATTTAGACAACGACTTTTTCTTGTCAATAGAAGGGAATCCAAACTTGAAAGAGATGTTATGAATAACTCAGCCTTACTTAAACAAGGGCTTAAGCCGTTCAGACACTACAGAACCAGATCACAAAGTCAAAACAAAACAGGTTTCTTGAGTTCCATTGCTCACAAGTTTATCGGCCTGAGTTTTTCCTCTGTTCTTTTTGAACATAAACAGAAGAACCACGTAATGCTGTCTAACTGGCTAGCACGTAACATAGACCAGTCTTTCTTTTGCCTGGCAATCACATTTCTAAATCATCCTTTGGCCAAAGGATGCCACATATCTGGGTCAGGGACTGTTCTGGAAGTTGTCAATAGGCAGAAGATATAAAGACCCCATCAGGGTTGCCCCACCTCTGTCACCACATAAGATTTAGCTGGGCACGCAGGTAAGTGGCAAAGCCACCCAGCACCTCTACCTACAGCAGGTCCTTACAGCTCGCTTTGTCCGCCAGCTGGGGATTTGGATTACCCAGCATGGATCTCTCATTCCCATCTGAGCTAGCCCTGGCACAGAGGCTGCCCTCACACGGGTTGCGAGCCATATGCTGGCCTCCCCTGCAATAAATATTTGCCTCCAGCAACGTAGGTACAAATTGCTTATTGCCAAGTTCAGCACACCCAGCACCTAGGCAAAGTAGCCACCACGTCCCCGCTGCTCACATCTCTGCAGAACTCCCCTCCCGCGCCTCTGCTCCCAGCTCCACCCCCCCTTTAACACATCTCACTCAGCTGTATTTTTAGAAGTTTGGTTGAAGGAGGTGGGAGGCCAGAAAGGATGGTGATATGGTGCCCAATTATCTCCTGGCATAAGTATTTCTTTTTTAGCCATTGACTCAGAGCAAAGGCTTTTAGCTTTCAGACTCAATTACATTTTCTAATCACATAATGGTTTATGTTTTACTCTCAGAACATCCAGCATAGCTTGCTTCTGTTTGCCTCATTGTCTACCAAGAAGCACCTTTTCAGGTTTTGGTCAAAGGGTTAAAATGTTAAAATATAAATACATAACAAAAAGATGAGATTAAGGCAAGGAGAGAAGGAGGCTCCATGGAGAGTGATCAAGGGTAGGAAAGCTCTTTTTACTTAGGTTGGGAACAGTTGGGAGAGCAGGACCACCACATCACACAGCCCAGAGCAATCAAGGGTTTGGTTGATCATCCCTTCAGGAAGGGGCTACCACATTCAAGATACTTCTTAATAAACCTGCTTTCCTCCCTGACTATAGCAAACCATCTTCTGTTTGCTTTTTTCCAAGGAAAATCCTGGGCTTGATGGCTTATCCGCCCCAGCCCAAAGGGCAATTTACATGCACGTGTGGATAAAGTGTGAGGATACTGGATTTCCTTTGCCTTGACTGCATGGTGAGCCACATCCATAGAGCTGTTTACAGACAAAGCAACAGATAAATGTTTATAAACATGTGTTTAAATACAGGACTGGTTGAAAGGGCTTTGTGGGAAGGGAGAAAGCATAAAGAAAAACAAAACAGAAGTTGTCAGACTAAAGGTTTTACAGAGGTATCTTTACCATCTGTATCTGGATTTATTGGTTTGCTCTACATACATGCTAGGAGTTAAAACATCAACAAAGTGATTCTGTTGAGACAGACTGTCAGCCATGGGATGCATGGTCTGAAAGACAAACTTTCAGCTAGAATAACTTTAAAATTCACCTTGTTAAACCAAACCCAAACTTACTAATGAGCACAGCAGTGGAGCACCAGCTGGCTGGAGAACTGAGGGGTGTAACACACAAGCATCTCTACCAGTAGGCTTTCATCTCAGCATTCAGCCAGATTCGTAACAGGCACATACATCTGCACCAGACCATCACAACGTAGCTGACTCAGGCTGAGAGGTTTTTTACAGAGGACTTCTACAGCAATGCCAAGTTCAGCAGCACCCGGAGAAGCTATAGCAGCCTCTATCACACAGTTTTAATCTGAATACCAAAAATCACACAAAACTGTAGATGAAAAACCATCAGGTGCAAGAGCAAGATCAGACTGGGAAACACAGAAATTCTAGTAAGGCCTCACACCGTGCTATAATTGGGGTGGGCAAAGAGGCAGATGGGCTTCTTTCCCACCCTTCAAAATCCACAATCTAAGGTTTGTTTAGGTCAGTGTAGCAGTATCTTCCAAATAAAGAGGGTCCCTATGCCAGCCCTTCACAGTATTTCATGAGGACAACTTTCTGTCAACCTATTAGCATCAGCTGAGATTCATTTTTCAGCAACCAGCCCCCTACTATCAGGTGTGCAGCTCGAGATCCATTATGAGGAGTAAAGATAGGATACTGCCTTCTATTTTGGTAGCCTCACTGCACTTAGCTGTTAATTAAAATCAGGGAGCATGTAGGGATAAAGACAAGCGCACACAGACTAATTTAGGCAGTTAACACAGCAATCAGAAGCCACAGGCTGCCTATGGAAGACACATGACAGGGATTATAATATCCCAAACACTGACATAACTGAAGAAGAACGGGTAACAACCTTTTACTCATTTACTTGTCTCGTCACAGCTCAAGCTTCACTTATACAAGTTATTCAGCCTGATCTATGATGTGGGTGGCACAACATAAGGAAAGGAAGCCATCCAAAGGGATCTTGACAGGCTGGAAAGATGAGCCCGGGTGAACCTAATGAGGTTCAACACTGCAAAGTGCCAGGTCTTGCACTTGCGCTGGAGAATCCCAGACATAGATACAAACTGGGAGAAGAGCTCCTGGAGAGCAGCCCTGCTGAGAAGGACCTGGGTGTCATGGTGGATGAGAAACTGAACATGAGCCAGCAGTGTGCCCTTGCAGCTCGGAAGGCCAATGGGATCCTGGGCTCCATCAGAAGAGGGGTGGCAGCAGGGACAGGGAGGGGATTGTCCCTCTCTACTCTGCCCTCACGAGACCCCATCTGGAGTACTGTGTCCAGATCTGGGGTCCCCAATACAAGAAAGATGTAGAACTGTTGGAGATGGTTCGGAGGAGGCCACGAAGATGATCTGAGGGCTGGAGCACCTCCCCTATGAAGAGAGGCTGAGGGAGCTGGGCTTGTTCAGCCTAGGGAAGAGAAGGCTGTGGGGGGACCTCATTGCAGCCTTCCAGTCCCTGAAGGGAGCAGAGAAACAGGAGGGGAATCAACTTTTTAAAAGGGCAGACAATGGCAGGACAAGGGGGAATGGATTAAAGCTAAAGGAGGGAAGGTTTAAATTGGATATTAGGGGGAAGTTTTTTTACAGAGAGAGCAGTGAGGTGCCCGAACAGGCTGCCCAGAGAGGTGGTGGATGCCCCATCCCTGGAGCATTCAGGGTTCAAAGCTAGGTTGGATGGGGCCCTGGGCAACCTGGTGTATATCCAGGCCTGGAGGTTAGTGGCCCTGCCTCTGGCAGGGGGGTTGGAACTCTCTGATCCTTGGGGTCCCTTACAACCCAGACCATTCTATGATTCTATGAAGACTTCCCCCAATTTGAAGTGGTGTTGGGAGTGACTAGGCCCTCAAGGACAAAATAAGAAAAATGGGTGGGAGGCTCCCCTGACAACCACTGACCTTTAGGGGATTTAGTGAGCTCTCTTGTTCTAGCCTCGCTGTGGTCGGCTTGACTCAAAGGTCTCTCCCAGTCGGAACTGTATGATCCTTGGGGTCCCTTCCAGCCCAAACCATTCTGTAATCTAAAATACTACCCGACACTGAGCACCGCTGCTGTTTACAAACATGTTAGCCAAGACTAATCCCTTCCAATTCAAATTTTGGAGAATCCTTTAGGAAAATAAAGGATTTCAGTGCTGAAATATTACTTCAAATTTTATTTAACTTCATTCCATCCTAAACATGACAATCTGTGCGGTGCAAGGAGTTAAAATACATTTTTAAAAAGGTTATCTCAAAAGGAAACTTTAAAACAATACAAATTGTTTTCTGACTCTTTTTTCAAGATCTATGCTCTGTTTGCTGAGAGGATGTTAGCACTGCATTCAATGGTATGCTTGTAGTATCCGTAGGGAATGCCTGTGTTACTTTTAGGTAAGCTTGCTTGGGGAATAACACCACAGACAGTAACACAAGAGAGTATTTACCCTGAACCTCATGTGGGGTTTGATCATTGCTGCCTCTGCATGTTTCTGGAACCTATGGTGTCCTTTTTTTTTTAAAAATCTAACTCAGTTTTAACTGTCTCTATATATGTATGTATCTGTAGACATGCCAAGCATGCCACACTTGTATGGGTACATCTTTTCCCTAAGGAATCACCCTCATAGACTGCGATGCAAACCTACCTTCAGTGGTATGGAGCAGGAATTCCCCCAGAGAAGCCAGTGGGCTTGCTTACGTTACTCTGTGAGAGAAAGGGGCATAACATGAGGGCAACTAAAAGAAATTAAGAGAGGGGACACAACACGAACACACCCCAAAAATCTCACAAACAAATCCCCCACAACTTTTGGCTAATAAACTTGGGAGGCCGAATACATGCTAGTGGAATTTGGGCTGCAGGCTCTAAGGAGACAGGGCCTAGCATCTTTCATCTAAAAATAAAACTGCTTTAAAAAAAGTGATCTGAGGAGGGTGCGATCACACTGCAGTGCCTGGAGAGATCTCAAAGGAAGCACATGCTCGACTGTGTGATCACAGCAAAATTACAACAGTGTGATCTAAAAATAAATTGGTTCTTTGCTCTGAAGCTGGTTTCTCCCACAGACGCCCAAGCCAGAGCTTCCAATTACTGCTTTAAGGGCTAGGTACTGCTTTAAGGGCTAGGCAGGGAAATAAACAATCTATGGATGGTGCTTGCTTTCTATACATCATGACTGCATGTCAGGAAGGCGAGCTTGTTACTGCGCAAGAAAGCATAAACAAGCTGTTTGTACACAGACGATGCATATGTGAGTAGGGACACACTCAAATCCTTTTATAGTAAAGTCCCTTCTCAAACAGCTAGTAAGCTGTGTTATTTATCATCCACGAGAAGACCGGACCCTGACAAATCACTTTTGAGAGCCAAGAGAGTTTAAAAAAAAAAAAAAAAGACACAGTGAAACTGTATCCAGCAGAGCATCGTTTCCAGTGAAATAAATTCTTCTGACAAGCCCATCATACCACAGGGATAACTGCAAATGACTGTGCTGGATCAGAACAACCATCCATCATCACTTAGGCTCAGGTGCTCTGAGAGGTGTTTCATCAGTTTTGTATGATCCTTCCCACAGACCTAAGAGCAAAGCAAGTTACAGCCTCTGTAGTTCACTGAGGATCAATATGCCACAGGAAAACATTCCTCCCCCCCGCCCCAGCTAACGATAAAGCCTTTAACATGAATTCTGAGGACTATCGTAACCACATCCTATGTATTCTAGGTGCTGTTCTCACACAAACCAGCATCTCTCACCCTCTTTTAAAAAAAAAAAAGCTGTTTGCTTGCTGTGTATTGGTGAGTCATAAGGTACATACATGACCTGATAAAGAAATTAGCATTTTATTAGCATTTAAAGCCCCCCTCTGAACAAAGAGTAAGCCTTCTGGCAGCCTAAGCCCTACCTACTGGTATTTTGCCTTATTTACACCGAATTCAGAGGAAGGGGCCCGCAATCAAGACTGAAAAGCTTTTTTCCCCCCCAAGGTTCCATATTTTAGCAGAACTGTAGAATAAAATTTGCTCTTTCAACTCAAACACTACCAGGAAAACCAGTTGCAACAACAGAACTCCCTTCCCATTTCCCATCAGCAAGTCAGGGCACAGCCATTCACACAGACCCCAGCTGGATCTGGTGCTTCATTTGCAAGGCAAGTAATCCCTGAAGCAATGGGACCTTGATGAGCTCTATCGGCATTCTCTTTCACCAAGCTGGTAAGCAGCTGGATCTATGAGAGAGCCCATCCCAAAAAACAGAGACAGTCTGCATCAGGAGTTCCTACGCTTACTGAACAGTAACATTTGAGATCATCCATTCTCTAACTTCTCTATAGCATAATAATTGCTATTTTCTCTTCAGACAATTTGCCGATTATACATATTTACCATGTGTATATATATTAAAATGAATATTAAGTATAAAGCTAAACAAAAATCTACATCCCTTCTGGAAAATTACTTAAAATCATTCATCACACACTTTTTCTCAAATACTACATGCACTGTTTACTAGCACACAGACTTGGAATATGCACATGCTACAAAGAAACTATCCCAGCATTGCTGGGAAGCCATCAAGCATTTATGCTCAGGAAGCAAAACACTTTAAACGCAAACATCTCTGAGGTGTCAGGGTGCTCCTAAGCACGTGAGAACCTGACAACACGCTTGAAAAAGAAGTCTCAGTTATCTCACACTCAGTAGGAAACTGTGCTAAAAGCAAAGTTTTCATACACCGCAAACTTGCTCTGTTTTATTTCTTTTTGCATTTTATTAATCATTCTATTTATCAGTGTGAATATTCATTTTAGCCAGTGCCACACCAAAGACGTGTGGCCCTGTTCACCCTTGCTGTGCCTCACAAACACCTCCCTTTGCTCCCTGGAGCATGTGTCTGGGAAGTCCAGAATGAGGTTGTCCAACATACCCAGGGCTGCACAGCATGTGCGCTAGTCAACAGCCTGCACCTCAGAAACAATGGTTTGTCATGGCCATTTTATCTACAGAGACTGGGGGGCGCACTCGCACATCCCTAAGAGGCCAGGAGAAAAACATGTATGCTGCAAGTCGGCTTACAGAGAGGCTCTTAAAGGGCCCTCATAAACCCAACACAGCAAGGGTAAAACTAACTCCAAGTGTTGTAAAGACACTCTCAAAGGTAACAAGCAAAGGTGTTTACAGGCCTGCTTTAGGGTCTCTACAGACAGATGTAAAAACCACACTGCCTCCCTAAGCTCCTATTATTCTTAGCACAAGGACATCCATTCCAAACTACCATAACCTTCGCCACAGATTTGAGGTTCATTTTTTAAGTCAACTGCTCCTCTGCCTCCACCTGACCACCCACAGGGAGCACCAGGCAAATCCACCACCCTCCCACACTGCCACTAACTCCTTACCATCTCCATGCCAGCACAGGCCCCTGAAGCCACCTTCCCGGCCTGCCTCACACACCAGGCTTCCTCAGGAACAAGCTCCAGGCCCACCAAGCTCCCAGACCTGCAGAGCTCACCGGGCCCAACCTGCTCCACTAGCTCTGACTGTGGCATAGCCAGGGAGAACCGCTCAAAGGGATCTTGTCTGGCCCAGCTGAAAGCAATGCAGGCTGGATGAGGAGACACGCCCTCCCCTCAGCACCTGCTAGCACAGCTGAGGGGTGATAACGAGGGAGTACAAGGGTCTCAGCTCCCAGACATGCTTTTACTCCTCCCAGCAAAAATTACGTTTCTCCAGTCAATATCCCTGCTACTTTGCCTTGCTTTCTGTGTTCTTTCTGGCTGAGCACGTATGTCTAACCCCAGCAGGCTTGTCCAGTGTCCTATAAAAATGGTGCTTTTTGCTCCCCTGCTCCCCCAGCCACAGCATCAGGAGCAGAAATGTTGATTACATTAAGTGCCATTGTAATTAACTGCGAGTGAAAGGGATTAATGCTCACCAAATCCATAGAGTGTCTTTATCCCTCTCTTCTAGAAAATAGGACTCTGGTCTCTCCCCTGCACTCTTTTTAAGTGAACAGAAAAAATGGTGGGAAATAAAAAGCAAAAATGACGCTGAAAAGAGTAATGGGAAGTAGATATTCAGGTAGAGGGATTGGGAGATAGCCCAGAACACAAAGCCAACTCTTACCTTCTGCGTCTACCTGTGAAAGGTGATTACAAGAAGTTGGAGAAACTTACATACCTCAGCAGCCAAGCTCCAAAACCCACTTTCCTATCCTCTGGTTCAAACAGTGGCTCTTAAGCCCTCCCCTCGCCAGTTTCTGTTTGGTTACTAATCCTTACTGCACAGGAAAAGGAGAGTTGTGTTTCATTTAACCCCTTCAGCCTCTAAGTTTCTTCACAAAAGTTTTCGCTTTTGCTCGGAAAAGCCGGAGTCACTCGCACACACACACATGCTGTGGAATTGTTTCCAGCTCCCGTAGTCTGCGTGTGAGCGCTGTGCCTTAAGTTGCTGCAGGGGTGGGGCCCTTTGTGACTTGTTTTATTTTAGCTGTAGGGAGCATATCAAAAGAGCGGCAGTTATCCACAGATCCCTGTGGTGTTCGTTTTCAGGAAGTTCCTAACTCTAAAAGGAAAAAAAAAACCAAAACCCAACACAAGACTTCACATTTACTTTAAAGCCTGAATCACAGTTCACAGATATGCTTTTGACCAAAGAAAGTTTGAACTTAAATACAATCTGTAGCTAGATCTGGCTCTAGGCAGTTAAGCAGATCCCTGAAGTCTGAAAATACTTCGCATGTACAGATGTGAATTTAACAAAGACAAATGCTGCTCAGGTTTCTGTATTTCTTCCTCTGACAAATGCCAGGCAATTCAGAAATCCTCTGAAAAATGCCATGAAGGGACAATTTAACAACAGAGAAACTGTTAAGAGAACAGGAATCTAGTTGGATGCATAACAAGGAAAAACTTGTGCTGTTAATCATGTGGATACTACAGAAACCATTGCATAACCACTTACGTCTTGCTGTTGTTTTAGTCTGAAAACAGATAACACTCCCCACACACACACATTTTGTCCTCTACTTAATATAAAACAAACAATAGTGAAATACAGAGACCACTGATCTACAAAAATAGATGCCAGCAGTTTTAACAGATACCAGCATTTCAATCCTACTTAATATTATGGTGGAGGTCTCAAAGATTTTGCGAATACCTTTAAAGTCTCACGCTTGGGTAGGTCTTTTTGTTTGCCTTCCAGCTTGAGAGTCCTTATTCATCATTTTTGAAACCATGAGAAACAGAACCTTGCTTTCAAACAGGAGGATGAAGCTTCTACCTGTAGGTAACTCCACATGCTGGATCTTCCAAGGAAGACATCAGGATGTGCAATGAAATCTCAAGAACTTGTATCACTACTCTCTTCCTGGCCACACTACTGCTTTAGATGATAAAAGGAGACAATTTCTTGGCAACTGTTGACAAACCTAGACACATGGAGCTCCAAACAGAAAAGAAAGTTTCTAGCAGCCTTATAAACTCACCAGAAGCAATTTTACTTGAGGGTTAAAGCTCTTTCTAAGCTGTCAGTCTGTCTGTGTCTGGCAACTAGCCATGAAAGGTGCACAGTACTCAAATCCTACCGTTCTACATCCCACAGGGGACAGAGTTCAAATAAAAGTCACCTCTTTTCCACATGCAAAAGCAATCCTGTACTTTCCTGTCCAAGCCACGCTCTGCCACAGTGAACAAGGAAAAAACCCCAACGGAAAAACCAACACAAAATGCTAACAACTCCACCAAGAAGCAGGGGAACCCCAACAAGTTGAAAGATACAACACAGCACACCCCAGAAAGATGTCTAATGGTAATGCTGAAACATGGCTACCTATGGTCCCTTTGTCAGGATACTAATGGTATCCAACAATTGGACATTGTTAATGCCTAATTAAGAACACGGGAATTATTTTCTTGCCCCTTTAGATCTAAATTTGCCTTCAAGAACATAGAATTTTCCATTGGAAAGAAGCAGCATCAGCACCTGCTGTTCCTCTATCCACTGGTACTCTCAGTTGGCCATTGATTACTGCCATCCTGCTTGCTGTCACAATATATCCTAAGCTGCATGATCAAATCAGAACCTGAATCTTGTGTGAATAAAGCACGCTTTCAGATCAGATTAAAGCTTTCAGCCTGTATCATTGGCAAGAAAAGACTTGAAATCCAATGCCAAAAGTCCAAAAGCTGTAGGTGAAAACCCCACAACTCCCAATGAATTTATAAATAACGATTCTTCTCATAGCAGAAGGACACTTGGGGTGTGTTTTCTGGAAATACTAAGCTTAGTAATGTTCTCGTGGGTCTTGTGTTCTTGTTGATAGTTAGAACTACAAGGGAGATGGGGAAAATGTGACTGCTCAGGTTGGAATCTAGCCAGCATACATCCAAAAAACAGCTGTGCCTACTGCATTAAAGCCAATACTGCATAAACACATCTGGATCCATTTTTAACCCCGTGAAGACTTTTAACCCCATGAAGATAACCTCCTGGGATGCTGAAACAAACCAGGAATTGACCAGACTTTCACCACAACTGAGCACCATGAAGCACTGGTGGAACTCCTTTTATTAACAAAAGAAAAAAGAAATCTGCTCATACTTACTGGTTCCAGTAGAGACATGACAAAAATCAGAAGGGTGGCATTTGAACTCCTGGCCAGACCTTATCAGGAAAAAGACAGTGCAAATATGGGGGAAACCTTTACCCTGTAGTTCCACAGGAAGTTTTGTGTGTGTACGTTTTCGCCGGAAGAAGGGCCACGATCCCTGTGTTGAAATAGTTTTCAACACCTACCATTCAGATCAAGTAAGATAATCTACTAAACCCAAACCATTCTCATCTCTTGACAGGACACTCACAGTTCCCTTCAGACCACAGGCGTTTTCCTGTAGCCACTAGCTCTATCCAGTGGGAGCGTAGAGGCAACAGCATCAAGAAGAAACAGTTGAGGTGAATGCACAGTAAATGGATACTGCTGAACAAGATATCCCATTTAATCCCACCATTGAAGTGGTTTTTGGCAAGAAGAAACCTCTACAGGAGCTGCGATACTGGGATTTCAACAGTTCCATGGCCAGAGGTCAGTAGTAAAGCTTTCTCTTTTGTTACACACCAGAAGTATCTTCCATGGAAATCTTCTAGGATTCCTTGCTGCCAGAGACGGTTTTCAAAGTAGATATAAAGATCTGCATGCTTTACTGGACACAGCTCCAGTCTAACTAGCTATAAATAGAGTCTAACGGAGCACCATGGTGGGTTGGCCTTGGCTGCTCACCAGATGCCCACCAAGCTGCTCAACCACATGCTTAACAGGGTAGGGAAAGAAAATATTATGGGAAAGATCACCAATTGCGATAAAGATAGAATGTCGTGGGCAAAACAGACATGACTTCAGGGAAAATAATTAGTGAGAAGTAAGAACAAAACTAAAACCACCTTCTACACACCACACCCCTCCTTCTTCCCAGGGGGTAACTCCACTCCTAAGTCTTCTACCTCTTCTTCTCTCATACTGAGCAGCTTCCAAGAAGTTCAGACAGGACTCACAGAGCCTCCAGAAGAGAAGCTCAGGTCTCAGTGGTGGCTTGAGCATTCACCTGAGGAAGTGAAGGATCTGTGTTTGGTTTGTTTGGATCTGAAGCTCCCAGGAGAATACTGTGATCAGGAAACCATGGTATATAGAGACACATTTCAAACTGGTGCCCTTAGTCATTTAGCCAAAGAGCAAGGATCTGTGATGATATGGCTGGGTCACATGCTTAAAACCAGGATGTTTACCTTGCTTTGCTTTCAGATTAATGTCCAGTTTCTTAGACAGGAGCAGTAGCTTAACCAAGGGAAAGGGACAACAATTCATATACTGTAGCCCATGTTTTATTCAGGGGATATACCCAAATTCTTCTGAGCACAGGGTAACACGGAACAGCACTCTGACATCCCTGGTAAGTGTGCCAGGTGCTGAATGACAAGGTGAAGAAATAATGGTCTATGGGATGTTAAACCAAGTCCACTGCTACTGAGGACACTACAGCACATCACTCCTTCCCTCGGCTGCACAAGGGTCTGAAAACAGGAGGCTTCAGCTCACCCTGAAAAGAACACATTTTTTGATATGCTGATTTTTTAAAATTATTTTTTAAAGAAAATGCTGAAAAGTAAAATTGGATTAATCCTGAACTGAGCTTCTTCCAGACTTGAACAGCTCACCAATAACTTCCCCGATTCTCTCTCACTATTGCAGGACAGGCATGTCATTTAGACCTCTTAATCATAGCCTCATAGTACATAGAAAGAACCCTTGCCAGCCCTTCAGGAAAAGCAGGAGTTCACGTCCAGGAGACATTGCAGAGTCCTTAGAGGAAAGGTGGAAAGCACATTATACACTGAGGGGCTCTGCTGTACAGCTTAACTACATCAAAGCCTGTTACTCTTTTGCAGTGACTCCTGCACTGGTCTGTACCTGCTCCAGAGACCCAGCCACCTGTGAGCTCTTCCAAGGGCTGAGGACTGTTGCAATGGAGTTGACCCTGTACAACTTTTGTACCTGCCCTGCTACTGGCAGAGATAACTTGATTGTGGTTTGCCAGTGAGCAGGTACTGCAGTCAGCAATGCAACAGAGCAAACTGGAGTAAGAATCATGGAGAACAGGCTCCACTACTGGTAGAGCTGTTGGGACATAACTCAAGATGCCCTAAGCCAGGGCTTTGAGGACTGCAAAACTATCACTACCAAACTCTGAGGACTGCAGAACTAGACACACACAGACGTAGTCCAAACAGACTTCTGAAACAATCACTTTCTACGCTGTATCCATATTTCCAAGTAACTCGGTCTAGAGGATCAAACTTCATCGGCTGACCATTACAAGTTCTCCTGCAGATGCTGTATCTCTAAAATCTGGAGGTCTTCCCACAGTCAGATTTTCACAAGCATGACAGGCAATGAATCAAGTATCATATAAGGCTCTTTCACCACTTTAATGAAAGGGCCTTACAGCCATGCTTTTCATGAAGTTTTGGGGACTTTACGTCCACTTTTGGGAGATTTCCCTCTTGTTTTCCTGGCTGCACAGAAGCAGCCCACTTTAGTTTGTTCAATAAGCAAGTACAAATTGTGCTTCTCTTCCATGTACTCCTTACAAATCCCAATACACCTCTGGGTTCTACTTTTGATTCACCAGCACGATTTCCTGTCCGTTGTGAGCTACTAAGCCCAGGATTCCCACCCATCAGTTCACATGTGCATCATCAAACTCACTGCCCCACAACCAAGCATTCATTTCATGCTGAATGTCCGAGAGAGGCAGCAGCTTCTTTCCTGTTCAGTCTCCCTTCTTGCAGGCTGCTGTAGAATGCAGCCCAGAACAATGAAAACCAATGCAATTGTAATTTTATTATTATCTGCTACAGGAACAGACCAACTCTGTTGGTCTTCTCACAGGTCCGTTTTCGACAGCTGAGCCAACTGCTGTGCTGTGCTGTCCAAGAGCCCTGTTGTATTTGAAGAATTAGATACCTCTCTTCACCCCTTTCCAAGATGAGGGAAATGGTAAGCCTGTCCCTTCAGATTTATTTTGATTCTCACTCAAATCAGGTGAGACTTTTATTCAGGCCAATTTTCTGAACAAGCTGCTGCTGCTGCACACAAGTCTCAGCTCTTCAACCTTAGGCTGTTTAAAGAAGAAAAGCAGCAAACACCGATAATGTCGGGGTTCAAAAAGCAAAACCAACTTCAAAGCGCTGTGACTAATGCCAGGCAAACGTTTTGCTGTGAAAGGTGCTCCAGTGCCCCGCACCTCAGGGTATAAGCGAAGGCTCTAATCCACTCCTAAGACTACACTTGGATGCACAAAGGTTTGCAGAGAAAAAACAGAGGACCTACATATAATGGAGCATACATAGATTTTAAACTAGTCTAACTATTCCCAAGTTTAACCCATGTAAGCAAAACCAGGACACATCTGAACCTGTTAGAAGGGAAGAGATGTTATATTTAATAACACATCCAGGTTTTTGAATGTCACACCCCAAATCTTTGGATATTCCCAAAAAATCATTCTCAGTTTTTCTTAAAATTAAACACTTCAGATCCTACTACTTACTAAGAAACTGATGGTAAGGACACTGCAATCCCATTTTCTTTTTCCATATCACGGATTTAAATATTGCGTAGGGCGAACTTGGCAGCCACACAGAGAATCTCATTTAGAGAGATTAACCTGAGAAACCAAAGAGATCTGGAGGGTCTCCATTAGTCCATTCCTTGCAGCACAGGATTTAAACAGGGATAATTATAGCAAGCATACAGGCACACACACACATTCAAAAACTAATATATACATGCATTAAATGAGGCAATGCCTTATCTAGAACAGACGCTCCCTCAGCTGTTTGTTTGCCTTTTATTGTTGGTTTTACACGTTAATGATATATAAAAAGTAGATGAAATCATGGGTGGTAAGCAGATTTGAGCTAGAGAATTAATTTTAAAAGAAAATATTTTTAGTTCTTATACAAACAAATACAGTGATTAACGCTGATATCTCGTGCTCCCCAAGCTGTCACTGGTGAGCCAGGAGCAATGGGTCAAGGCTGGTCATATGTATTCAGGTTTCGTTTGAAAACATAAAGCACAGTCCCCCATCTTCCAAATGTTTTCCAGATAGTCCAATCTGCTCCACCCAAAATAGGAAAAAATAAAAGTCTAGCTCACACAAATTTCACAAAACATGCTGTCAGAACTCCCACTTACAGCAAATCACTGAAAAAGCTGTTCTCCCAGAACAGCCCAGAACGTCTGGCCCGGAGCTCAGTCGAATTGATGGGAAGATTTTAATCACAGAATCACTGAATTGTAAGGGTTGGAAGGGACCTCCAGAGATCATTGAGTCAAACCCCCCTGCCAAAGCAGAGTCCCTAGGACAGGTCACACAGGGAGGCATCCAGATGGGTCTTGAATATCTCCAGAGAAGGAGACTCCACACCCCCCTGGGCAGCCTGTCCCAGAGCTCCGTCACCCTCACCATGACAAAGTTCCCCCACATATTGGTGCAGAACTTCCTGTGCTCCAATTTCTGAAGTCTTTGGATCAGGCCTAGACTGATGCGGCAGAGGGGAGCATGGAGGAGGAACAGTGCCTAGCTCATTCTAGGCCTCACCTCAGTACTTTCATAATCGTTGACAAAACTACTATTACCTAACCAGCGCTGGACTGCGTCTTGCCTCACTGTTCTGGCCCTGCCTGAATCCCTGTGGGGAAACCAAAGCAGGTGGGATTCCCTTTCCCGCCGGGCTGATGCCCTGCTCTCCGTGTGGTTAGTCCCCTCTGCCCCGCAGCTGTGTGCCTGGGCTCCCAATGCCACACGGATCCAGAGGGATGGAAACGGCTCCCCTGCTTCTCCCAAACGTCAGCCCTTGCTTCAGGGGAAGAAGGAAGGTGGCTACATCACAGCCGACATGAAAAGAGATCCTCCTGGAACTATTCCAGCTATTCTCCATTTAAACATTCAGGCTTTTTCTCTTAGCATTCTCTCCACTCTCCCCCCTGCTCCCTCTCCCCTTCCTCCAAGAGTTCTCCTGCTGTTCACTGTGGAGTCAAAAGTCACCTGCTCTCAGCTGGGCTTGGCACTGACTACCCTAAGTACTGCTTAGGGGTAGAAGGAGAAGGGAGAAAAGTCGAAAGCAAAACCCCTGACAAGCAATTTCCACCCCCACACCCTCCTAATTCCTCCTAATTCCTGGTCCATTTATACACATTACTTCTGCTTACATAAAGTAAATACAGTGCCAAAATATAGCTCGTCGGTTAAAAACATGTTATGTTCAGCAGAGGCTTAACTCTAGCACACTAAACATGGAGTTGTTAAGATTTAACACGATTGAAATGGAAATTGAGATGGAAACCTTTCCAGTTTGGAATTGGAAGAGACAACACCGACTGTAATAGTATTAAAAGATCCTTGGACTGACATGCCCTTGACAGCAAGTACTTGGAAGAATGAGGCACGACGTAAGCTCTCGCTGATGTCTTCCAGCATCAGGTAGCGAGGAAGCCGACACCCTACTGACGACAGCATCTCAGCCTCGCTGTGCCATGGAGGAAAGTTAGCAGTGAAATAGAGCAACAGGGGCTGTCAAGACGATGATCCTTCCCTCCATCTCGGCAGACTCCCACGGCACAACTCTCTCCAGTGGCTCAAGGCAGAGACAGTTCTTTTCCCCGGCTCTGTCCTTGTGCAACCCCCACAGGGCATGAGAAGGTGCCCAGATCCTGGCAGCCGTTGCTGTATGCCTATGGCTTAGATCTCAAAAGGGATTCTGGAATGAGATTTCCCTCCCAGCATAATAAGGTATTTAGTCATTAACAAAGGAGCCTTCTGGGGCAGAATTCCAGCTGCGCCGGAGATCTTGCCTCCACAAAGAGATGGCTTTTTCCAGCACACAGGTTTAGTCTGAGGAGGAAGGGAAAGGGTTGCTTTACGATACCAATCCAGGGATTTTTGGTTGCAGCAGTGGAAGGATTCTCTTTACTCGTAGATCAGGTTAAGAAATCTCTTGCTTCTCTTTCCTGCCATTTCACAGCTGCCGGTTGAGCTTCTGTGCTTGCCGCTCCTTTGCCTCAAAGGCAAACTTGGTGTCCTGCAGCTGGGCAATGGCTTCCTTGGCCTCCTTCAGGTCCTGACAGATGTGCTCGTACTTCTCTGTCAGCTCCCTGTTCTCTCGGCGCAGTTCCTGTACCACCTGGTTCACCTCCTCTGTCTGCTTGGTGCAGTGGATTTTCAGCTGCTCCACCTCAGAGAGCATGATCTCCATGTTCTTGACCAATGACTCCAGCTTCTCTTTGGACATGGCGTCAGGGTTGGTTCTACTCAGCCTGCCTAACCCAAACCCGAAAGGGACAAAGAAAGCCACCCTGTGTAACATGCACCGGGAAGCCTGGCACTCGCAGTCTTGTGGTCTCTTTTTATACTCCCTCCTGCTCAGCCTCCTCCCTTCCCTTTCCTTCCCCGAAGTGTCTCTAATCTTCTTTGCTTGGTTAATCTACTTATTTTTATTGTGCTGTAGAAACCTACTGAAGGGCTGACAACCCCGCAGTAACATATGTGGCATGCAGCAAAAGCCAGAGCAATAATGAGACTCTCTGCAGCCTGCCCACGGAAAAGCAGCTTTCATCCCAAGGATTCTCTCGGGAAGCCTTTGCAGTGCCCATTAAAGTAAAAAGAAACCTCTGCAAGCCAGATGCCTACTCCAGTCTTGCACACCCCGTCCCGAGAGCACAGCCTGACTTTCATCTCACATACACCGAGGTAAGGAAGCTTACAGCTATATAAGCCAAGTATAGGCAAAGAGGAGAATTAGCCTCAATTTCTTTTCCTCTTTCCTAATCTTATGTTTGGGCAAGATGGAAGGAAGAGAACATGAATTCCCTTTTTATTTTCAGGGGAAGCTCTACCCAACAACTAACTCCACAGCAGCCTGTACCGCATCTTCTGTTGAGAGCTCACAGCAGTTATCATTGTGGCACCATTTGAAGGTGGCTCGTGTTCTGTTAGGGACATGCAGGCTAGAGGCTTTAAACCCCGGCCCCATTCCCCTCCCAAAATCACCTCAGCTCAGTCAGTAACGCCGGCCCCAGAAGTTGCACAAAACCAACTTCTTGGACACACATGTCACCCACAAGAGTTTGGAACTGCTGCTGAGCACTGCCGTGACCCTACCATGTGAGAATGAGGACCGAGACATGGGGCTGACAATACACTGATGCCACAGGTCACACCAGGCAGCAGGATGATCCTGGCAGCCACAAGGGATTGAGAGAGTCTGGCCGACTTTCTGAAGTTTGACCCAGACTTTCTGAAGTTTGACCCAGACTTTCTGATGTATCCAGTTAATTAATGCACTTGCCTTGGCAATGAGTCATTAATTAGCCAGGGATCTGATGTAACAACATCACCCTTGAGAAATTAATTTGGCTTGAAAAGAAAGCGTTGCCACAGGGGGCTCTCCAGGTAAGAATCCATGCAACTTCGCAGTGGTTGTCTGGTCCCAGGCAGAGACCCCAGCAGAGACAGGAGCACAGGCTTCTTGCCTGTGGATAACTTGCAAAGTAAGGACAGAAAAGAGTGTCTCTTCCTCCTCCCCACATCAGGAACATTTCCTCCCACCTTCCTGAAAGCCCTCAGCCTCACATTCTACACCCCTGTAGGAACACCTGCTCTCCTTTGCCACGGATCACACCCAGACAGGGCTCTGCCCTTACTGTACGTGCCCCGTGGCACTGCATCCCAGTGCACAGTGTCATGTAATGGTCTCTGCAGGCTGGCTTGCAATTCCAGTGCCCTTAAAAAGACCCCTTGGTACAATCCTGCAGTCCCTAAACACACATTCAATGCTGGATTGAGAGAGAACACACAGGTTCACAAGCAATGCTCCCACAAATACATTTTTCTTCCGTTTTCCTCCACAGAACACTGCTTTTTTTCAGCTATGGAGAGTTTCAGCTGCTTCATCCCACAACTCATCCCCCCCTTTTTACCCTGCTAGGCTCAGAGAAATGAAGCTCTTTCTTCCCAGGCATTTTACGTGTCCTCCAGCAGTGGATGAAAACACTGCTGGGTGCTGGCCAAGATCTGACAGCGTTCAAAGGGCTGGGGCTTCCCACAGCTGGAGGTTAAAGAGTCACTTGCAAAGCCAGCCATCCCCCTGCCTCTCCCACAAGCGCAGCAGTGGGCCCCTCTCACACTGGCAGATGGGAGCGCGCTTTGAAATGAGCAGAAAGAGTGACATCCTTCAGATGAAAAGAGAGTGGGAGAAGCTAAACATAATTAGAGTATGTCCTAAAGTCCTTGAAGAAACATTAGCACTGGCTGCCAGTCCAGATTCCACGTGATGCGCATGGCACTGGAATAGGCCAGAACACATTGCAGCGTTAGGAAACAGCAGGTCTTCATTAGTGAGGAATTTTCCCTGTCTCCACAACTATACACACTATACCCAAACATTTTGCATCAACCAGAATCACAGTGATGCATAAAGAGAGTGCCACAGGGACATTTACTTGGGTATTAGTCACTGATACATCACCTTTCGCTACCTTCCTCTCAGAATTATTGGAGTTGCCTTGGATACAGACAGACTCTAAGAGAAACTGGGTAAGAGACACTACTGAAATAGCAATGTAAAATGAAAACAAGGAGTAGCAGGAGAGGAGTCTCTAACCAGGAAAGATGGGAATCATTACTCGGGTTGGTTTGATGCTTCTATGGAGCAAGAATTGAAAACATGCTCATGAAAATGGCAGTGGGAGAATGATGCAAAAATCACTAGAGCTAGAGAAATGCAGCCATGAGACTCTCACCAAGCTGTAGCTTGTTACCTTAATTCATTGTCAGACCCTACTGTCAGAGAAGAACCAGAGCCAGAGGCAAGCACCAGGAGTGAGTGAGTCCAGGGAAAATGCAGAACAGCATACCTGAGGAAAAGAATTCAGTGCACAAAGACACACAGCAAACAGACAAACAGCGTGTTACACAGACATTTGTGGCCCAACAGAGCAGGGGGAAAAAGTAAAGCACTGCGACACTGTATTACATAGAGGCACTACAGGAGGATGAAGAACCTTCAGGGAGACCTCCCTCCACCCCACTGGAGGTGGGGTGTAATGTTTTGTTTTTGACATCTTCACAGAATCATGAGGTTGGAAAAGACCTTTAAGATCATTGAGTCCAACCATTCCTGTCCTATGCTAAACCATATTCCTAAGCACCTCGTCTACCCATCTGTTAAACACATCCAGGGATGGTGACTCAATCCCCTCCATGGGCAGCCTGTTCCAGGCCCTGACAACTCTTTCAGTAAAAAAAATTTTTCTAATATCTAATCTGAACCTGAAATCTGAATCTTGTTATAAAAGGGCCCCCAAAAAAGTTTGAAACTTCAACAAGTGTCCAGAGAAGATGCTGATTTAAAAAAATGCAAACTCTAGGAACCAGGTTTAGGAAGAAAGATGGAAAACTGCATGGAAAGCTATTTCTAGGACTGTTCTGCAGTCACGTCCAGGTCCTATGCGCAGTGTAGGGAAGAAAGCTCAGCTGGAGGAATGCTTCTCTACCTATCCAGGGCCCGACTGTGCAACCATCACCTTCAAAACAGCAGTGGTCCCTGTGCACTCAGCGAAACAGTGCCTGTTTGGTGAGTTCATTGCCATATTACGCCAGGAAAGCTTTGCCTTAAACCTCTCACAGTGAGAGACCTGATTGTGAAGTTGACCAGCCCTCTCCTGCATGTTCTTGACTGAGGTCAAGAAGCATCTGGATGATGCACTCAGTGCCCTGCTCTGACTTGTCTGGCCCTGTGTGGAGCCAAGAGTTGGACTCGATGGTCCTTATGGGTCCCTTCCAGCTCAGGAGATGCTATCACTCTATCATTCCCTTGTGCACATGGGCTTGAGATACATGAAAGCAGGCCAGGCAGAGCTCACTGGGAACAGGACAGGGGAACAACCACTGGGAACCCCACTCCTGCTTTTGTGGGTGGCAGGAAAATTGTAGGAAGTGTCACAGGTGGAAGCAAAACTTGTGGTGCTTTCCCAGAAGGGCCGGAAGCTACGGCATCTGACGGCTGTACTGCTCTCGGCTATGCCAGTTTTAGCACTAGAAGCAAATGACAGCACGAAGTTGCCAAGCTGAGGATGATTCATGTGAGACTTACTTGTGTCTTCTTCACGGGTCTCTGAGCCAAGAAGCAACTGTTCCTCTCACCCAGAAGCACGGAGGAGCCAGAAGGGCAGGCTTCCTATCGTGTGCATACCTCTGAGAGTCTGAGGAGGGGATGCCAAAATCACACCCTTTAAAAATCCATCTGAAAGCAGATGACAGGCATTCCAGTTTCTAGGTGCTTTCAAAGGGAACATTTTGGGAATAAGTCAGTAAGTTACCATGCTCTCTGGGGTTTTCTCAGCAACATGAGTACCAGCCTAGATTTTTAAATGGGAAGAAAAAAACTGCAACCCCCCAACAAGAACCGCTTTTAAGTAACCACTCAGGCTGACAAAGCAAACCACTCAGTCTAAACCCTGAGGAGCAAGTAGTAACACTCCAAAACATATACCTCATCTTCTCAGGCACATTCTTACAGTGCTCAATCTCTCTGTGGTTTTATCAGCCACAGGCATGATACCCAGTGCAACACTCAGGGAACCGCAGCGGGAGGCAGCACTTAATGTTTTGGAGCAGCTAGTTCAAGGTTACCATCCCCAGCTAGACACAGGTGCTTTTTAAGGCTATTTTTTTCATACGTTGTGTGGTACTAACACTATAGTGCTGAGAGTCAGAGCTTTCCACACCATTCCATCATGCAACCTGTTGGCTCATCCCTGGTTTATCCTCAGCAACACGTCTTGCAGCTGGCGCAGCATGCGCAAGCCCGCCCGCTGCTTGGCCATTCTAGGAAGTCAGTCCATCCACTTGGGGAAATGCATTATGCAAACTAACTCATTATGAGATTAAGAGTAAAGAGCTCTCATCTCTATAATTACAGTAAAACCGATTGGGGGGTGGGGGGGGGGGAACCCAACCCAAACCCACTAAAGACAAAGCAGCACCTGGGGGCGCTGACCATTTCCCTACCAGAACGGGAGACACCCATACTCAGCCCTTCAGTTTGTTTCTAAGAGGAGGGAAACACCGTGACTGCACATGTCAAAATACACTGACATAATGCTGATCTCACCCCGCAGAGCTTAATGGCTGTCGATAAAATCTGCTGCTTCCTTACTAAAACATGGAATTCATTTTAGCTGCTATTATAAGCATTAATCCTATCGTATTTGGCAGAACTCGAGTGGAGCTGGACATGAAACTAGATGATTTACAAGAAAGATGTGGAACTGTTGGAGTAGGTTCAGAGGAGGCCAGGAAGATGATCAGAGGGCTGGAGAACATCCCTTACGAAGAGAGGCTTGGGGAGCTGGGTTTGGTCAGCCTGGTGAAGAGAAGGCTGTGGATTAAAGCTAAAGGAAGGAAGGTTTACATTAGATATTAGGGGGAAGTTTTTTAGAGAGAGAGTGGTGAGGGGCTGGAACATGCTGCCCAGAAAGGTGGTGGATGCTCCATCCCTGGAAGTGTTCAAGGCCAGGGTGGGTGGGGCCCTGGGCAACCTTGTGTAGATCCAGGCCTGAAGGTTGGTGGCCCTGCCTGTGGCAGGGGGGGTGGAACTCTGTGCTCCTTGGGGTCCCTTACAACCCAGACCATTCTAGGATTCTATAATCTACAGGATTTTTTTTTAATCTAATACTGCACCAAAAGGATGGCCACCCAAATTATGATCAAAATACTCGGTGAAAATTAAAAGAATATGCCTCAGGACTGTAAGTGTCTACAAAGTTATTAATGATTGCAGAGGCAGTTTTTTCCATGCAGCCTCCTCACCAGTCAGATCAGAACACTTAGGAATTAATTTAACCTAATACAGCTCAGTAAAGATAACCCCATGCCTTTAACAGAGTTATCCCAGAGTTTAACTTATTCTTGCTAAGAATCCAACTGGGCAGTGGAGATGCCAAATAGTGACAGATCGCTTACATAAACTGGGAAAAAAAAAAAACCCAAACCCTTCTGCTAGCACTTCTACCATCTAAAAGGAGGAAGAAATGGTTGCCTCATGCCATAAAACTATTGAAGATCTGTATTGAAAACACTTCTGAAGCGGGACAAAGCATCAGATTTAACAAAACAGTAAAAATGTGAATTGCTACTTTTAAATGTTAAGAATGTTCCAAAACAGAAGCTGTTTTAAAACAAGAACTTTGTTTTGTTCAGAATCTCAAACCAGAAAGTTTCCAAAGCTCCTCCAGACAGTAACATGAGCAGTTCTGCTGGGAAGATGTCCTCCATCCCACTTAACTAGCCTTCTGGTAAGGACCCTATACAGGAGACCTCCTAGGGAGCACATGGGATGGGCTGAAGCGATTTCCTTGGCCAGTGCCCAAACTGCAGGGTGTTCACTGCTCCCTCCCCTGAAGGAAACATGGTGAAAAGGAAGGAGTGAGAGGAAGGAGCCACTTTCCCCGCCATCCATCAGTTTGGATGAGGGTCAGCCAGCCTCTCCAAAACCCACAAGGGCAGACTGAATGCAGAGGGCTCACATGATGGTCCAGGTAACTAGGCGACCTGAGGTGTAATTTTAGATCCAATAAACAGATTTAGTGGTAGCACCAGTATCAAACAGAAGCATCCAGAGGGGTAGTTACTCAAAACTGCTACAGCATTTTGGTCAAAAGACTGTTGCAGAATTTCTGCAGTAGCTGCCTGGCTACCCTCTTGTGATGGGAACTCATCTGCAGACAGGGACAGGGAGAACAGGCAGTGGTTTGTCTCACACATCTTTCCACGACACACGGAGCGGGGGGCTGCCAGAAAGGAGGGGGAGGAGCAAAAAACAATCACCCATGATCAAAACCTCGCAGAGGGGCAGTCAAGTATATATTATTTTTAATCAATTGATTGTGCCCCTGTACTTGGCATTGGTGAGGCTGCACCTCGAGTGCTGTGTCCAGTTCTGGGCTCCTCACCATAAGAAGGACATTGAGGTCCTGGAGAGAGTCCAGAGAAGGGCAACCAGGCTGGGGAAGGGGCTGGAGGGCAAATCCTCTGAGGAGTGGCTGAGGGAGCTGGGGATGTTCAGACTGGAGAAGAGGAGGCTGAGGGGAGACTTATCACCACCTACAACTACCTGACAGGAGGGTGTAGAGAGGTGGGCAATGGTCTCTTCAGCCAGGTGACAGGAGATAGGACAAGGGGAAGTAGCACAAAGCTGTGCCAGGACAGAGTCAGATTAGATGTTAGAAGAAAGTTCTTCCCTGAAAGAGTTGTCAGGGCCTGGAACAGGCTGCCCAGGGAGGGGGTTCAGTCACCGACCGTGGATGTGTTTAACAGACGGGTAGATGAGGCACTTAGGGATGTGGTTTAGCATAGGACAGGAATGGTTGGACTCAGTGATCTTAAAGGTCTTTTCCAACCTTGTGATTCTGATTCTGTGAAATACATATTGTTTTTTAACTTTGTAAATAACTAACTTTGGACCAATTCCTTTATTTACTCTCTTCCATGATTTGTCCTAAAGCCTGAGTGTTCATCTAGCCAGAGCACACGGACTTCAGGAAAACAAAACTCCCCAAACTGTTGCTATTACTCAGTACATGCGAGTCAAAATTGGTGGGTGCTGGTTTCTTCTCCCAAGTAACTAGCCAAAGGACAAGAGGAAATGGCCTCAAATTGTGTCAGGGGGGAGGTTTATATTGGATATTAGGAAAATTTCTTCACTGAAAGAGTGGTCAGGCGTTGGAAGAGGCTGCCCAGGGAAGTGGTAGATTCACCATCCCTGGAGGCCTTCAAAAACTGTGTAGATGTGGCACTTCAGGACATCATTTAATAGACATGGTGATGTTGGGTTGACGGTTGGACCTGACGACCTTAAGCTATCTTTTCCAACCTTAAAGATCCTATGAGCTGTGAAATACAAAGATGCGATGCATATCGCTCATCAGCAGGATGGGAGGTTGTGTAACCCAATACTGCAGCCAGGCTCGAGTGGCACAGAGCTCAGTAACTACTGAAGAGATATGATCAGGTGAGAAGGAAGGTCTCTTTTGGTTCTAGATACATAAGAACAAACATTCATGTAATTTTTTGTTCCAGAAGCCAAATTCTATGGTAACAATTATTTTGACAAAGCATTTAAAATGCTCCCTACCAAGGTAAACCGATCTCCAAAAAAACAGTTGAAGACTCTGTCACTTTTCTGCAGATTTCCCTTGGCTGCTAATTGGACTTAGAAGTGTAAGTGACGCTGCGTTATCCAAATACTTCAATGAATTTTTGATTGCATTAACTTTTCAGGGACCACAGGCTTTACAGCAACATACAAACATGGCCTAACACTGTTTGGGAAGGCTCAGGGGCTCTGACAAATGGAAGCACTGAGGATGAAAGGACTTCCTCAAAAGAGATGCTTTTAAACAAAGGGAGACCCACCACAGTGGCAAGCTCTTACCCAGAACTGCCTAGACTCAGTTTCATTTAACCATGACAAGAAGTTGACCATTCCAAAGCACTAAGATAAATGAAGCTTCCCATGTGGCTGCCCTCCTACCAGTTTATTGTAAGATCAGCCTCTCAGTGGTCTGTGGGTACAGGACAAGGGGCAATGGCCTCAAGTTGGAGCACAGCAAGTTCTGCACCAGTATGTGGGAGAACTTTTTCCCATTGAGGGTGACAGAGCCCTGGGACAGGCTGCCCAGGGGTGCGTGGAGTCTTCATCTCTGGAGATATTCAAGCCCCGTATGGATGCCTCCCTGTGCGACCTGTCCTAGGGAACCTGCTTTGACAGGAGGCTTGGACTTTGGAGGTCCCTCCCAACCCCTATGATTCTGTGATCCTGTGAAATCCCAGCGAAATGCTGTCAAAGTAGACAAAAACCACTAAACTTTCTGAGGGGCAACAAGTAGCATCTTCTCAAGTGCTGCATCCCTAGTTCCCTGTCACACAAACACCCCTGATGCTCTTTAAGCGGCTTAAGTACACAACAGCTTCATCTCCCCAGGAAGTGGGATTAGAAGGTTTATCGCTACTATGACAACAGCCAGGTTCTGCCACTCTTAAAATAGTTTTGCAACCTTAGGGGTGACTGGCAAGGCAGACATGCCTCCCATACAGGATTCAGCACATACTAAATACAGCCCTTTGAGAGGAAGTCATATTTTATAACAGTCTCTGTGTATTTTTACCATGCTCTTTAATCCCTTGTTACTAGCACTAAGAATAGAAAGTGGTAAGAAAGGCACCATGCTGCCGTGATTACAGCTTTACAAGAGATTATTGCTGGGAGCTGGCGGTGGACACCAGGACAGGAGTTGTTCTCCCAATTCTGCTCCCAGGCAGCGCTCGCTTCTTGCCCCCCACCCCCAAGGCAGTAAGCAACCCCCTTGCTGAAACGGAGTGCTCCAGGGACCAGCCAGCCCTCTAGCTGCTCCATGCTGCCAGACACCAGCCAGTTTTGGTCTTCCTCCAAACCTTGCCCTTGAATCCCCCAGGTGTTCTGTTGCATCCAAGTTCAAATTAATTCCCTCCTCACAGGTAACAACTGGAAGTAGCATTTGTCACACAGTTGGTTACCGAAGAGTATCCATTAAATTTGTGCTTGGGGTATACTTCTGCAGGTAACTAGACAGTAGCGGGACATCCTTAATTCAAGCAGACTGTTGGACCAATGATTGGGATTTTCTTCTTCTCTTGAGAGGCAAGCAATAGGAGAGGGAATGGCTTGAAATTGCCCCAGGGGAGATTTAGGTCAGATATCAGGAAGAATTTCTTTACTGAAAGGGTTGTCAGGCATTGGTGGCTAAATAAACCATTGACTGAACGGGAGATGCGTGTGGTGAACATCTAGCTGTGCCTTTTGGCATTCTCCAAGTACTGACTTAAACAACAAACCAGTGAGAAGTACATGCTTAATTGTGACCACAGCATCACCCAGATCAAAGTGGGTAACCCCTATCTAAAACTACTGAAAGCAGAAAACTCCTACACACACTAGTCTATTCACTACTCCAGTCAGTTTAGTTTAAAAGCTCATTTTAAACCAAAGAAAAAGCAAGTGTAATCCAATTACATTGGTGCAATCCATCAGTGTCTCTTGACATGAAGGATATTGAGATGCTGGAGCACATCCAGAGGAGGGTGAAGAAGTTGGTGATGGGTCTTGAGCACAAGTCCTACTAGGAACGACTGAGGAAGCTGGGGCTTTTTAGTCTTGAGAAAAGGAGGAGAGACCTTATCACTCTCTAGAGCTACCTGCAAGGTGGTTGCAGAGGTGTCAGGTAGGTCTCTTCTCTTGAGTGGCAAGCAATAGGAGAGGGAATGGCTTGAAATTGCCCCAGGGGAGATTTAGGTCAGATATCGGGAAGAAGTTCTTTACTGAAAAGATTGTCAGGCATTGGGACAGGCTGCCCAGGGAGGTGGTGAAGTCACCATCCCTGGAGGTATTTAAAAGGCCTATAGATGAAGTCCTTAAAGATGTGATCTAGAGATGGACTAGGCAGGGTTGGGCTGTGTTTGTGTTTGGACTTGATGATCTAAAGGGTCTCTTCCAACCCAGGCGATTCAATGATTCTGTGAAGTTGAAATCACCCTCCTGCAGCAAACAGGGCTTCAGAAAGAAGAGAACCAAATTCAGTAAGCGGCCAATTGTTTCCTTATCCAAACCCCAGTTCTGTTAGCTCTTGCCAATGAAGGCTGCTACTTTTCTCTATAGACTTCACAAATTCCTGACATTTACAGACCAGAATTTGGCCTTAAAGATACAGTAGTTGCAATTTCTTGGTAATTTTTAAGTACCTAGCAGTGACTGCTACAGACCAAGAGATAATGCTGGCAATAAACTAAACTTACATACTGATCCCCAACAGATTACATTAAAAATGGAACAAAGACAGACAAGTGGGTAAATAAATTCAAACATTATAATCATATCCCCAGGTTCATCATTTAACCTCAGTAATATCCTACTAAGATGGATCACAACTGAGAGCAGCCCCGTAACGGCATCAGCCAGCTCCTGAGTGCAACTGGTCAGGCCTCATAGACTTTACATCCCACACGTTCACACACTCCCTAACCTGGCCTCTTCCCCTGAAGGCACGTCTATCTCATTCCAGACTTTCCTGCTGGTCTCAGGTGTATGGGATTCTTTAAGGACAGTCTTACCAACAAAAAATACGGAAAGGACATCAAATACTTCAGCCTTCTCCATCATGTCACTTGTCACAAGGTCCCCCACCCCACTCAGCAGCCCTGGTCTTCCTTTCACTGTTACACAGCCACAGAAACCTTTCTTCTTGCACTTCACAACCCTTGGCAGATTAAATTGCAGAAGCGCCTTGGCTTTCCTAACCCTAGCCCTACAAGATCAGAAAGTAACTCTGCTCCTTTTGGGTCACCTGCCCCTGCTTCCACCTCTTCTAACACTTCCTGCTTGAGTTCAGTTAGAAGCTCCTTGTTCATATATGTAGGCCTCCTACCACTTGTGCTTGAGTTTCTACTCGTCAGGATGGACCTTTCTTTAGGTCTCCTGTGCAGAGACAAGCCAATCCACCAAAGAAACATCCATCTACAACAGCAGTCAGTCAACTCCAGACAAATTTGAACTTTGCAGCGAATCCTTCTCCAAAACAACAAAACAAGCTACTTAAGTGTAAGACATGAATCTTACTCATTAAATGTTGACTAAAAATAGCTATGCTTAGGCCTCCAACAGCATGAAGCGACAGCTTTAAACATAGCATAGTAAAGGCAAGTCAAGTCAGGATCCATGCAATTTTTATTTTAATAATTAGACAAATACAGGAAAATTTGCAATAATCTATCAAAAACATATCTTATCAAGAACTGGAAAGGTGTTTTTAAAAAACATTCACATTCAATTCAGATTATGTACAAACCAGTGTTTGTAAAAAAAGAAAACAGCAAATGCTTTGAGTGTAAAAGAACTCCATTCACGTTTCAGCGTTCCCAACAACCCAAGTTACCACTGAGGTGCAATCACACTGCAGACACGTTCCACAGTCTATTCAACTCCTTTCAACAGCATCATTGCCAAAGTTGGGTTTGTGTGTTTGTTAGGTTTTTTTTTTAAATAAAGCATTTTGAGAAGTTTCTTCATACAGTACCGTCCACCCAAAACATCCTCCTGCATATCTAACTCCTGACTGCACTCATGGCAGAAGAGTTGTCATCCAGAGGCCCAGAGTGCATGTATCTACATCTCTATAGGTACAAATATATTTCCAAGCAGCACCAGTCTCCTACTGAAACCATCAGGGTCTGCTTGATTGAGCGCTGCCATTTTTAGTGGAAAACAGCCCTTGGTTATTTGGCTCAAAGCAGCCATCATCTGCCCAGTCAGAGTTACTTATAATGCGTCATGGTAACAAGTGTGTACCTTCAAGACTCACCTCACACAGATGACATTTGAATTTGAGTGCTGCCACAACAGCCACACAGTGTCACACACCTTTGCTATAAGAAGTCTTTTTGGTCTGGATTAAATCCCCTAACACACAAAAAAAGGAGAAATTAAAGTGGCTGTTTTTTTAGGCAAAATCTCTACCTCAGCATTACATTTTCTCAGTTATTTATGTATCTGAAGCTTAGCCAAAGGAGACTAATCACTGATGTAAGCTGAAAGGGCAGAGAAAAGTATCATGACTACTGGAAGAGACACACAAGGCTTACCAGTCAGCTTGCTTGGGCAAAAAGAGATTAATCTAGCTCCTTGGGTTACACAATAGCTCTTTCACAGCTACAGGCCAAGGCGCTGCCGTTAACTAATGGAATAAAACAAAAAAACTCTCTCAAAAACACAGCCTACACATCAGAAGTCTTTTAGTAACACCACACTGAAATGGTTCACGATCTCAAATTAGGTTGGTGTTTTAAGACAAAGGAGAGAAAAGTGACAAGGCGTTCACACAAACAAAACCCAAACACAAGCAGAAACTGTTCTCAACCGACCCTTATGGACCCAAGGACTGAGGCGATCTTTGGTTGTAAGATCTCATTGGGAACATAAAATATCAGGATTTGCATAAGAGGGCAAATTTAGAGAACTTTGTCTTGGCTTTTGAAGGTGTGCATAAGACTTGGTACTTGAACAGATACTGGCCTGGGCTTGAAGAGCAGATTTCCCTTCAGAATTTGAGATTCAAAGTTGTAAATGTTTACAGTATCCACTACTGTAACTCCACACCAGCTCATCAATTAAAATTCCAGGATAGAGGAAGCAGCTTTGGAGAGTGGAAGAGTGGCAATTTAGTGTTTGAAAATTCTGAGCTCCTCCTTGGGTTGCACACCTAACACCCATTCAAGTACATGGAAAGGCTTTTGTGTATCTCTACAGATTCTAAAGCAACTCTTAATGGAGCTGGTGCTCTGATGGTGCCTGTTTATGCTAAAAACCAAGCAGTAGAGATGACTGCTGCATTGAAGTAACAACTCGTAACTGAGAGTCTGCTCAGATATGCAAACAGATGATAGTGACGCCAACTCTTGGCAAACCTCTTCTATACAATGAAACAATGAGCTATTATGCCCAACAAAACACACGAGGGAATTTCCTTAGATAGCACGCTCAGGAAGGGGACAAGTTACAATAGTATGAAACCATCTCAAAAGTCTTGTAAAAAATCCAAAGTAAAATACCTGTGTTAAGCCATGTTCACTGCAGCAAAATATGGAAGCTGGGAAACATGAGTAAGTTTGCCTGGGAAAGTCCATGTAAAGCAATCTTGATATGGTTACTTTATTAATGCTATCCATAACGTATCAGCACATAAATGAGATGAATAAAAGTACTTTAGAGGAGACAATATATGTGATGCAAATGTAAATGCTAACACTACTGTTAGCAAGTGATACTGGAAAAAGAGAGATGTTTCCAAGGACAATCAAAGCAAACCTTTCTTGGTTTTAAAGCAGATTTATACATCACAGCCTTTCTTCCCTTACTCGGGCGATGGTTGGTGCGCATCTGCAATGTCCCAGTCCTTTGAATCGATAGGCACTGAAACAAAGCCCCAGAAAAAAGGGTAGAAGGTGTTTGTGTCAGGATTTTGACTGTTGTTCTATTCACCAAGGACTCCAGGATCACGATGCAAGTAAACCAGAACACCCATCAAGAATATCCATTCACTATGCCTACCTCTGAAGGGGAAAAAGCCAAACCAGACTTGTACAGAGTAAGAGAGCCAACAGAAAAAAACCCTCCATCTCACACAAGTCTCATTTCCAAGCAATTATTCATAAACAAGTTCTTTCAAATGAAAAAGAAAACAGAGCTTAGTGGTTTTAAGGTTAGAATCGATTCTTTTTCTTGCAAGTTCAAGATCTTGTATCTTCTTTTCAGTGATTTTTAGTTCTTTCATTTCTCCGGTCTTCTGTTCCTCACAGGAAAGGTAATTAAAGTGAAGGAGGGCACAAATTCTGCTCCTTGGTAACATTAAGTAATGTCTCACCTAACTTAAGTATCCTCACCAATAAAGATGCTGCGTGAAAAACAAGCAAAAACTGACCACCTGCCCAACCTGAGGTGTTAAGACAGCTTAGAGTGACCAATAATTTAGGTCAACAGAACTGTAAACCACAGTTTTGAAAAGAAGAATTTTCAGTGAGGCATTGAAGTGCTGCTGATAGCACTCTGGCCTTTAGATCCAGCAAGCAAAACTCCATCTGGGATTGCTGCAAAGGTCTACTTATTTAATAAGAATTTAAATAAAAGGAACATATGTCAACACTGCAGTCCATGCTGTTAGTGGCTGTTCTCAAAATACAGGGTTTGAAATGGTGTTCTAGCAAAATGGTTTGCAAGAGCACAAAGAGTAAGTCCTGAAATTGCTTTTTAATGTAGTTTATTAACTTTTTAGAATCTAAGATCCAAATTAAGTTCTTACTAATGCCAAAAAATTCAGTCCAAGTCTAAGTAGCTACATAAACCAGAGCAGGTGTACAGAAGGTTGCACTCCATGCTTGAGAATACAAAGTATTAAAACTGAGAAGAGGCTCTAGTTCCAGTGTGGAGGGGAAAAAAAAGAAGCTTTTAAAAGTTCCTAAACCAAGCACACTCAGGCACAGAGGCTATGACGTGGTGGAGCACTCTTAGAGTGACAGTACTTTCTCCCTTTGTTGAGTTGCTACAAAGTCCTTTCTCATTGCACAAAGCAGTGAGGACTCCGCTGTCATGAAAAATCACTGCTGAAGGAGTCTGAACTGGGTTCTCTCTCTTCAAGCGATTACAGGGACAAGTTCCATGTGACTTGTCAGCTTCCTCTGGTAACAAGAAGGAAGTCCTGAGCACCCTTAATGCCGTGAAAATCATCAACCTGCAGTAAGAGATCGCACTGCTGGTGAAAGCATTAGCAATTTTCACACAGAGACATGGGTATCGCATCACCTCTGATATAAACAGCACCCGGTTTAGACCGGTCATCGGGAAGAAACCATTTTCACACAGGAAAATTCCCATGGTGCCCAGTGCAGCAGCTGTCTCAGGAAAGAAACCGAACAAAACAAACCATCGGAGGAAGCTGTAATGATTCAGGCTTGGAATCTTGTGTGTTGAACTTCAGTCTCGCTTGAGAACCGAGGGGAAAAGCATGGTTTTCCTCCTCCCAGATTTGCTACAAATATCAACAGACCAGCACCAAGAGTGCTAGATATAAAACTGATGGAACGCTAACTGGTCCATAAAGGGTTGCACCAAGTTGTCTGTAGCAAAGTAAAAAACGAGCCCAAAGGTTATGGAGATTGGAAGCGCTGGTAAGGCCTTCTTAAAGATGGCAAGAAGCAGAAGTGTAAGGCACAGGCCCTGTGGAGAAGAAAAAAGACAAACAAAAACCAAGGAGAAATTAGGGAACTCTGGTGAGGAAAAGATTATCTATGTAAACACAAACCCCACAGAAATCCAAGATGCAGTTTAAGCATTCCTTAACTATAAGTATACATGATGGATGTACAACCACAGCTGAAGCCCTCATCAGCTTTCAGTCAGGCCACCCAAATAAATCCCAAAGAAAAAAGGCATTACAACTTTGTCCTAGATAAACAATAAAAACTGTCCCTATTATCATATGACATCATACTCACAATTAATATGGCCACAAAACATGCTAAAGTTGTATTCCAGTCCCCGCTTGCTGTTGCAGAGGCTTTGCCAACAAGGACACTGTAGAAAATGAAGTCTCCTAAACCTAGCTTTACTCCTCCTGCAAAAGCGAATACATGGTAGCATTAAGCATCAGATAGTCTACTAATACGTCAGCAATTGTCAGAGAATAATACAGACTTACATCATGTAGCAAAACCTGCTAATAAGAGCTTATTATTTTCGGAACTATCAGTTTACAAAACAGGACCAATCCTGAATCAAGTGATAAAGAAAAACCCTTGTGCAACAACATATTTTGGGAATATTACACCGTTCCATTAATTCATCCTATAATTAGAATTTTTCTGTATTCCTAGTCTCCTGTACATGCAGGAGAATTTTATATATTGTAGTGAGTATATTATGTGTACCAACCCAGATATTTTTAATTATATTTGTTGGTGAGGTGTTCACTTTTGGTTGTCACATCATATTCCACAGACTTGAGAAGTACAATTCCTTTAAGCTGGCTGAGGGAGGGGGAAAGCAACTAAGTCATTTGTAGATGAGGTTTTATTTGCCAGTTAGAAACTTACACCCAGCAAAATATTCCAGGGCTCTCCCAGTTTTCCTACAGAACTCTTAGTAAGGTTCTTCTAAAAAGCACTTGTGTGTAATTACAGAGCATATCGCAGAGGCAAAAAAAAAAAGGAGAACATATTTAGTCCAAGATGTGAGGTTTAGGAAAACTCGTGAGTTAACATCTCATTTTTTTAAATAGTAGTTACCACCTCAGCAACAACTCTGGGAGCATAACACTCAACTATTTCTGCAAACAAAATAATGAAGATGTCCCAAACACCAGTTGACTTTCTGAGCTTTTAGTACAAGATATTAAGTCAGAGAGGCCACCCTCAGGTCACCAGATGTTTTCATCTGGCCTGTTGTTCACTTTGCCACCAATTACAGTCCAGCCCAAAACTCATGTAGAGTTCTGAGAGGAACTGAGAGCATCAAAACAGAGGTGTATGCCTGGTTAATCACTGAGGGAAGAGAAAAAGAATGAGAAAAAGGAGGGTGGGGGGAAAGGAGGAAAAGGAAAAAAGGCAACCTTACTGCTTTTCCAATATATAGTGTAGAACAGTGGATTCATTAAAAGGTCTTAAGCACTAAAACACCCATTTAACTACTGAAATAAAGCCTGGATGCTTCCTTTCAGTGCGACAGAACAGCAAGCAAAGAAAGAAATTCTCCAAATTTCTAATAAGCTACTCCAAACTTCTGGTAAGCTAATGCTGGCTGACAAGTCAGACTCGATCACTGCACATCTGTCATTACTATTTCTTGTAGGAATACAGAAAGGAGAACCTCATTTGTCAGGTCAGACAAGAGGTTTAGTTAACCAGTTAAAATAACTGAAAATAGCCCAATTCCTGGAATTTCTGCATCTTAACATTACTTCACTCAGCTCTAGAAATTACAGTGGATTTGCAATACTCACTAGATTTAGAATTTTGAGGACAAAGTAAATTCTAAAATTGTTATTAATGTAGAAGTGTTTGTATTTTTAAAGAGAGGAGCACCTGATAATCAAACAAAGCAGTTGCCTCCACTAAATACAGCAGCATCACATGGGGAGAGGAGTTTGTGAAGACAGACAGGTCCTAATTTATTTACAGCTTCGCAAATCTAATGCCAGCTTAAGCTCCAACTGGAAATCACGAGTCAGACATTGAATTTATGCTCTCCAAAGATACTGCACCTCAGCAAGATGCTGGAGAAAAATAAACAAGCCCACAGCTTCCTGCATTTGTTTCAGTCTCCAATTAGGTTTTAAACATTGCTTTTGCAGGGTGGATTAAAGTAGTTTTGATCTGGAGGCAAAAAAAGTTACTGACTGCGTTTATGGCAGCAGAAGCTAATGCAACTGACTGTAAAATTGTCTGAGAGCAGCTTGTGCTGTTGAAGTGTCGAGTCTGAAGATCAGCTTGACCAATATTATTCACTCCTGCAGCAAACCTCAAGGCTACAAAAAAGCAACTCCATGTATTTCTTTGGGGCACCACAGTACTGATCACGAGTAAGAAGCAGCTCTCCAGATTGCTATTAGTACTCCATACTCACGTTCTTCGGGGTCTTCACTGGTTTGAGAGTTACTGGGTAGAGCCTGAACAGCAGCTCGTGACTCAGGTGTTGATTCAATGGGTCCTATTCTATTGTCTCTTTGTTGCTGCCATTCCTGACTAAAACCACCATCGTCTGCTTCAGCACCTTCATTCTGAGTCTGGTTTGCCGGAGCTCAAAGGAAGACAGACATTTAAGATCTACTTCAAAAACCTGCCTTCTAAAATGTGACAATCTCTCCACATATAAGATCACAGGAGAATGAGGAAAAAACCCCCAGGTATCCCATAATATTTAGCAAGATCTAACACTAGCACACACCATTACAAGACATCCTTTCTTAGGATTTTTAATGAACAATCAGAAGTCAACGTGCACTCTGTGGTCACAGCACCTCCGTGTTGCGCTCCAGTACGGGTACTCAGGAGTACTTTGTTAGAAGAGTGGAAGTTCTGTGGTGACCTAATTTAAAGGTCACAGTTTAAGGAATTAATTCTCATCTAATTAGCTTTTTAAGTCACTTTTGACAGCTTATTTTTCCAGTAAAATAGAGAACTTTAAAGTCACATATTCATACACCCCTCCAAGCATGTTAAATTCAGAAGCTCCGCTCTGCTTTAGTAACACATGTAAGCAAATAACCCCCCGTGTTTTTAAATACTGGCTGCACAGCCAAGAGGGCCAGGCACTTTTCTGTTTAAGAGAAATGAGTTAGCCATATATATTTATCATCCCAATCTGACAGGCAATTGAACACAGTCAATAGTTGTCTACCCAGAGTCACTTCAGCACCAACATCCTGGATCCCACAAAAATGAATGCCTGACCATTAACGACACAGTAAGGGAGCAATTTGTGAAGTCTTGACAGATTCATCATTCCTAATAAATCCTCCATCCTTTCACACTTCTACGGCAACCAGGACACTTAAAAAGCCAAGAAACATGTCTCCAGAAACATGTATGCTAAGAAAATGACAAATATAAAGGCTTGGCAAAGAAAAACTCACCTTGTTTATCGTAAGTGGAGGTTTTTGAAGCTTTCCTTTGAGCTTCTGGATCTTCCTCAGCCATGTTCACCAGCCATATCATTGTTGCTATTAAAAAACCAAAACAACATAGCTAATCATGTCCTCGACGTTATGTGATTCTGAGACAGTGTTGGCATCAATCTTCCTTTTTTTTTTTGGATACAATTATCTTTCACAACAGGCAATTTTACTCTCATTAAATCACAGCAATATCTGGAACAGAGCCAGTACTAGCTACAACATGCACTTACAGGATTTGGTGAATACAAGTTTTATTCTTACTAGGTTTTGAAAAAATCTGCAATAGCTGTTGCCAGAAAAACTACTTCTATATATGAGGCTCACTTTGAAAATCCCAATCAACAGTTTATCTACTTTATTCCATTAATCAGTGTCCTGCTTAATTCTGGCCTGGCCAGAACCAGGACAATCAGCTCCTTTATCTGCAAATAAAAAGGTCTACCATGACTGGTACTGAGGCAACTTCAATTCAGAGGTAGCATCTGCATCAATGTTAATTGTTCTCTGCCCCACTATCACAAAGAATTCTCCGATCTGGAGGCTGAGTGAATGACTTGTTGTCACACTTAAATACTGTATTTTAATTCAAGTTTGTGGTTTCTCAGTGTTAATCTCTGTTCCCACAAAACAGAACAACAGGCAGTTATGAACAGTATCAGTAAGACACAGCAAGAGTGGCAGATAAAGGAACCCTTCCACTTTCTTCTCTCTAAACTCCTTCCTGAAGTAGCCAGGCAGTCTATAACACACCTCCCCCTTTGCAGGCATCATGACTCATGATTAACTGACCTCACTGTTTATCCGTATGATCACAGCTAGCGATACAGAACTTCAGAAGCAGTTCAATTACAAACTAATTGGTACATGGGTCATGACAGCAATTTGCATTCAGCAAGTTAGTTTTTGCTACTGCTGGGACAACAACATATCAAGAAAAGACAAGCCCTGGTGAAAGTAATTCTGTAGATTAATCTCTTCCTGGCAATTTCTCCCTTTCCTTCCAGTAACACAGTGGAATTTAAGCACTGGAAGATGATAAATACTTTTTTTATAAACAAGTGCTCCCTTTGAATAGTCTTGATTTCCAGCCTAAGGCCAAGGCCTTGTTTGGCCAAAACAAGGTGTATTACCATTTTTCCTGTTTGTGTTCTGTAACAAAACATGCTGGGGTTTATCTTGAAAGATCTTAGCCAGATGATGTTCCACATTTTTGAGTCAACAGTCAAACTGAGGCCCAAGTAAACAGACTAAGAATTCCAGCTGACAGGCATCATATTAAAACAGAGAAAAATGAGAATAATCACTTCAGCTGAGCTGGTGAGTAAGTATTTAATGTAAATATTTAATGAACTATACTTACAGGAGTAAATAAGTGCTGGGAAGAGAGTTTCATTTCTCTCTTGAGCTGTTTCAACTAGCATACGGAGAGGACCTTTAGGACACAGGACAGCAATCAGATCTGAAAGGAAGAGCAAACAGATCTTACCCCACTGCAGACACACTTCTAAGATGTTTGTTCCACAACGCTTGCAGAGACCGCTAATAAGATTGAATGCCACCCTGATCACAGGCTTCTGAGAACGCCACAAGTCAGTACCCTAGAGTAATATTTTGTAGTATTCTCTGTTGTACAGCCTGTTTTACATATTACTGTAATATGCGTAACAATTCAAAGAGAAATGAGGTTCCTCAAGTTCTATGCAACTGCAAATGCAGCGAAGTTTGTGTGGGGACCTGCAAATTGAAAGCAACTAATTCCCAAAAGCCACTATTCAATGAACATCTTGCAAATACCCAAGCTCGCTTTCTACTATCAGAGCTTTTCTTAACCCAAAGTTTAATGCTAAAGCAAATTTCAAGGCAACAGGTAAGCGAGGTTTACATAACTTTTACAACTGCCAATTTATTCTCAAAGAGGAAACAAAGGGAATGTGGACATGAAGAGTTAAAAAAAACAGGTTTATGAAGCACTGCAGGAAAACGCTGTGTTTGCAGAGATCTGAGAGGTGTTCAGACACATTTATCATAAAAACCCAGCAGCTTTGGGTTGCTTCCCTCAGTTCTTGCTCATGGGACAGTGTATGAAATAGGGTCAATGAATAAAAAGTAACTGAAAAGCAAATATTTGCAAAATAGGATGACTGCACAAGTCACTCCTTCAGATCAAAGCACAACAGTTAGAAAAAGAGACCTACCAGATGCTCTGCTTGTTTTCTCATCTGGATGTTGATGGTTTGTTAATGAAATTTGCAACTCTGCAAAGAACCCCAGCTACTTTTCCCTTCTCTTGCATACCTGGACAGGAAGTTTTAATGTTTGCTTATTAACCTTCCTGCTATCTTTGTTGTCCACTCACTGTATGCCTCCAAATTTATTTAAAACAGGATTTGGCAGGGAGCAGTTGACTTGTCAGGAGCTGTACGTTGCACTGACCAGTCCTAATGCACCTCAGCACTGCTGCTGGTCCTGCTCAAGTAATGAATTCTTAACAGTGGGGTCACAGGTTTTAAGAAGTACCTCCCCATTACACAAAACAACCAAGTTATGGACTTCAAATAAGATTTGAAGAGTAGTTTCATTTTGCAACTAGTAATTGAAGCCTGGATGCTTGGGATATTCAGATTTGTTCCAGTCATACAGAGGGAGGAATTGGGGAGGAGGGAGGGGAAGCTTTTCTTAATGTGCCTCATGATCCATAAGCACACACAACAGCCATTTTCCTCCCTCCAAAGGAAGAGTACACCACACCTAAGAAGTACACTGACCTGCCAGAGCTAATAAAATCTTACTAATTCCCACACTTCCTACAACCACAGAGATTCTAAGTCTTTAGCATTATCAGTTATAATTTGCGGTTGACACAACATAAGCAAAGGAAGCCATCCAGAGGGATCTTGACAGGCTGGAAAGGTCGGCCCAGGGGAACCTAATGAGGTTCAACACTGCAGACCTGCAAGACCTGCACAAGTGTCAGGTCTTGCACTTGAGCCGGAGAATCCCAGACATAGATACAAACTGGGAGAAGAGCTCCTGGAGAACAGCCCTGCTGAGAAGGACCTGGGTGTCATGGTGGATGAGAAACTGAACATGAGCCAGCAGTGTGCTCTTGCAGCTCGGAAGGCCAATGGGATCCTGGGTTCCATCAGAAGAGGGGTGGCAGCAGGGACAGGGAGGGGATTGTCCCTCTCTACTCTGCCCTCGTGAGGCCCCAATTGGAGTTCTGTGTCCACAGCTGGGGTCCCCAATACAAGAAAGATGTAGAAGTGTTGGAGAGGGTTCAGAGGAGGCCACAAAGATGATCAGAGGGCTGGAGCACCTGCCCTACAAAGAGAGGCTGAGGGAGCTGGGCTTGTTCAGCCTAGAGAAAAGAAGGCTGTGGGGGGACCTCATTGGAGCCTTCCAGTCCGTGAAAGGAGCAGAGAAACAGGAGGGAAATCAACTTTTTAAAAGGTCAGACAATGGCAGGACAAGGGGGAATAGATTAAAGCTAAAGGAAGGAAGGTTTAGATTAGATATGAGGGGGAAGTTCTTTACAGAAAGAGTGATGAGTGGCTGTAACAGGCTGCCCAGAGAGGTGGTGGATGCCTCATCCCTGGAGGTGTTCAAGGCCAGGTTGGATGGGGCCCTGGGCAACCTTGTGTAGCTCCAGGCCTGGAGGTTGGTAGCCAGCCTGTGGCCACCAACCTTAGGGTCCTTCCCAGCCCAGCCCATTCTATGATTCTGTGATGTGACTTTTAGAGTATGCCTTCATCACACTTAGATACTTTAAAAAAAATTCAAGTTCTGAACCCACCTTCATGGATATCCTCAGCTGTGATGTTTTAATTGTTTAAGCAACTGGATTTTAGTCCTGCCTGGGAACTAAATCAGTATTTGGGATATAGAATGATATTCTTACAGAAAGTGTCCAGTGCCCTCTAAAGCCTTATGAAAAAAGTACATCTAGGTGTGTTTCAGTCATCATTCTGGAAAAGCATACTAGGTGGTAATTCAAAGTAATTTTCTTTAAAAAAAATAAATCAAGGAAACAGATCTCATGACTATATCCTTCTAAATGCAGAATTACTCTGAGCAGTGAAAGCTGCCTTTAATCCTTCCCCGCTTCCTTCTCACTATATTATTAGGCATGGATCAGGTTGTTTCTGTGTCCATGAATTCAAGCAACTCTAAGTTGGACAGATCTACATCTGTATGGGACCGTACCAAAAGAACAAGCTCCAAAATTCTGAAAATAGAATAATTCCTGAGGATTCTCAGGGAAAATGAGAAGCCAAAAGCTCTCCACCTTCCTAAGAGAGATCAAAATGGTAACGTAAGTCTCCTTTCTCCCTCTTGCTTCAATCCTCCCTCCAAAGAATCTAGAAAATCCTGAAACAGCATGACACAGTCACACAAAGTCCTTGGTTGCTGGCGACTGATCCCTGTTTAGGTCATGATCTTATTTCTGAAATCTGTAATCACCTTATCCACTACTTGGGATGACACCCACACACACTTTTTTTAAGGTCTAGTTAGACAAAGAGAAAAGTCAGGGAATAAAAGAAACTCCCCACCACCCCCCAACACCTGTTACCACGCCTTGCCCCAGACCTTACCATACACCGAAATGACAGCCAGGATAAGCCACGCAGTCCATTCAGGAAGGTACTTAATGAACACCAAGGCCATGAGAGCACTTATCATAATGAGATATGCCTGCTGGAGCCGAAGGGGACCCTTCCAATGAATACAAATCATTCCCACAACACCGAAGTTCCAGATCATGAGTGCCACCGTGATGTAATCCATGGCAACGTTATATGTCTTAAAAACCTCACTAAAAAACCAAACAAAACAGAAAAAAATATGGACTATATTTGCTTAAAACAATGGGAACAAGTTAGAGGTGCAAGCTTCAGAATGCTGGGCTTTTTAAATGTTTATATTCAAGGAACAAATGTGAAATCCTACCTCCAATCATCAGCTAACCATTATTCACAAAGTGGTTGGCCATAGGCCAGCAGTGTGCCCAGGTGGCTAAGAGAGCCAATGGGATCCTGGGGTGCATCAGCAGCAGTGTGGCCAGCAGGTCAGAGGTGATCCTCCCTCTCTACTCTGCCCTGGTTAGGCCCCACCTGGAGTACTGTGTCCAGTTCTGGGCTTCCTGGTATAAAAAAGACAGGGATCTCCTGGAGAGAGTCCAGAGGAGGCAACAACGATGATTAAGGGCCTGGAGTATCTCCCCTATGAGGAAAGGCTGAGTGAGCTGGGCCTGTTCAGCCTAGAGAAAAAGGGGGGACCTTATTAATGTTTATAAATATCTTAAGTATGGGATGCAGGGGGAAATGGCCAGCCCCTTTTCAGGGGTCTTTGGAGACAGGACAAGGGGCAATGGCTGCAAGTTAGAGTATAGGAAGTTCCACACCAACATGTGGAAGAACTTTTACACAGTGAGGGTGACAGAGGCCTGGGACAGGCTGCCCAGGGGGGGTGGAGTCTCCTTCTCTGGAGAGATTCAAGACCTGTCTGGACGCCTCCCTGTGCGACCTGTCCTAGGGACCCTGCTTTGGCAGGGGGGTTGGACCCAATGATCTCTGGAGGTCCCTTCCAACCCCTACGATTCTGTGATGAAACCAGTGTTGGCTTCCCACCAACCCTTCCACTTTACTGAAAAAAACTTTGATTAATGTTCTATTTCCTTCTCAATCAAGGCAGAAATTGACTGGGAAGGAGGTTACTGCGAAACCAGTAATTTTGATTATACTTGTGATTTTTAAAAACCAGAAGAACTTGTGAGGTCATAGCGGATTTCTGAAGGCATGCAAACAGATCCCTCTCTACCTATCTGCTGCCTATGGAATTGAAACACTTTGCTAACTTCAAAGTGAGATATACATGGTTATTCTATTCTATTATTTGCCACAAGCACTGAAGTAAAAAGCTTTCTTTTTGGATGACCCATGTCACTCTATCAAACCAAATATGATAAACTAATTAAGAGCCTCAACAAGTAAAACCAAAATAGACAAATATGTTGTCACCAAGTTACAGACGATTTCAGACTGATCCAGGGAAGAAATGGTTGTGACAGCTTTGCAGATTCTGCTGCTACCTGCTCATCAGGCCACCAAGAACCCTACAATTTCCATTATACTTTCCTCCTGGAAATTTGTCTTCCACAATTGTTAGCTGGCCTTTTGTCCTGGTTTTGGCTAGGACAGAGTTAATTTCTTTCTAGCAGTGGATGGAATACTGTGTTTGGGAGGTAGGATGAGAGCAGTGCTGATAACACACTGATGTTTCTAGCTGTTGCCAAGCAAGCAAGGACTTTTCAGTTGTTCTTATTTCCCTGATGAGAAGGCATGGGACACAGCCAGGACAGGTGACCCGAACTGGCCAAAGGGGGTATTCCATGCCAATCACATCATGCTCAGCATAAAAGGGGGGCTGGTGGAGGGAGGAGCAGGTGGCTCCAGGACGCGTGGTTTTGGGGAGGGACTGGTTTCAGGATGGCTCTGGACTCTACAGCCTGAGCTGTGCGGTTCAGTGAGAAACTGCACTGTGAATCACCACTTTCATATATTTTGCTATACAGCCGTGTTATTTTTATTATATCTATCTCTCTGGTATCCCAGTAAACTGCCCTTATCCCAACCTGCAAGGTTCTGGTTCCTTGGGTTTTCTTCTCCCTCCCTTTCCCCCTCTTCTCCCTCTTCAAGAACAAGTGGCTGTGTGGTGCCCGGCTCTAAGCTGGGGCAAAACCACAACACCTGCGAGATGTATGGCATTAACAGGAGGCCCCTTACTGCCATCACCTATAATTGGCCTGCAAACTAACTGCTCACTCACTGGACCCTCTGCAAAAGGAAGCCAGCACTGCTGCGAGGCAGAAGTTGTTAGTTATCCTGTGGAAGATAGCTCATTCTGGTGAGGCTTGTGATGGACAGCTTCTGTAAAATATCAGCTGCACTGTAACCCCATAAGTAACTCTCTTTTACATGAAGTAAAGATTTTATTGCAATAGCTTACTCACTACCATTCTTGTTAAGATTCAAGGGCTACCTCTAAAATAAATACATACACAAAGTGACCCATGAAAAACGGCATATTAATGTTTTAGTTCACTTACCCCAGGTAGATAAATGAGAAAAAGAAAAGCAGCAAAAGAGAAGAAATGATAAGCCAGCCATGGATCACCTGGGGAGGGAAATCAGTAACTTTATATATATATACATATCTCACATATATATTTTAAAGTTTAATATCTACTTAAAATGCTTTAAAATTAATTTTCCTTTTTAATTACAGCAAGAAAATGATATTCAGGTATCTCTCTGGTTGTTGCTAAATTCATATTTAGTTTATACACATTATGCTATTTCAATTACACTTAAGAGTTTTAAGTGCTCTGTGGTCTTTCAATAGAGGTTCTATACAAGGAAAACTACTGTGTGTATGTCTTCGGGCGATTTTGATAACTGTGGCATTATAATGTCAGTATCCAGTACTGACACAGGTGGAAAACACGACTCATTCTTTTGCAATTAGAAAGCTTGCTGATTCCAAATAATTTTCAAAATGCAGTTATAGAATTAATGCTGGAACACAGAAAAATATGCAGTGACATCTGTTGGAATTCAGAATCAGCGTGTCATCAGTGAATGACTACATAAGGACTTCTGTATTGTCCATCGATCATCTATAGACATAATACCTAATTCTGATAGGAGAGCAGATATACAAGCCCAGTAATTTAAGAAAAAAACGTTCAGGGCTCTACTGAAGGGACACACATAGATTTAAACCTGGAACTGACAGGTGCTCAGACTTTGCACCGATAGAAGTGCTTACCACTCTTGTAGCTCACTGTGCAAAGTTAAAAATTACAGATTGAAGAGCCTTGAACCATTAGACATCTCTGAATTGAGAATGGAACAGCTATTTCTCAGATTACCAGTACAGAACCTTTACATGTAAAATCAGAGCAAATATTGCAAGAATCTCAAGCTGCATAAGAAATGCTGCTTCAAATAGGCGTGCTCGGTGGAAAAATTAACCAGTTAGATCAGCTCCGTATGTGCTGCAGATCGAAGTAATGAGAAACTGTTGAGGAATTGTGTTATTTATTTCTCTTCTTCTGGAAGAGGTAGAGTAGAATGCATCTTAATGTGTATTTTAAAAAATATATTACAACAGTTAACTGAAAAGCAAACCCCATATGCACAGACTGCAGGAATTACATTTGCCTGAGGCAAACAAGACGTTTCAGCAAATTAAGAATCTAGCTATCAGTAATTTAGTACATTTAGTCTAATACTAAATTTTTCTTAAGCATTTTTAAAGTTCTCAGCAATTTTTGAAACATTTCTTCTCCTTCACGCTGTCTTTCAAAATAGGTTCAAATTTAACCTTCACTGAATCACAGAACCGTAGGAGTTGGAAGGAACCTCAAAAGCTCATCTAGTCCAATACCCCTGCCAGAGCAGGATCTCAGGCAGGGTTTGAACTTCTCCAGAGAACGAGACTCCACAGCCTCTCTGGGCAGCCTGTTCCAGTGCTCCATCACCCTCACAGTGAAAAAGTTCCTCCTTAGATTCACATGGAACTTCCCCTGCCCCAGCTTGCACCCGTTGCCCCTTGTCCTATCACTGGCCATCCCTGAGAAGAGCCTGGCTCCATCCTTCTGACTCTCACCCTTTACATATTTATAAACATTAATAAGGTCACCTCTCTTCTTCAAGTTAGAGAGGCCCAGCTCCCTCAGCCTATCCTCTTGAGGGAGGTGTTCCGCTCCACCTTGGTGGCCCTGTGCTGGGCTCTTTCAAGGAGTTCCACGTCCTTCTTGAACTGAGGGGCCCAGAACTGGACACAATATTCCAGTCTCACCAGGGCAGAGTAGAGGGGGAGAAGGACCTTTCTTGACCTACTAACCACCCACCGTCTTATACACCCCAAGATGCCACTGGCCTTCTTACCCATGAGGGCACACTGCTGGTCATGGTCACTCTGCTGTCCTCCAGGGCCCCAGGTCCCTCTCCCCTACATTGCTCATACATGTTTCCGAAGTATTTCTCACACGTTTTGCCCATCTTTTTTTCTAGCAGGATGCTATGCAGGTTTGTTGCCTTCTAATCAAAGAATTTTCGTTCTTTATTTGACAACAGCTTCAACACTAATTGATTGCTGGTAGAGGGTCAGCTTTGCCTGCTACGGCTTGAATAAAGACTACGGATTGCAGAATGCAGAGAATAAAAATCAGCTACTGCAGACAGATTTTTGGGGTTGGACTCGATCTCTTGAGGTCCCTTCCAACCCCCTACAATTCTATGATTCTGTGATTTTGGTCAGACAGACTAAAACAATGAAGGATGTAGAGCATAATAAAATACGTCAGAAGGAAAAGCTAGTCAAATAATTAGGGGAAAGTTTTTTACAGAGAGACTGCTGAGGGACTGGAAGAGGCTGCCCAGAGAGGTGGTGGATGCCCTGTCCCTGGAGGTGTTTGAGGCCAGGTTGGATCGGGCCCTGGGCAACCTTGTGTAGATCCAAGCCTGGAGGTTGGTGGCCCTGTCTGTGGCAGGGGGGATGGAACTCTCTGATCCTTGGGATCCCTTCCAACCCATGCCATTCTATGATTCTATGAAATGCAATCGGCTTTGAAGATGCTGTTTCTGGTTAGAGTTAGAAGCTAGAATCAGGACCACACTTAGCTTAGTCTCCTATGTTTCTCCTTCTTCAAAGGACTTTTCAGACAAAAAAGTCTTGTAAAGATAAGCAAATTTTCACTACCAGTTGGAGGCCTAATGTTCTTTCATTGTAAGTTCAATTTCCCATAATCTAGACTACATCACAAATATAGAACAGCATGTAAAATAGAAATCAACATATAGACAGCCACATTGTGGTACAGCAGCATAGAAATACTACTAACAATTCCAAAACCAGTTATTTCTGTCAATTAGCATAAAATATAACTCCAGGAGATTTATGTTGTCTAATCATTCTAACCTTTTAGTACAACAATTATTTTTCTAAGAACACACAGTACTTCGTAAGGTCCAGAGTGAAGCCAGAACTGCGAAGAGCTGAGTAGAACCTAACTGATGCCTTCAGTGCCTGAGGAGAATGGACTGGCTGCCAAGGAGCCTAGCTGAAGTATGTCAGCTATTTGATTTCATTAGAATGACTGGAACTGACAGGTTAAAAAGAAAACTTTGGCAGTCCAGGTTTAACACCACGCTGTAATAAAAGAGAAGGTCCATGCTTTAAAAAAAACCCCACTATTCCATGTAAATTCAGGCAAAAATCATTTCCCCAGTCACTCCACAGATACTCTGTAAAGAGGTTTCATCCATAGCCACGAAGGCAAAAATATTCCACCCCCCCCTCTTGAAAATAAAGTGGCATAAAACTTTGTACTGGTACATTGATCCCACTGCCTGTTTTACAGCTGTCAAACAGAGCCAAGGTTCTGGCTGCACCCTGGGAAGTTTTATTAGGCCAGGACTTGTCAAACGGGTCACAAAGACCACAACCAGGAATTTTCAGCAACAGCTCTTCCCAGGCAGGGGCCAGTGTAATTATTTATACTAAACCTGGACTTGCCTAGATCACATCATTGTACAACTGAATCCTTTCATGAAAGAGCCTTAGAGTCTTTGTGTTTGTGTGTACAGCCATGCACACATCACACTGTTGGGAAACTTCTATACTGGAGACAGGGCGGGGAGAGGTGAGTCCCCAAAAAGCCCCTGAAGTCCTGAACAGATTTCAAATTGTTGGAGCAGGTCTGTACTGGTATTTCTTGACCACAGAAGTTATCAGTACATGGTACATTTCACAGGAATAGGAAGCAACGCCACCCTAGTTCTCACTGACTAAACAGCCAGCAGTGGGAGCACTGGGCCTTTTCCCTCCCTGTTGTCAAAGGAAGAGATGCCACAAAATTGAAACAGCGAACCCAATCACCAATTCTGCTACTTTTGCTCACTTATCCTTGATAAGGCCTCATTTTGCTCCACTCTCCATAATCTGTATAATGAATAAAACTAGCAAAATTACTCATGTGGATGATATTCACACTCACCTTGTAGCACCTGTATTTGTAAAGCACAACCAGGAGTATGGTCATGACAATGATCACGCTGATCATGATAGCTGCATTGAGGATGGAATTCAGGGCTCTCTGTCCTACCGTCTCCGTCTCTTCTGTGAAAGGAGTGTAGATGCTACAACAACAAAGAGTCAACTGAAATGCCACTGAACGCACAGACGTTTCCAAGACGTGAGGCCAACATCAAATGAAATCGCAGCAATCTTTCAATTCAGAGCTGTAAAAGCAACTTGTTTTCTACTTAGGCAAAATTTGAAAGGCAGAATATTGTCATATTAGGCAATTATAAAATTTTTTTTTTAAAGATTACTTAGGTGACTTGCCTTTCCTACAGTCTTAGATTAATATTTTCTGCTTTGTAAAACAAACAAAACCCAGAACTCCATGCTGTTTGCTATGATTAATCACACAGTAAGCATCATTTGACTGTTATCACCTCCAGACCTTTATAAGCACACCATCTAGTGGATTTACGATGAAAGATTCCCCAGAGATTTCAACAGAACAACGTAGGGGCCCAACTCTCCTTATAGAACTCAACACTGGGGTAAAAGCCCCCTTCGTTACAGTGAAGAGGGGGGAGAGGTCAAGAAAGCACTTATAAATAATACCTCAAGAAAAATATTTCTTTGATCAACAACTTTGATAGTGAAAGAGAACTCTGTGTCTTACTGAAACGTTTTATGACATGCTTACATTGCACAAACATTTCCAAGCTAGACACACTTTGAATCAGTTTGTCTAAACGTTTTTGCAGTGAAACATTTAGACTGATTTGCTGCAGGTTCTGACAGGTTCAGTGTCCTTCCTTTGTCTCCTTTCTCTCAAAACAGCTTTCACAAACTGCTCTCTTTTGGCAACATTTTTAGGGAGAAAAAAAATAATTCTATAGAGGAAACCTGTCAGGAAAGTGTCTGTAACCACAACAGAGGCCAACTTCATAAATCTGTCTTCCTCTTGCATTTGGATTTCTTTGGCACCTAGGTTACTTCACTGAAACAAGTAGGTTTTTTCCTTTTCCAAAATCTTTGTGTTTTACCACAGTTCAACTGAAATGGCTTTGGTTTAGGATTGAGTTTATTTTATAAATACCACAGGGCATGGAAAACTTATCAAAATCAGGACTTGGATCTGAATCAAGCAGTAACAAACATGACTGGTCACCAGACAAGACAATAAATGTCACCAGTATCACAAATATGTAGTCTGATTTCTGGAAGAAATAAACAAAAAACTATCTTCAGGCTGGTGAGGGAGAAAAGGGAGGCAAGAGGGAGTTAGACTCCTTAAGAAATGAAATTAAAGGAAGTTATCTAAGTGAGTCCATTAAANAAATCCAGATACATACAGCTGTCCATCCTTGCGTGTATAGAAGCTGACAGACTTGATGGTTGCAACAACGACCACCATGCAAAGTGTGACAGGTACAAACAACATAATCACATGTTTTGCTCCATATTTCAGCGTCAGCTCCTCATCTTCTTCTTCATCTTGTTCCACCACTTGCTGAATATTGTTTTGTGGCTGCCCGTTGGTTTCTGACTCAGGATTGTCATTTCTTCTGCGGTCGCTGGTATCATGGCGACGCCTTTCACTGTTATCATTCTGCAAGGCATTAACATCTCCTCAGCAACTACCCACAACCATGTTCTCATACACTGAACTAAAGATATCCTGAGGGGGGAAGGTGTAAGGGAATATTTACTACTTGCTGCAGCAAGGATCTGAACAGTAGTAGTTAATCGCATCACAGAGGTACCAGAAGAATGGTAGCACAGGATAATATTAGAAGCATTTATATCAAGAACAGCAGCAGCAGCTCAAAGTACACCTGGCTGCATCTAAAAGCCTGTACCCCCTTTCCTTTCAATGCAGTTCTGAAAGCTGAAGAAAGCCAGCATTTCCCTTTGCCCAAACTACAGTTAATACAAGGGTGTATGACAGGAGACTACTCACAGCTTAACAAGACCTAACTATATCTGTTCTTAGAAATAATGCCAAAGAAAGGCTTACAACCCTAACTCCACAAAAGGCCAGAGAAAATGTCTACTTTCCTAACCGTGTTACTCCCACCACAGCACACTACCTAGAATATGTATTAAAAAATGGGGGTTTCACACAGAACTGCGTACCCACATCTGTAGTGAGAAGAATGTGACAGAAACAGTGATCAAACACAGATTATTCTCAGTCTTTATGCTGAGATTTGATCGCAAAATTTTAGCGCGATGAGCTAAGCCTGCAGGTTCTTTCCCCCCTCTCCCAGGAATACCACTGCCACATAATTTCACTGATACTGAAGAAATATCACCACCTCTGTCAACAAATATGAAAGAGCTTCCTGGCCTTCTTGATGCTGCTACATGGAACATCAAGGCTATCATTCATACACAGAGGCAAACCTTCAGCAGAATTAAGGTTAACCACAAGCAAAACCTGGGAGCAATCACTTACAAGTGAGTTCTGCTCTCCTACTGTGACAAACTTTTTGTCCCCTTGTCCTGGTTGTGGGCAGGCCAGAGTAAACCTCCCACAGTAGCCAGTACAGGGGAGCTGAGTTAGCCCAGGCTGTTTCCACACCACCTGACATCACTCCCCCATAAAAGGGGCTGGTTGGGGAGGGATGCTCCTGGGTGCGCCTACAGCAGTCCAAGTGTGGCTGGGGTGTTGCGTTAGTCCTTGCACCATGCAGCACTCTGTAATCTGTAAGGTACTCTGTGTTATCACTGGGTGTGAGTGTAACTGGCTGTTACTGTTCCCCTTTCATGGTAATTTTGTCAGTAAACTGTCCTTATCCCAGCCCATGGAGGCTATTTCTGTTTCTCCTCTGGGAGTCAGCAAGTATGTGGTGCTCAGCTGCTGGCTGGGGCTGAAGCTCCACACCCTTCCCCAAGAAGCCACTCAGGAGCGGGCATTTGTTGTGTGCAAGTAGAGAAAACACAACAGGAGTGCTCTACATTTCACCTGTTCTGGACTACAAAGCAATAAACCGTTTAATGTTAACCAGTCACTCCAAACAAGCCCTAAAGTGCTATGGTTCATACAGACTACTCCCCTTTCGGTATCACTCCCATGGCCAAAGTCAATGCTGCACCCTTCCTAGTCCCTTCGCTTGAGAGGTTTTACATAAGAGACGTAACACAAAGATGTTTTGATTTCTTACAAAATTAATCTAATTTCCTCAGAATTACTTCGTTTACAAACAGCTCAGCCTGAGTAAGTGCACTGTGGCAGCTTTACGTTAATATCTACAATAAACCAAAGGAATATACTTTTGCAGTCCCTTTAAATCATAGAATCATAGAATGGTCTGGGTTGTAAGGGACCCCAAGGATCACAGAGTTCCAACCGCCCTGCCACAGGCAAGACCACCAACCCCCAGGCCTGGACCTACACAAGGTTGCCCAGGGCCCCATCAAATCTGGCCTCAAACACCTCCAGGGATGGGGCATCCACCACCACTCTGGGCAGCCTGTTCCAGCACCTCACTACTCTCTCTATAAAAAAACAACCTTCCCCCCAATATCTAATCTAAATCTTCCCTCCTTTAGCTTTAATCCATTAGAACATCACTCAGCTTTAGTAAAACTGCTGTAGATGTTAAGACAGGGCACTGAAAATAAACTAATGAATGTCTGCTTAAGTGCTCTCATGCAGGTAATCTTTTTCCTTGCATATGCAACGTTAAAATCTCATTACCTGATCTTAATGGCATTTCCAAACAGAACTGCTGACTCAGATCTCATTAACTCACTGCAGTCTTTAAATAAATCACTAGTAATTTTGGAGAATCTTTATATAGAATTTTCCTAGCCCCACCCTTGGAAAAGATAAGCTGTTAAGGACACACTCAGGAACTCACAGGGGGGTTTCAAAAACACTTAGGTGATTAAGGAGTAGGAGCCCCTGGACTTTGAACTGCAAACACTGACACTGCTAAAATCTTGGTTGAAGCTTTACAACTTCCCCAGCTTATGAAAAATTTGCTGTTACCAAACATTAGGAAGTAACAACACACAGCAAACGCTTTGCCTATGTACTCCTTTTTGTGGTAAGCTCAGGATCAAGCTCACCAACGTTTCAAGACAGTGTGCTTTATTTTTCAAAAAGGAATCGGAGTGTAAGGGGAGACACCCTCCCCCAATATTATCTTCATTAAACAATTAAAACTAGCAAGCACACAGATTTTTAGAATTAAGGTTTTAATCTTAATTTGAATTTAGTATTAATGTATGTCCTGATAAAGATTTTAGGTTCAATATTATTTCTTACTAAGTGATAGATTCATTATAAATCACTCGGCATTTTGCATAAACTCCTTGCATACAATTATTGTAGGTCAGAAAGAGACAGGAATGTAGGAGAATGTAAATAAAGATACCATGTTTAGTTATTCAGAAATGCTGGCTGCAAAACCTCCTTCTGTGTGGATTATATGATTGTGTGGATTATCAGATGCAACATTTTCCACTTTGGCAGTGAAATACTCAATTTATTTCAGTCCTCAGCAAGATAACAATAAGCTTACCCATCAAAATATACTACTTAAGATGATCATAAGACGATCACACTACATTGGAGATGATCAGAGCCCAGGAACACTTCACAAACAAAGCAGACCTTGCATTCAGGTCTCTGCACGCTTGCAGAACACGAGGGAGCGCTTGCCCCTATCTTAGGCACGGAAATATAAAGCGTAAAATACAAATCTATGGCTTTGCAAAACAAACACAAAAGCAGCCAAAGGAAAAGCCCAATTAACTAGCATGCCACTACAAAACCCTCAAAAATCAAAGAGAAAAAATTATTAAATTCGACCAATAGTTACCTTTTTTCCCTCTCCACTAATTAGGAACAAAGACATAATCACAAAATGCCCTTACATATTAAAACATAGTGCATCGAAACCACATCAGCATCAAAAGTTATAAGAGTTATTCTCTCAGGCACTGTTAACAGAAGAAAGTCGTCCTTTCAGGCTACTGAAGAGTGTCTAAAGACGACATGCGCGTACCCCGCTGCTTAAAAGAACAAAGTGCACTCATATCCTACCTGATCAGTATTAAACAGAGCAGAGGCCATGGACTCTTGCTGAAGTGGAAGCAAAGGAACAGACTCTTCACTTTCCTCAGACATAGATAAAAGTGAAAATTCTGAAGCTAAAAAGTCAGTAACACCTGTTGTGACACCGTAAGCAAACGTAAGTTATGGACTACGCGCTTTCAGGTGAACAAACAGCATCAAAAGCAAATGACAGGGGTTGTGTTTTCCTTTTTTCCTATCAGGAAAATAGTTAATAGCAAACCCAGACCAATGCCCCTGAAGCCCAGAGATAAAAAAACCTAGCATATTCGATTAACAGCTTTTATTAAATACAGATTTATGCCTCAGGAGCTGACCCCTGGCCTGACTGCAGGCAGAGACTTCATTAGTCTTCACACACATGGGAGAAAAATCTTTACATACAAGTATTGGTACTACGCTGGAACACAGGATGAAAAAGCAGTAGTAGCAGCCATTCACCAGTATGGGCTGTCAGTGAGAAGTAAACAGAACCCCCCTCCCTGGTACAGGGAAGGAGCATCACTGAGCTATTTGTAAGGATGGTGAGCCCACAATTTATCGCTGAGCTCTGCCTTTTTCATCTGGCAGAAGTGTTCAATAAAGGTTCATCTCTCACCTGCCCAAGAGGGCAAGAGATTTTTCCTTCCCTCTAAAGTCAAAGCACAAAGGATGCAATAAGTTTCCACTTTTCTATTTTTATCAAGGATTTCTATAACCAGTAAGGTCTTAAGGCTGACTGACTTTTAATTTGAAAAACAAGTTGTAAAAGACTGATAGAGTAGGATCCTCATCTGAGGTAACAGTAAGCACTTTTCAAAATTCTACATAAACTGATGGATTGCATAGATGAGTTAGAGCAGGGATCAAAATACTTGCTCAAATCACAGGCGTAAACATGGCTACAAGTGGCCAAGCCCCACAAGAGCATTTCTGTGTCACAAGGAAACCTGATATTCAAGAACTACAGCAGGAACAAAGAGCTGAGCGTGACAAATCCAAGAGCCTGAGCACCACCCCCAAGGAAATCATCTAACCTTGGTTTTACCAAGGCACATACAGTACAGTGAGTAGAGTTTTAGCAACAACTGTGTGCTCGGGTCTTCCAAAACAATCATATGGAACTTTATGGTTTGAGTTCCCCCCTCCCATCCCAACACCTCAAGAATTCTGAGAGCACCTTGACAATTACTTACAAGTAAGATATGCAAGTACTGCTCTTCATGCTTAGGAGCACTCCTCCAGCAATTGCAAGAACAAATTCCAGTCTTTGATCTCTACCTGGACTATCTTAACTGGGAGAGACCTGTGAGTCACGCTGACCACAGCGAGGCTAGAACAAGAGAGCTCACTAAATCCCCTAAAGGTCAGTGGTTGTCAGGGGAGCCTCCCACCCATTTTTCTTATTTTGTCCTTGAGGGCCTGGTCACTCCCAACACCACTTCAAATTGGGGGAAGTCTTCATAGAATCATAGAATGGTCTGGGTTGTAAGGGACCCCAAGGATCACAGAGTTCCAACCCCTCTGCCACAGGCAGAGCCACCAACCTCCAGGCCTGGATCTACAGAAGGTTGCCCAGGGCCTCATCCAACTTGTCCTTGAACACCTCCAGGGACGGGGCATTCACCACCTCTCTGGGCAGCCTGTTGGGGCACCTCACCACTCTCTCTGTAAAAAACTTCCCCCTAATATCTAATCTAAACCTTCTCTCCTTCAGCTTCAAAGATTCCCCTCCTGTTTCTCTGCTCCCTTCAGGGACTGGAAGGCTGCAATGAGGTCTCCCGGCAGCCTTATCTTCTCTTCTCTAGGCTGAACAAGCCCAGCTCCCTCAGCCTCTCTTTGTAGGGCAGGTGCTCCAGCCCTCTGATCATCTTTGTGGCCTCCTCTGAACCCTCTCCAACAGTTCTACATCTTTCTTGTATTGGGGACCCCAGCTCTGGACACAGGACTCCAGTTGGGGCCTCACGAGGGCAGAGTAGAGAGGGACAAGCCCCTCCCTGTCCCTGCTGCCACCCCTCTTCTGATGGAACCCAGGATCCCATTGGCCTTCCGAGCTGCAAGGGCACACTGCTGGCTCATGTTCAGTTTCTCATCCACCATGACACGCAGGTCCTTCTCAGCAGGGCTGCTCTCCAGGAGCTCTTCTCCCAGTTTGTATCTATGTCTGGGATTCTCCAGCCCAAGTGCAAGACCTGACACTTTGCAGTGTTGAACCTCATTAGGTTCACCCGGGCCCACCTTTCCAGCCTGTCAAGATCCCTCTGGATGGCTTCCTTTCCTTCGTTTGTGTCAACCACACCACTCAGCTTGGTGTCATCCACAAATATAAAACCCAAGTATTTTACAGAATATTTCTTTTGGCCCTGTTTATCACCAGAACAATCCGGATAGAGAAAGCTACTCTCAACAAACAGATTTCTAGAGTTGGGAACTGTATTTCCATCCTCGCTCATTAATCACCCTGATTTAACTGCTACCAGGTCACAAACTGTTACATACGGTGTTGCTGAGGTGGTTATCAGGGAAGTTTTCTGTCAGCTGCCCATGCTGAAACTGGGGTAAGTGTGCAGACAGTTCTGTCATTGGGGCTGTCCTCTGGAAACCAGTTATTTCTGCACAAAACGGATCTCTCCTCTTGAGATGCTGAAAAGAAAAGAGATAGGTATATAAAGCCTTTGCTCTTACATGACCAAGTTCTCCACCTTCTCCCTACCCCAATTCTTAGGGCTCGTGCAGAACTAAGAAAACCATTTTCTACCTACACCATGACACCAAAACACATTGTGCATCTTCACCAAGAGATCACAACAGGGATTTTCCAGCATCAGATTAAGAACACCTAGTCATTATCAAATTAGTTCATCAGCCACGGAAATAAGCCAGCAACAAACCCCATCATTTGAAACAGCTCTCCATTCCTTCTTGGAGGAGCGCTTGCACACTTGCTCAGAGCACATCTCGCCTGTTTCTCATCGCAGCGGTGTACAAGCTGATAAGCTGGAGGGGACTCTCCCAGCAAGGATGGCAGTTACACACCATCATTTAAAACCTGGATATATACTTTAACACGCTAACGCCCCAAGATCAACCTAGAGCTACGGAAAAAGAGCGTTTCAGCGGAGCCTCCAGAGCTCACGTGCATTCATCTCCCCGACCAACAGGTTTGATATATCAGCTAAATGTACTTTAACATCCCATTTGCTTGGAACAGCTTTATACATGCTTCAATAAAAAAAAAGTCATATGCTAGCAATTTCCTATGCAAACATGATGAAACCACGTGCTGCACAACAGAGGAGGATAAAGCAACGCAGGGGAAAAAGGAAGGAGGGTGACGTAACTACCTAAGTTTCAGAAAAAAAAGGGTATTTAATGAGCAGGCCTAGATAAACCTCTGGCTTGATCACACAAACATAGGGAAGTGAACAAACCACTGCCTCAAGGGTGGAGTGCCAGTTCCCACTTCCATCCTACATGGCTCCCGCCGCTGCCTTGTGCCAGCTCCAACACTCAGTCCTCTTCCAGCAGCCCTCAGAAAAATGGAAGAAAACAAATCCAGGAAAAGAAAATGGGAATTTTTTTTTTTTGCCAGTTTGGGATAATCAAGTAACATATGGAGGAATCTTGAAAAACTCATAGGAGGGAGGGTATCACAAAGCAAAGCCTCTCACTTTTGACACCACCAAGCGACAAGTGCCGCAAGGCAACACCTTATTTCAAGAGTTAAGCCTATTCTCACGCATGCCGAGATGTAGAAGCTGTTCCTCTACTTACAAGTAACTACATATCTTACAAGACTAGTGCACAGTGCTTGCTAACTTCATGGGGGACATAGCTTACGCTAAAGAGCCATTAGGAGGCAACACCAATTTAACAGGCCTGGTGGGAGCGTACATACTAGAAAAAGAAAGGCAAAGCAATATATCCACTGGAACGGCACTAGAACGACACTTCTGCGCTGGCAATTAAAAATAAAGCACATCTAATCTAAAAAAAAAAATGAAGTGTAAGATTAAAGGGAAATAAACAGGCATTACGTTTACTTGTGAAGTTTTTGCTCCAGTTCTTTCGTTGGGCTCTACAATATAAATCACATTGATTTACGGCTGCTGTTGGAAAAGTTCTGGGTAAGAGGGCCACCACAAAGGAGTAAGGTTTTATCCAAACATGCAGCATGTCAAAGATTCTAACTGAGTTACAAGAAAACAAAACACAGAAAAGAAAATGAAAAAGAAAAAGAAACCACTAACCCACAAAATCCTGTTTGAAGACCTGTAAAGAAATCCACGGCAAACTCACTGAACAAAACCCCAGCTACCGAGGGGCAGAGGGAAACCAAAGACAGGGAGGAGTAATGGGCAGAAGAGGTGCACCAAAGCCTTAGCGTGTCTAAGGGGCCTCAAAAACTTGTGGCTGGTTAAAACAATCCCACCTGGAGACACAAGAGCTGAACAATGGATTCAGACCACGTTCCCAAACAACTTTATTTTTACACACGTAAAGGTTCCCAAGCTTGAAGCTAAAAATGAAGGAAAGGTGGAAACAAACCACGCAGAAACAGTCACCAAGGGAATTTTTTCTTGCCTGACCCGAGAAGGGGGTGACCCTGACATAACGAGGTTGTAAGGATCAAAATAACTTGTCTAAAACAGTTCTTTGTTACTTCCTCCAGCTCTCTCCGGAAAGAACAGGAGCTACAGCTGCAGTCCCCACGCACAGACGCTGAGCCTGGCACGCCGAGCTACGGCGGGAGCAAGCTCCCTGGTGTTCTCTCGGCTCTGAGCCGGTGCAGACCCGTCCAATCCGCGGTTTCTCTCTCAAACAAGCAGCTGCTGCTGCTCTTCGAGGGGAGCCCCGGGCGCCCCGCGGAGCTCGCTCGGCCGCGGCCCGGAGCGGCCTCGCTGCAGCCAGGGGCTCCGCTCTGCCCCGGCCGCGGGAGAACCAGCACAGCACAACGCAGCACAGGGCCCGAGGCGAGGGGCTCGGTCGCCGGTTCCCACACAGGTCGCGAAGGCGGGAAGGCCCGGCGGCGGGATGCGGAGGTATGTGTGCGCGCGAGGCGGGGGTCAGAACGCCGGCCGACCCGCTCGGCCCACCCGGCTACCCGGGCCCGGTGTGGACTGAACGACGGCAGCCCTCGCTCGTGTTGTACCCCCACCCAACACAGCCCCGCTCCGCCCGGCCGGAGGAGCAGCCAGGGACTCCGCCCCGGCACGGCCAGGCCCGCGGGCGTGTGGCGCAGGGCTCCCATGAACACGGGACGCGACCACCACCGAAGCTCCCGGTCCGGCTGCCTTGTCGCGGGCCACTGCTGCCCGACCCGGGGGCCCAGGGGGTGCCTCCGGCCCGACTCCGGGTGGCGCAGCACGTNCGACCTGCCGGGCGTCCCTCCCGTAGGCTCCACCGCCGGCTCCTCGCCGCCCCGCAGCCCGGCCCCACTCGCTTCCGGCTCGCGCCCCGCCCTCCGCCCCGACCTCACTTCCGACGGTGGCAGCCGGCGACACCGCAGCAACCTGGGAAGCTGCCGGGCCCTGCTCGGGCTTCGTGGAGGTTCGGACAGCGGCGAAGGCTCAGGGAGGCACGTCCGGCCAGGACCGGCCCCCACGGACGCGCCGGAGCACAGGGACGGGACAAGCCGAACGCTTGCCCCTGTGCAAAGGCAGGAGGGGAACGCCCCAGGGAGACGAGGAGCAGGGGGGAGTGGGGGGGGGAAGCACCCTGAAACTTCAGCCAAGAGCTTGTCCTGCGGTGGCAGGGAAGGGGTGTTTATACGGAGAGAAGCAGCCTGAGAAAACACGTGTTTGTGGAAGTCATGGCATGCATAGGCTGGTAACAGTCTTTTAAAGAAGAGTCCCAGCAAAAAAAATTATGACAGCAACGTAGAGGAATCTTTGTATTTGAACCCTGCAGAAAAAAAGCCAAACCCACCCACAACCCCAAAACACTAGTAAAGCTTAATCTAAAGTCAAGAAGCCCATAGGAGAGCAGTGACTCACTTGCAGAAGAAAGGAAAGCAGTTTCAAACTTGGAACTTACCTTGCTGTCCATTGGTATTTGAAGAAGAATCCAGAGTTGCTCTCACAAAAGGCATAACCTAATTGGGTTACTAACAACTAGAAAATGTTATGAGGGATGTAACAGCTCTATAAATATTTTTAGAGTGCAATCTATTTTAACAACTGCCCGTTGTTAAAATGATGTATTTCACCATCTGACTACACCACAGGAAGAGCCACGGGAACATAAAGTGGCACAGAAGCATTGCAGGAAAGTTAGGCTTTACATGAGCATTTTGACATGAATGCTGAGTTTCAGTAGGTCACACACACACAAAATACATTCAAAAGAAGCCAGTGTTAGACCAAACATGATGCCTAACCATTAAGCAAAGAAAAAAAAACCACACCACACATGGACACAGCTGCACCAGACCATTCTCTATGTGATTGGTAAAGTTTGATCTATGATGAAATAGCTACCAATAGTACCTTACACTGCTCACACCATGGGACTGCGTACTAATTCCTAAGCCTGCATGTACAACAGCCGACAGTCCTACTTAGGAAAACACAGAATTTGAAACAGTGGGAACGATGTAAAACCCAACCAATTCCAGCTTTACATGTAGCCCCTTTCTAAACTACTCCTCCTGCACGCAGCTCTCTCACAACACCATTTACTAACACCATGAAAGGTCTAATGCTTCCCTCTCTGTAGTAGCAGGAAGGCAGCTGTAGTAAGAAATACAAATCCAGTAAAAAACCACATGCAGTGTTCAGGGCCCTTCCCCTGCCCACATTTAGATTATTAAAAAATATTAATTATTAAATTAAAAATCAGATTACTAGAAATAACCACCATCATCTAGCTAGGTGGTTATTTTTAGCGCAGGCTTCTGTTTAATGAGAAGGGAGGAAGGAAATGGCCAAAATGAGAAAGATCAAATCAGTATGTAGACAGGTTAAATCATTTTAAGATGACACACAAGAAGACCGTATCAAACTAACAGTAATGTAAACAGGCATCATTCCTGGTAATGGATCTCTGCTTCCCCTTTCTTTGCAGTGTGTAACAAATGAAAGCAATGATGCTTTATGTTTCATACTTGCATGTTCCAAGTAACACCTGAAGAGCAGTTAGAATGATTAACAGGAGACTAAAGGGTGTGTGCTAGGGTACAGAAATCTTACTTCACAGTAAAGTCCAGAGTACTGTATGAAACTTCTGAAGCAAGTTTCCATCAGAGAACACATCACCCTGTGCCGTGGCACACCAAATACGCAGTGACAACACAGACTTTGCTCACTGATCTTATTCTCGGTGTACTCTTAATCTGTGCATTCACTGGCATAATACACAGTGCATATCACGTATCCAGAGAGTAAAATGTTGCAATGTTGGCAAAAAATGGCTTTTTCTACCCCAAATTTTCCAAGTTTACCTTGAAATAATTGTTACTGTGTGTTGAAAGAAAACCTGAACAAAAGAAAGTTACTTTCTTTACTGAGAACCTCACCAGTAACTAATGTGCTCTGCATAGATCATAGGCACAAAATATATTATCATGGAGAAGTAGTATCACTAATGTAAGAGGCAAAACAGCAGAAGTGATTTAATAAAGCAACATTTTGCATTCTGAAAGAAGAGAATTTGTTGGAAACAAAATGGCAGAGACACTAGAGTGACCATTCCTTCTTCCTTCCACAAACCTCAACTTCCACAAAACTGATCTTCAGTATTTCGAAGTGGTTGTGACATATTATTTACTTGGATATATAACACACAGCTTAAGTTTCAGATGTCTTCCACACCCAAGCCTTCCACACCTTCAGTCTCCTTTGGAAAGAGTACAAGCTTATGTCCAATGCGTAAATAAAGTAATATATTGAGGAATACGCAGCCTTAGTTTTGGGCCGAAGAAAATAAGCTGAAGTTTCACAACTTGACCTTTCACTGAAGAATTCCCACAACAACATTAGGCAATCTGTCATGTAGTGGCACCATCACCCATCTGTCACATTTGGCTTGTTTACCTACTACTACTGACAGCAGAAATACCCTATTAGCCAGACAAAAGGCACTCGTGAAGTTCACTCTCTTCTCTGCATTTCCTATGAACAGAGCGAGTTTTGAATTTATTTGGGCTTTGGGGAATTTTTCTAAATGCTGGTGCAAAACTGTATGGGGAGAATGAAGAAGGAACTTCTCAGCGTAACGTCATGTTGCAGAGAAAAAAAGGAAGGTTGCAGCACGTATGTAATGCGAAACATTCTCACACAAATTCAAGCCCAACAGAAAAGTAACAGCAAGCATTACACCAAGTCAGAAAGAAAAGTGCATTTTGTGGTGTGTATTACAGGGACGAGTAAGAACACCATCATTTTGCAGGCTTTTGTAGTCACCTGACAGAGCAGGATGTAGCTTTAGGAAACCCCACCCATAATTTGCAAACACTTGTTGGTTCACAAAGCAGCGTTAAATAGAATTGCTTGCTGGACAAGACTCCAAAAGAATGTCAGCCCTTAAATCAAATATATACATTTTTAATATCTGAAATATTTACATGGTGGAACCTTTACACGATCCCGTTTGTT